>CM059430.1:38195117-38707617 GCA_030390025.1 Squalus acanthias | reverse complement strand
AGCTAGTAAAGGGACCCAGCAGCTTTGTGTAGTCAGAAGCCTGACAGGATATTACAACTAGTCAAAAAAGAAATCGAAGGGAACTGTTTTTGAGGATGGCAAAGGTAGCTGTTAATAAAGATAATTTTAATGTTCTTGGATATGTAACAAAAACAGATTTTTATTGTTTTCCTCACTTCCTTTTCCTAATGAAAGGAAGCTAGAATGGTCAGTGTTTTCATTGTCCTTGAACAGTTCTTGGCTTTTGAATAAAACAATGTCTTGACATTTTAGAAATTGAAGTACCGTTGATGGAGAAAATAAGCAAAATTAAGTAAGTAATTATTGAACGTCTCTAGCTTAAGTATAGACCTCCAGTACAATGGGATGACCTTGCTGCATTCTGTCATTATGAACTCTGCCCTTGTCTGCTCACTTCATGGGTTAGCAGCACATTAATGTAAAATGGCACTTAGAGTATTTAATTGTGAAGTCTACAAAGTACTTGAAGTGTTGTCGTGCCACCAACACACCGATTATGGATGAGAGCAACATTTGTATTTTAAAGCCAGAAGCGAATAATTTATCATCCCTTATTACTTAGTTGTTACATAGTCTTTAAAGCAAAAATCAACAGCTGCAAACAGTTGTATTAGTGATTTAGAATGAGCTTCACGTTTCATTAAAATTACAGGGAAGTGAAGTGTGATCAATTAAGCATTAAACACTAAAGAAAACCTTCATAGCTTGTGTTCCTTCTGAAAAATATATGAATTTATAAACAATTCTGACAACATTAGAGGTTATGCCAATATTTATTTTAAAATCTACTGAGAAAAATGGATTTTTGTCTGAGATGTGAATTTCCTTTGACAAAAGCACACATATTTTAGCCTTGGGGAATCACTGCTACTTTAGGATTATAGCATACTGAGGTAGAAGCTGCACAGTATCTCTGGTGTTAAAAGTAAGTTTAAGTCTGCAGAAAAAATCTGCCTCAGTCCCTGAGCATTCAATTGCTGGATCAGCCAGGGGCCAAGTTTGATCCGCTGCCTATGGTGCGGTACCGTGCATGAACTCTGGGTTTAACCAGAGAAGCTTACATAAAAAGCAGCCTTGGGTAACTAGATCTGTCCTTCCCAGAGAAACTCCTGGGGTGCTGCCAGAAGCAGTCCCTGAATGCCTTTCAGCAAACACTGCTGTCGACAATCCCCTAGCCAGTGGGCGGACCCTCTGTCCGGGTGTCTTATTGGCAGGAAAGGCAGAGTAGTTTGATGAGAGCTGGCACTGACTGTGGAAACTGGGGCCACAGCAAGACAAAAAAACAGTGGCCTTCAAAACTTTTATTCTTTTATACCTCTGCATGTCTTGGCGGATACGGACAATAATTAAAGGACCCCCTGGTTCCTCATTTTCCTTGGCTGTTTCTTTGATCTGTTTCATGTTGGGCTGCTATTTTTCATTGCTACCTTTTGTGTGTTTTTTTAAATCTAGGGTCTTTGATGTAAGCAGTGTTTCTTTATTTCCTTAGCACGGAGTCTGCAACATGCTTTGTATGTTAAACTGCATTCACTTATAAAAAATGATTATCATTTGAACTGTAAAATGAGGAGAATCAATCAAGTTGCAACTAAAAATGTCTAATTGTGGTTTACTTATGAAAAATACCAGCTTTGTCATATTTTACTATTGATTGCTGAGCAACATACAGGGGGTATAGTACGTTGTACTTCATTGTTGTACTGTAGTATAGATACTCAATCCTTATGGTAATGCTGATACCACAGAGGCAAATCTGATGGATTAACATTACTACAGATTGCAGACATTTGAATCTAGCTGCGCAGTTGCTCCAATGGATGGTGGTACAGTAATTTGGTAAAACCACATGGTATTTCCTGTCGCTTAGAAAAAAGGTAGTGCAGATCAATAGTAGAATCAATGTCATCTTGGGCCTGTGTTCATACTGTGCCAATAAGGAAGTTTGAACCAGCCGATCCTCGCTTTGGTTTATTTGACTACCTGCTGTTCAGCCTAACTTGAACCGAGCCTACTGCTTCCTGTTTAATAAAATGATTCCCCATAAAAGAAAAGCATAACTGCCCACACAGAAAGCTGTGATACTGAAAAGGAGTGTGATTTTCAGAAACAAAAAAGGTGTTACCCGTACATTTACATGGGTAGATTTTGACTGTGTAATAGTGTAAAACAGGCGATAGCAAGTCGGAACGCCGATTTTACATCTCTCCCGATTTTTTTTCCATTGACTTCACCCATTTTACACTACCGCACAAATCAGGAACTGCCCCATAGACTGTTGGAATTTTGTTTCAGACTTCAGAAATAAAACACGGCCAGCTCCTATGATCTCTGTGTTGTGGTACTGAGATGTACAAACCAGAAGATTACAGATTTGTTTCCTATTTATCTCAGCCAGGATGACAGTACAGTATATTGGCATCAGTTCTTCTGGGCTAGGGAAAAATCAGTCATGGTTCCCATTCCCAATTAATATCCAGCAACTTTTGGTGAAAAGTATGTGTTTGTATGGATGTCAGATGAGGACAGGATTGGACTCAGTCGTGGTATCCTCCTCCATGATCAAGTGTTCTAACAACACTCACTATTTAGATTCCTGTGAAGAATGGTCTCTTGGTTAAGGTAGTAAAAGGCTCTCTTCTGCAGATCAGAGGAAAAATCAGAGTTACCTCATCATCTGCACCCAGTTGACACAGCGACAGTTTGAGGCTTGGAAGTAAATCTACTTGTACCAGGGAATAGTGTATGGCATCTGGGGACCAAAAAAGATATATATTTCTCTTTAGTGATTCTAACATGCCTTGCTGCAAAAGCAACTGCAGAACACAAACCTTTGAGGATTGATTATTTTAACCACTGAGTATAATTTATTTGATGTATAAAGGCCACTTTTTTTCTTAAACTATGAATTAGGTGTGGGAATCATTGACTACATGAGAAATGTTTTTGTAGTTAAAATCTTTTATTTAAATAACTCCTCCTCCTCCCCCCCCCCCCCCCCCCCAAGTCCCTTGTGCTGAATTTGAAAGTGCAAGGTTAGTAGCAATTTGTTTATAGAATACTTATAAAGTGCAGAATGGCAAGACTTGGTGTGGTTTCTTACAGTTTGGTAATGTTATGGTGTGCTAAAAGTAATATGCAACTGTATGACCAAATGATGCTTATTTGGCAAAACCGCTATTTAACCAGCATACATTACATAAGAACATAAGAAATAGGAGCAGGAGTAGGCCAATTGGCCCCTCGAGCCTGCTCCGCCATTCAATAAGATCATGGCTGATCTGATCCTAACCGCCAATCTACTATCACAGAACCATCTCCTGAACCTAACAGAATTGGACACACAAAATAGGAGTAGGATCAGGCTACACGACCCCTGGGCCCGCTACGCTACCCACAGGGCCATGACCGATCCGAACCTAGACTCATGTCCAAATTCCTGCCCGCTCCCCGTAACCTTTAATTCCCTTTACTTCCAGGAAACTGTCTATTTCTGTTTTAAATTTATGTAATGATGTAGCTTCTACAGCTTTCTGGGGCAGCATATTCCATGGACCTACCACCCTCTGAGTGAAGTAGTTCCTTCTCATCTCAGTTTTGAAAGAGCAGCCCCTTATTCTAAGACTATGCCCCCTAGTTCTAGTTTCACCCATCATCGGGAACATCCTCCCCGCATCCACCCGATCCAACCCCTTCACAATCTTATATGTTTCAATAAGATCGCCTCTCATTCTTCTGAACTCCAATGAGTAGAGTCCCAATCTACCCAACCTCTCCTCATATGTCCATCCCCTCATCCCCGGGATTAACCGAGTGAACCTTCTTTGTACTGACTCGAGAGCAAGTATGTCTTTTCTTAAGTATGGACACTAAAACTGTATGCAGTATTCCAGGTGCGGTCTCACCAATACCTTGTACAACTGAAGCAATACCTCCCTATTTTTATATTCTATCCCCCTAGCAATGAAAGCCAACATTCCATTGGCCTTCTTAATCACTTGCTGCACCTGCATACTAATCTTTTGAGTTTCGTGCACCAGGACCCCCAGATCCCTTTGTACTTCAGTACTTTCCAGTTTCTTGCCATTAAGATAATAACTTGCTCTACTATTTTTCCTGCCAAAGTGCATAACCTCACACTTTCCAGTATTGTATTCCATCTGCCAAATCTCTGCCCACTTACTTAGCCTGTCTATGTCCCCTTGCAGATTTTTTATGCCCTCCTCACTCACTACTTTCCCTCCCATCTTAGTATCATCTGCAAACTTTGATATGTTACACTCGGTCCCCTCCTCCAACTCGTTAATATAGATTGTAAAGAGTTGGGGACCCAGCACTGACCCCTGCGGAACACCAATAGTTACTGATTGCCAGTCTGAGAATGAACCATTTATCCCAACTCTCTGCCTTCTGTTAGATAGCCAATCCTCTATCCATGCCAGAATATTACCCCCAATCCCGTGATTTTTTATCTTAAGCAATAATCTTTTGTGTGGCACCTTGTCAAATGCCTTTTTGGAAGTCTAAATACACCACATCCACTGGTTCCCCTTTATCCACCCTGTATGTTACTTCCTCAAAGAACTCCAGCAAATTTGTCAAACATGACTTCCCCTTCATAAAACCATGCTGACTTTGTCCTATTAAATTATGATTATCCAAATGTCCCGTTACTGTCTCCTTAATAATGGACTCCAAAATTTTACCTACCACAGATGTTAGGCTAACCGGCCTATAGTTTTCAGCCTTCTGTCTACTGCCCTTTTTAAATAAGGGTGTTACATTAGCAGTTTTCCAGTCTGCCGGGATCTTTGCTGAGTCCAGGGAGTTTTGGAAAATTATTACCAATGCATCCACAATCCCTACCGCCACTTCCCTCAAGACCCTAGGATGTAAGCCATCAGGTCCAGGTGATTTATACACCTTGAGTCCCATTATTTTACCGAGTACCACTTCCTTAGTGATTTTGATTGTGTTTAGCTCCTCCCACCCCCATAGCCCCCTGTTTGTCCAGTGTTGGGATATTCTTAGTGTCCTCTACTGTAAAGACTGATACAAAATATTCATTCAGTGTATTTGCCATCTCCATATTTCCCACCATTAATTTCCCGGTCTCATCCTCTAAAGGACCAACATTTACTTTAGCCACCCTTTTTCTTTTTATACAACTATAAAAACTCTTACTATCTGTTTTTATATTTTTTGCTAATTTACTTTCATAATCTATCTTCCTTTTCTTAATCAATCTTTTTGTTATTTTCTGCTGTCTTTTAAAGTTTTCCCAATCCTCTATCCTCCCACTAGATTTGGCTACCTTATAGGCCCTTGTTTTTAGTCAAATACTATCCTTAATTTCTTTACTTAGCCACGGATGACTGTCTTTTCTTTTACACCCTTTTCTTCTCCGTGGAATATATATTTTTTGGAAGTTGTAAAATAACTCATTTAAATGTACAGCACTGATCATGTATCGTCTTACCCTTTAATCTATTTTCCCAATCCACTCTACTCAATTCCGCTCGCATACCTTCATAGTCTCCTTTATTCAAGCTTAGCACGCTTGTTTGAGATCCAACCTTCTCACCCTCTAATTGAATATGGAATTCAACCATGTTCTGGTCACTCATTCCAAGGGGATCCTTTACTAGGACATTTTTAATTAATCCTGTCTCGTTACACAGGACCAGATCTAAGGTTGCTTGCCCCCTGGTCGGTTCAGTTACATACTGCTCAAGAAACCCATCCCTAATACACTCAATGAACTCATCCTCAAGGCAGTCCTGCCCAATTTGATTTGTCCAATTAATATGATAGTTAAAATCCCCCATAATTATAGATGTTCCCTTATTACAAGCCTCAACTATTTCCTGATTGATACTCCGTCCAACAGAGTTGCAACTGTTCGGAGGCCTATAGACTACGCCCACTAGTGTTTTTTCCCCCTTATTATTCCTTATCTCCACCCTAACTGTTTCATTATCCTGATCTTTTGACCCAATATCATTTCTCTGTATTACAGTGATTCCTTCCTTTATTAACATAAATGAGAAGTCGCACAACACCAGGTTATAGTCCAACAGATTTATTTAAAATTACAAGCTTTCGGAGCTGTCGCCCCTTCGTCAGGCAAAGTTACTGTGAGAGAATCTATCAGAATTCACAGAATATAAAAACACAGAGAAAATGCATAGATTAAATCTTTCCCTACATCAAAGACACACTAAGAGCACAGCAAATATGTGTTTTTATATTCTGTGAATTCTGATAGATTCTCTCACAGTAACTTTGCCTTACGAAGGGGCGACAGCTCCGAAAGCTTGTAATTTTAAATAAATCTGTTGGACTATAACCTGGTGTTGTGCGACTTCTCATTTATGTCCACCCCAGTCCAACGCCGGCATCTCCGCATCATGTTTATTAACATAGCCACCCCACCTCCCCTTCCTTCCTGCCTGTCCTTCCTGATCATTAAATAACCTGGTATGTTTAATTCCCAGGCATTGCCATCCTGCAGCCATGTTTCTGTAATGGCCACAAGATCATACCCATATGTAGTTACTTGTGCCATTAACTCGTCGATTTTGTTACGAATGCTACGTGCATTCAGATAGAGAACTTTCAAATATGTTTTGTGACACTTAGTTACTGCTTATGCCCTTTTTATTACTTTAACTTTTACTCCATACCTTCTGCCCCTTCCTGACACACTCTGGTTTTTAATTTCCCCACTGCTACCTAAGTCTATGACCTTCTCTGTTGTCATTTTTATTATTTGCTCTCTAGGAACCTCCCCCCCGCACTAGTTAGTTTGCACTGTGTGGGGCAGTGCATTGTGGACCATGCAGTTATGGGAGAAATGGAGAGATGGTGTAAACCAAGATTTGCCATTGAAGAACTAAACATCACAATTGTCTGGGTGAGGGCAAGGAATTCTGCTTTGTAGGATGTGACTTCCACTACTAAGAACATAAGAAATAGGAGCAGGAGTAGGCCATTTGGCCCCTCGAGCGTGTTCCGCCATTTAATGAGATCATGGCTGATCTGATCTTGGGCTCAGCTCCATTTCCCTGCCCGCTCCCCATAATAAATTCAAAACCATAATAACCAGAGTGTAGCAGGTATGGGAGGCCATTGCTCTGGCCATATGTGGGGGCACATACAGATTCGTAAGAATACCTCCACTGATGCTGTCAAGCATTGAGGTCCACATTCCATAATATGATCATCGCTAGCTTCAACATGCTTGGTGAAAGAATCTAGAAAACTAGGAGTGAGACAATCAAAGATCTTATAGCAATGCAGTGGTCTGCTTGAACAGATCACTGGCTTGATGTGAGGGAACAGAAGAGTGGCTGTCAAGTTGCTGACCATCCCTTCCTTACACCTGTCTCTGGAAAGGTGAGCAGAAAAGCCACCATAAAAATAAAAAGTAGGCCTCCATAGCTGGATTATGACGAGCTATTCTGGCACACAAGCAGGAGGAGATCTTCAGGAGTTATCTCAGCCAATCTCCTCACCTACCCCTTCCAGTAGTTCATTTCTTAGGAGAAGTGCACGAATTTCAGAACAAACTGCCACAGGACGGAGTGAGGAGACTCAGAACAAACTGCCACAGGACGGAGAGTGAAGAGACTCAGAACAAACTGTCACAGAAGTGTATTGTTTTAATTTAAATTAATTAAAGGGTAAATAATAAATTTAATTAATTACATAGAATGGGAGAGCAGGTGATGTGTTACTGCTGCAATATGTGGGAGCTGGAGGACACCATTGATGTTCACGGTGATCACATTTGCAGTAAGTGTTGGCTGCTCGAGGAACTCCGGCTCCGTGTTGATGAGCTGGAGACCGAGCTTCAAACACTGCGACACATCAGGGAGGGGGAGAGTTACCTGGACTCTGTGTTCCAGGAGGTAGTCACACCAATTAGATTAACAAATTCAGATGTAGCCCATGATCAGGGACAGGAGGGTGTGACTATGAGTGAGGCAGGTACGGTGATCCAGGAGGTAGTGTTGGAGGAGCCGCAGCCCTTGCTCTTGTCCAACAGGTTCGAGGCTCTTACTCCCTGTGAGGACGGGAGCAGGGACTGCAGGGAGGATGAGCAACCTGGCCACAGCACTGTGGTACGGGGAGCCATTCAAGTGGGGGGAGTAAAAAGAAATGTTGTAGTGGTAGGGGATAGTATCATTAAGGGGATAGATAGGGTTCTTTGCAGCCAAGAGCGAGAGTCCCGAAGGCTATGTTGCCTGCCCGGTGCCAGGGTTAAGGACATCTCCTCTGGGCTGGAGAGAAACTTGGAGTGGGAAGGGGAAGATCCAGTTGTCGTGGTCCATGTTGGTACCAATGACATAGATAGGACAAGGAATGAGGTTCTGCTGAGGGAGTATGAGCAGCTAGGGGCCAAATTAAAAAACAGAACCTCTAGGGTAGTAATCTCTGGATTACTACCTGAGCCACGAGCAAATTTGGCTAGGGTAAATAAAATCAGAGGGTTAAATGCGTGGCTCAAAGACTGGTGTGGGAGAAATGGGTTTTGCTACCTGGGACACTGGCACCAGTACTGGGACAGGAGAGAGCTGATCCGTTGGGACGGACTTCACTTGGCCAGTGCTGGGACTAGAGTCCTGGCGAATCGAATAACTAGGGCTGTAGAGAGGGCTTTAAACTAATTAGTGGGGGGGAGGTTTCAAGAGAGCAAAAAATAAAAATGTCAGCGGAGAAGGCAATAGAGCAAAGTAGCAGTGGGGTAATTAAAAACCAGAGCGTGTCAGGAAGGGACAGAATATATAAAGATAAAGGTAAAGTAGTAAAGGGGGTAAAAGCAGGAATAAATTGTCACAAAACATATTTAAAAGTTCTTTATCTGAATGCACGCAGCATTCGTAACAAAATAGACGAATTGACGGTACAAATAACTACGTATGGGTATGATCTTGTGGCCATTACAGAAACATGGCTGCAGGGTGACAACGACTGGGAATTAAATATGCCAGGGTATTTAACAATCAGGAAGGACAGACAGGAAGGAAGAGGAGGTGGGGTAGCTATGTTAATAAAAGAAGGAATCACTGTATTACAGAGAAATGATATTGGGTCAAAGGATCAGGATAATGAAACAGTTTGGGTGGAGATAAGGAATAATAAAGGGAAAAAAACACTAGTGGGAGTAGTATATAGGCCTCCTAATAGTTGCAACTCTGCTGGAAGAAGTATTAATCAGGAAATAGTTGGGGCATGTAATAAGGGAACAGCTATAATTATGGGGGATTTTAACTATCATATTAACTGGACAAATCAAATTGGGCAGGGCAGCCTTGAGGAAGAGTTTATTGAGTGTATTAGGGATGGATTTCTTGAGCAGTATGTAACTGATCCTACAAGGGGGCAAGCAACCTTGGACCTGGTCCTGTGTAATGAGTCAGGATTAATTAATAATGTCCTAGTTAAGGATCCCCTTGGAATGAGTGACCATAACATGGTTGAATTCCATATCCAATTAGAGGGTGAGAAGGTTGGTTCTCAGACAAGCGTACTGAGCTTGAATAAAGGAGACTATGATGGTATGAGAGTGGAATTGATTAAAGTGGACTTGGAAAATAGATTAAAGGGTAAGACGGTACATGAGCAGTGGTGTTCATTTAAGGAGTTATTTTACAACTTTCAAAAAATATATATTCCACTGAGGAAAAAAGGGTGTAAAAGAAATGACAGCCATCCGTGGCTAAGTAAAGAAATTAAGGATAGTGTCCAACTAAAAACAAGGACATATAAGGTAGCCAAACTTAGTGGGAGGATAGAAGATTGGGAAGTCTTCAAAAGACAGCAAAAAGTAACTAAAGGATTGATTAAGAAAGGGAAGATAGATTATGAAAATAAATTAGCAAAAAATATAAAAACAGATAGCAAGAGTTTCTATAGTTATATAAAAAGAAAAAGGGTGGCTAAGGCAAACGTAGGTCCCTTGGAGGATGAGACCGGGAAATTAATGGTGGGAAACATGGAGATGGCAAAAATGCTGAACAAATATTTTGTTTCAGTCTTTACGGTAGAGGACACTAAGAATATCCCAACACTGGACAAACAGGGGGCTCTAGGGGGGGAGGAGCTAAATACGATTAAAATCACTAAGGAATTGGTACTCAGTAAAATAATGGGACTCAAGGCGGATAAATCCCCTGGACCTGATGGCTTACATCCTAGGGTCTTGAGGGAAGTGGCAATAGGGATTGTGGATGCTTTGGTAATAATTTTCCAAAATTCCCTGGACTCAGCAAAGGTCCCGGCAGATTGGAAAACTGCTAATGTAACACCCTTATTTAAAAAGGGTTGTAGGCAGAAAGCTGGAAATTATAGACCAGTTAGTCTAACATCTGTGGTGGGTAAAATTTTGGAGTCCATTATTAAGGAGACAGTAACGGAACATTTAGATAAACATAATTTGATAGGACAAAGTCAGCATGGCTTTATGAAGGGGAAATCATGTCTGACAAATTTGCTTGAGTTCTTTGAGGACATAACGTACAGGGTGGATAAAGGGGAACCAATGGACGTAGTGTATTTAGACTTCCAGAAGGCATTCGACAAGGTGACACATAAAAGATTATTGCTCAAGATAAAAAATCACTGGATTGGGGGGAATATTCTGGCATGGGTGGAGGATTGGTTATCTAACAGGAAGCAGAGAGTTGGGATAAATGGTTCATTCTCGGACTGGCAACCAGTAGCCAGTGGTGTTCCGCAGGGGTCGGTGCTGGGTCCCCAACTCTTTACAATCTATATTAACGATTTGGAGGAGGGGACCGAGTGTAACATATCAAAGTTTGCAGATGATACAAAGATGGGAGGGAAAGTAGAAAGTGAGGAGGACATAAAAAACCTACAAGGGGATATAGACAAGCTGGGTGAGTGGGCAGAGATTTGGCAGATGCAATACAATATTGGAAAATGTGAGGTTATGCACTTTGGCAGGAAAAATCAGAGAGCAAGTTATTATCTTAATGGCGAGAAACTGGAAAGTACTGCAGTACAAAGGGATCTGGGGGTCCTAGTGCAAGAAAATCAAAAAGTTAGTATACAGGTGCAGCAGGTGATCAAGAAGGCCAACGGAATGTTGGCTTTTATTGCTAGGGGGATAGATTATAAAAACAGGGAGGTATTGCTGCAGTTATATAAGGTATTGGTGAGACCGCATCTGGAATACTGCATACAGTTTTGGTGTCCATACTTAAGAAAAGACATACTTGCTCTCGAGGCAGTACAAAGAAGGTTCACTCGGTTAATCCCCGGGATGAGGGGGTGGACATACGAGGAGAGGTTGAGTAGATTGGGACTCTACTCATTGGAGTTCAGAAGAATGAGAGGCGATCTTATTGAAACATATAAGATTGTGAAGGGGCTTGATCGGGTGGATGCGGTAAGGATGTTTCCAAGGATGGGTGAGACTAGAACTAGGGGGCATAATCTTAGAATAAGGGGCTGCTCTTTCAAAACTGAGATGAGGAGAAACTTCTTCACTCAGAGGGTAGTAGGTCTGTGGAATTTGCTGCCCCAGGAAGCTGTGGAAGCTACATCATTAAATAAATTTAAAACAGAAATAGACAGTTTCCTAGAAGTAAAGGGAATTAGGGGTTACGGGGAGCGGGCAGGAAATTGGACATGAGGCTGAGTTCGGATCGGTCGAGGCCCTGTGGGTGGCATAGTGGGCCCAGGGGCTGAGTGGCCGGGTCCTGCTCCTACTTCTTGTGTTCTTTAGATTTGAGGTGAGGATCAGATCAGCCATGATCTTATTGAATGGCGGAGCAGGCTCGAAGGGCCGATTGGCCTACTCCTGCTCCTATTTCTTATGTTCTTAGAAAGATCACAGCACACTACTACTACTACTACTACTACTACTACTACTACTACAATAACAATAGCTTGAATTTATATAGCACCGTTAAAGTAGGAAAACATCATAAAGTGCTTCACAGGTGTGTAAACAGACAAAAATTGACACCAAGCTAAAGAAGGAGATATTAGGATGGGTGACTAAAAGCTTAGTTAAAGAGGTTGGTTTTAAGGAAGGTCAAAGGAGGGAGAGAGATGGAGCGGCAGTGAAGTTTAGGGAGGGAATTTCAGAGCTTGGGGCCTATACAGCTGAAGGCACGACTGCCAATGGCAGGGCAAGGGAGTCGGGGATGCATGAGTGCAGAGTTGGAGGAACGCAGAGTTCTCGGGCTGTAGGGCTAGAGGAGGTCACAGAAATAGGGAGAGGCGAGACCACGGAAGGATTTGAACACGAGGATGAGAATTTTAAAATCGAAGTGTTACTGGACCAGCGCCAATGTAAGTCAGCAAGCATAGGGGTGATGGGTGAGCGGGACTTGGTGCGGGTTAGAATGTTGCCTGTATCCTAACCCGCACTAGTACATATAGCACAGTAGTAAGCACAACAGCACGTTGTATTAAACACATACCACGTATTCATGATACTGAAATAAAGAAACAAAATATCTACTTATACTTTGCATTTGTTGTTTTCTTTCAAAATTAATCTTTTCCAGATAAACAGTGGTAATAAGGTATGGTTCCTGGAAGGGGAGGGGGAGAAAATAACATCCAATTCAACATAAAGAAAGGCCTTGAGGGAACTCAGAGTTGCAAATCCATGCTATTCCTTGAAATTTATGCTGGCTGCTCCTCTTTTTCCTCCTCCTCCTGCAGTTTGGTTTGTTGCTGCTGCTCTTCATTTAAAAACATAGCCTGTTTCCATGGCTGTGTTGTGCAGCATGCAATGCACCACTACCATTCTGCCAGTCCTCTCCAGGACATATTGTATCACACCTCTGGTTCAGTCCAAATATCAGATCCTGTATTACAACATGACAAATATATGCTTGATGAGGTTCTTGCTTCTTGCATGTGGTTCCTTGTATACTTTTGCTGAGAAGTATGGAGCTTCATACTGGTAACTCCTATCTCCAAGGAGCCAGCCTGAAATAAGTGGAGGGTCTATGATTCTGTTGGATATGGGGACTCCCTAAAAACTGTACATTGATGTGTAGAATTCTTTAGTAGTGATTGCAAACCATTTGATTATTGATAAAATTATATCCTTTTTCGCTGGCTCTTGAATGACCACATGGGAGCAGCCAATGGTGCTGCATCACTGGCCTCCTTCTGTGCTATACTATTCGATGATTCAGTCAAAGGATCGTTTGTGCTCTCCTGCTTCTGCTACTTCTTGATGCTGAGTTTTACGTAGTCAGTAGCATATTGAAACAGGGCACCTATGGCCTTGGTGTTGCAGTGGTGATCCACAATCTGGCTTATTCTTGCCATATTTCCAGCCATTGCCTGGAAGGAATCCGTGGCAAAAAAGTTGAGCAGCCATTGCTGCTTTTGCTGCAGCTAACAGTGCAATGCTGATGTTGCTGTTAGGTTGTAGATCTAGTTTCAGGAGATGGCGTAGTTCATCTATGGCTTCCTTGGTGGAGCAGAACCTCCTCGGACAGTATCCCTCACAGACATCAAGATAGCTCTGCTGCCTGCAGTAGACATGTTGCTTAGGTTAGTAACATGGTTTTGGCGGTCCGCTTTTTCCTATGACTTTGGACCTCCGTAATGCTCTTCCATTGCTACTTCTCTAACAACATGTCCAGCAGAGAGAGATTTGTTGATGTGCCCATTCTTCTCTATGGACTCTTAACAGTTGGAATTGCTCCTTTCAATGTCTCCTGCTATTCTCCTTGTCAGAGCTCTGCCCAATCTTTTCCCTGACTGGATACCATTAATGCCTCACGTGCTTCAAGGTAAGCATGAGTAAATTTGCACATTAGCAATTATTTGGTGCCTAACGAGCCTTTAAGAACCCCCCAAAATGTAAAGCTTGGGCTTATGTGTTAAAATATGTTAACCTAATTACTGCTGGAAAGAATTTTGGGAATGTAGGCAAGAATGAGTATATATTATTGCTAATGTATATGACTGCACATTAAGGCACACTTAGCATGTGCACAAGCTCTAATTCACAGAGGAGCTTCACTGTCCAAACGTTTTTCAAGAATTTATTGAAAAATTGTGACATTCAGATGGTTATGTTTGCACAAAATAACATGGAAATTTTTCCAATAAGCTATACTGTTAACATTTGGGAGAAATTACTGGTAAAGTCTCTGGAAATCATCTCCAAGGCATTATTGGGCAAAGTTTCAGAGGAAGAAAATGACATTCTGGACTGAGGGGGGGGAAGTCATCGTCAAATATGTTATACAATGAAATGCATACAATAATTAATACAGCATGTAAGGTGACCTGTGCATATGTTGTCTAACATGTATGCAGGTGGAATTAATACACACAATAGCAGGGTGACCATACGTCCCCGGATGAGGTACTCCAAGAAACAATGTCCCCGGTTCAGGAAGCTTGTCCCCAAATACCCTAACTTTTAATTTCTCATGTTGGAATATGTCTAATGCATAAGTGAGGTGCAGCAGCGTATGTAATAGTGTAAGTCGTCTTGGATAAAGGTGTCTCCTAAATGTCTAATAATAATAAATGCGTTGGAGAGAAATATTATTATTAACTGCCACGCGGGTTCAAATCCAGAGCCACGTGACCTAGAGCTGCCCTGCGGTTGATCAATAAAGTGGGCGGGGCTGTGCAGTGGGGCGGGTTCCCTTTGGTGGAAGGGATGTCAATCTCCTGTTTTCAACCAGTAGAGGGGGTGGACTCACTGAGAGACTGTATTTATTTATTTATTTATTTATGCAACGGCCCCGGAGCTAAAATGTTCAAGTAACGGGGATCGCTGGAGCCGGGCCGTGTGGATGTTCCGGGAGCCGGATCATAGCACGCTCCGCGGTCTCTAATTGTATAGGTGAATGTTGGGCTGTGAGGCGGGGAAGGAGCTGGTGATAAACAGTGTCTGAATGCGCTTCACTAGTATGACGTCACAATCGTGGTAATTATATGCACACTTGTTTTGCATTTGTCGTGTATATGTGCAACTGTTAAAATATAAGCTGCTAAAAAATGTTGCCACGCTATGCTGTGCAAACTACATTTTCCGTCCTGGCTGCTTGCTCCCACTCTGTGTGGCCCCGGATTCGGTTTAGAAAATATGGTCACCCTACTGTATAATGACGATCATTCAGATATTGTATTGCTTAGAGTAGGGAAATTGAAATACTGAAGTGGTTTTCTTTGTAAGGAATAGTGCAGATACTGGGATATAAATTTGAAAGGTTTTCGCGTATTGTGAATTATACTTTGGGTTCAAGCACATAGGAAGAAACTTAGTGGCTAGGAGAGTAACTTGGTAAGCTTATTTGTTTCAATTCCTGCCAGAGATTTTATTTTGAAAACAATACCAAAAAAAGGTTTTATACTTATGTGTTTTTCCCTATAAGATTTTAGGTATTCTATTCATTCTCAGGGTGTGGGCGTCACTGGCGTGGCCGAAATTATTTCCTTTCCTGAAGTGACCTGTTCCCTGGCCTCTGCTAATGTTGCTGTTGTTGTGGAATTGTGTACAGCTAGTTTAATTTGACTCACCTTACCATTTTACGTACCTTCCTCAGGGGAAGCGTTTCACAATCAACTTGTCCCAAACAATGACCAAAGCCAAAAACCCAAAGCCTATAATTCTGTGGAGCAACATCTCGGGGACTCATCTTGCACACCTCCCCCATACAGGGGCTGGGATCAAACAGCTACAGCCTATCAGTTTCGGGACAGCTTGCTGGAGACTCGCATCACCATCCTCCCCATTTCCATACAATGACTGGTACCAAGAAGCGATTAACTACCACTCCATGGGGCAGCATGCTAGGGTATATGTGCTTGTCATCTACTGAAATCGCTTGTTTGTGATCTGCTCTGTAACTGTAGTCCATGGTATGGCTAAGATTACTCAAGTATTACATGTAAGCCAATTCTGACCCATCTTATCCTCGTCCATGTCTCCTCACAATGGGTCTCCAAGTTTTCCTGCTTCTAAGTTCCCCTCTGACTTCCTGATATGTCTATATGTCATGTCCTGCTGCCACTGTATATGGGTCAAGGCAGTGGTGTTGGATAACCATGGAATATGTGGAAAGGACAACTAATGACTTGATGCCATTTGTCTTATTTTTCCCAAGAATTATTCTCAAGTTTAAATGCCACCTCGAGTGGCACCGTCACTTAAGAGTAGCTTTACTGCAGCCAAATATGACATTGTAACAGGAGGCTGTGTTTGAACCAAATACTTGGATTGGTCGAAAATTAGAAATTGACAGCATTGTCTACGTATTAATTTGGGGAGATAAGGCAGGCATTTGTAATGTGAAAAATTGCATCTATTTTTGAATTTGGTACATCGCCCTTCACTGCGATAACAGGATAACTAATTTCACTGATATATTAAATGTTATTATATAATGCATGGACCCTTCTGGTACATTGCTCATAATACGTATTTTCTTACATCAAGTTTTTCAGGATGTGATGTATGCATTTCAAAGTGGGTTCCCTGCATGCATGTGTTTGGAAAGTTTTTAATAGCTCCCCCACCTCACACACTATACCTCTATTAATTGTCATCCTATCAATCGCCTCACAGTTTTAGCAAATATTCATTCTTTGTGTACGTCCAGAATTTGCAGTAAAATATTTAAAGTAGCGCAGAGGGTGGAGCTGCGAGAAAATGTTCCCAGATCTGTAGCAGAACTGGGCTTTTTGTCCCAAAAGTTAGAAACTTGGAATTAAAATAATTTTCCCGATTTTGGCTAAGTGTAAAAGTTCTAACCCTCCAGTTTTTATCTGAGTCGTCTTACCGTAATTTTGTGTTCCATGAACGCATATGTTCAATTGTTAAGTTTTTGTTTAGGACCAATAGGAGGTTGTTATCTATGAACACAAATACACATGTTAAGCACATGTGCTGGTAGTAAAGTACAAGTGGTGTCACTAATGATGCATTTTGCAATTTTATTTCCCTTTGCATTTTGGTATTTGTATTTTTCTTAATCACATAGCCCAGGTGGCAGGCTGTGAACAAAAAGGACCTTTGGGAAATAATTCTCCCCAATACCACCACATATTCTTTATGTGTTCCTGAGATATTGCTGGACCAGCCCTCTCAGGGGTATAGAGTAATCCTGAGAGAGTCTGGACCCTTCCTTCTTTGTGGACCAATAATTAGGAACTCCAAGTGCATTTATAAAAATGGAGAGATTATGTTACAGCTGCTGGAATAAATCATTCACTCGTGCAAGAATACCTTGTTGCAAAACAAAAGTCTCAGATACCGTTCTGTAAACTTTACATTGGAGAAGAAAGAGTTGGTTACTATTTTACCCCAGATTTGTATATATTAAATCAGATGTCACTTCGGTATGTTTCTGATTGGATTGAGCACCCTTAAACATATCAGCTCAGTTAAGCACATTTAATTACAAATATTTTATTAATAACACTAATGACATAAGAATGATCTGCATTTAGTACTGCATGCAATGTGTGGAAAAAAGTGAATATGTACAGAAACATCATAATATTCTTTGTAATTCAGTGGTACTTATGCTAGTATTGATTAACAGAAGACTTCTTTATAGTTGTACATGCGGTTGCTCTGTTTGAAATTCTTTCAGGAACTAGCCAGGTTACCTTTAAATCATTTTATGTATTTAGAAGAACTCAACAGGGAAAAAAAGTCATGAATATTAGAAAAATCACGATTTAATCTCACCTTGCTTTAACCTTTTTCCCAGCCATTTATGATTATGATGTTGATCTCAATATAATAATTACTTGCTGTTACATCTTTTTCCAAGCAACTAATAATCGCTTTATAAATTTTTCTGAAATTCTTGTTTTCTATTTGGTTTGTGCTAATTTCATTTAAAGCAGGAGAGTGCAAGCTTTGTGTCTTTGTGGGATGCGTGAACAATTTAAATCCTTGTTTCCATTAATTTGCTTGTATCTCAGATTGCAGATGTTAACAGACCTTGGTGTTCTTATTAGGATTTTTCCACCAGTAAAACCACACTGCCAGGAGCAGCCCTTTCCCAACTTCCAGGCCACAAAATTCAAACAGAACAAACTAGTGAGTAAGAAGTGTAAATAAAACTGGGCTTCATGGGCCAAGATTACAAGGGCTCATGTTCTGCATGTGGCCTACGAATTAAAGAATGTGGCACTTAATGTAAACCTAAAAAATTAAGATAGCAGTACAAAAAATATGAGTTAATGTAATCTGGATGCACTTTAAGCACCTAAATAAGTGGAGGTGAATGGGTTAAACCCAAACAGATTTCATACCAAGGGAAACCAAAGTTTCAACACCTATTTAGATAAAATTGAAATTAATAACTTTAGGTAGCAAAAATATTATTCCTGTAACACATTCTTAGGATATTATTTCCCAATATGCATTTGTGAATTATTACATAGTTAATTTGATGCGATTATGTCCACAGTCGTTAATTTTCAGTGTGACCTTCATTATGGATCCACAACATGGAATACATCTGGTCATCAGCAACTGCCACAGCACTCATTGCCAGCAAAGAAGGGACCTAGAACAGAAAATAATGCCAGACTATTTACCCTATACAAGACTAAATTCAAGGCTGTAATTTCATTTTGAGGTTCAAATGACAGTCAAAACTACTTGCAGTTTGTGAACCCCTTCAATGAGAATTTCTTATATAGTATTATATCCTAGTGATCACTGCAGGTTAATCAAGTGATAATGTGCAGTTGATTATATTATAGTTGTTAAACCTTCAGTGTGGGTGTTATCATGTATCAAATACATGGTATATCCTGGTCATTGGTTTGCACCACAAACAAGATGCTGCCAAAAAAGGATTGAAAGCAGAATAACATTGCCATCACCATTTCCATGGTGCATCTTATTTGAGAGGGGAACAAAGAGTGTATGGGACCAATTTTAAGATGTTGATCACATCTTATGGTCCAGGTGATAGTTGCAGACCACTTCTCCATGTAATGATTCTAAGGTATCCATTCATCACTATTTATTGTATGCCTACTGGCTTATTTAAAATAAATTGATTGTACTTTTCCTAAAAATTGCTTTAAACTTAATCACACTCCTTACTGAAAAATCTACATTACATTTAATTTTGGATTTAAACAGTAATGACATTAATTTAGTATATTTCAAATTGTAAGCGGAGAAGTAATGATCAATATACAGAAATAGTGCAGTCTACTGAACTGTTTTTTTAGTTTAAGGCAGTTTGCTGCATGCAGCTTTTTATTACCTGTAGTTGAAATGTATGAAGAGTGGAACTTAATTGCCAGTGAATCTATAGTAAGCACATTGCACAGTGGGACATTTATAGCACCATTGATTTGCTTGCTAGTTTACATAGAAGGTGTACCAGCTCTAGACTGGTATAGAACCTGGAATCTGAAGGGCTAAGTTTGAGTATGGCTGTGCATTGGCATGGTTTGTTACTGATGGTTTACACTGCAGAGTTAGAAAATTGGACCAATTTATATTGGTACAAAGTCTCCAGTGCAAACAAAAATGAGCAATTTGCATCACAGTATATATCTTATGCTTGGCGTACATCGAAAAATAAAACACTGAATTAACTGAATAGTTATTGCCTTACCTATACGTAGACAAAGAATTTCTAACACAGCCTGTTTTGCTTCTAAATTATCTGAATAAAACTAATAATAATGCAATACAATAATAGCCTTGTGTAGATGTCTGTGCACAATGAATCTATAAACAGTTGAATGCTGATTGAAGCTTTTCACCCTTAAGGATTTAAAGAATTGCTGCATGAATTGGCAAACAGATGTTTCCAATTTAATTTGCGAATTATACACAAAGGAACATGTTCTTCAACATTAGTTTTCACTTGCAATGGATTTTAATAGGTAAATGTAGGAAAACACTAGTATCTTTATATTTGAGAAAAAGAAACAGATGCTTGTTTATTTCGAGTATGAGATGAAGCAGCTATATAGTTATAATACATATCACTTTAGTCAGAGCAGCTGTTTCCAGTCCTAAATTCATGTGCCTCAACAGAATGTTAGTGATTTTTATAATGTGACTAACGTGAAACAGTAGCTTGTATTCTATTAAACGTCTTAATTTAATTTTTCATTTTGCTTTTGCAGAAGTCTACATACAGCAGGCTTTTAACATTGAAATTATGTCAGCTAAACATATATGTAGTTCTTCAACATTAATACAGTAATGAGTGGTGCAGATGGCGTCCTGCTGTGATTGGATACTACCATTCTCTGCTGATAACCAATTGTGCTTGGACAAGGTCTGTAGTAAAACTTTGGATCTTAAATGATGAAGATCCAATTTATAGCATTATATTGACATACGAAAAATGACACGGGAAAAGACCTACTAATCAATCCATCCTGTCTCATATAATTGTGATGTCTTGTGCATCACAATATATACACTCCCCACCCAACCATATAATCTCCTGGGAGAGTCGAAAAACCAGATAAAACCCCATGCCAATTGGGGAGAAAAAAATCTGTGAAATTCCTCTCCGACCCCCTGAAGCAATCGAAACTAGTTCAGGAGATCACTGTGGTCCTGATTAATGTTATACGGTACCTACCTTTGTATCAGGTGATCTTCGCCCCAGCCGGAACCAGTCCAGCTCTTACTTGAAGGAACTCAGCGAATCAGTTTCAGCGCACAAACTGGCAACCTGTTCCACAGGTTCACTATTCTCTGGGAAAAGAACCACCTCCTAATGTCTAAGCTCGTTCGACCTTTATACAACTTGAGATTGTGACCTCCTGGACCTCCCTAACCTATTTAGTTGAAACAAGCTGTCTACACAAATACAATCTAATCCCTTCATCATCTTATAAACCTTGATCAAATGACCCCTACGCTTCTCTAAAGTGTAAGAGACCCAGCTCTTTGAGCCTATTTTGATAACTAAGATGCTTTAAACTGGGAATTAATCTTGTGGCCCTCCTCTGCACCTTTTCCAAAGCCTCAATATCACCCACCATGTGAGGAGACCAAAACTGGACACAGTATATTAATTGAGGCATAACCAAGGTCTTGTACAACGACCAAATAGTATACGTAATTGGCTTTATAGTGAATTGTCCTGTAAATACACCCTACCACCCTATTTGCTCTAGCTATTGCTTCATAGCATTGGTCATGAACCTTTAGAGATCTATGTACTAGAATGCCCAGATCATTCTTTTTTCACCGGCTTTAGTTCTTTTCCCTGAAGGGTGTATGTATGTACAGCATTCGACCTGCTCACATGCATGACACTGCACCTTTCTAAATTAAACATAATTTGCAAGTCACGGGCTCAATCCCCCAGCACATCGAGATCTGCTTGTAGTAATCTAGCATCATATGGACCAGGTGCCCTATCTATTTTAAGGTTTCTAAAACAATATGTTAATCTATTTTAATAGTTTTATTGTTAACCCCATCATTTAATTCTGTAATTTGTTCTGATTCTTCCTTTTCATATTCTTGTTTATATTTCCTCAATTCAAGTCTTTTTCCACTATCTCTGGCAGTCTCCATTTCTGAGACAAATCCTCTGGAGCTGAAAACAAGTAGTTCTGATCTGTCAGATGGCCAGCCTTTACATGGTTGCAAGGATTACTCCCAGTCCCTATTTTCAAATTGGCCCCCCGCCGCCCCCACCCCCCACAACTGCATTGAAGATCTTCTGCCAAATCAAGATTGGTGAATCTGCAACAGCGGCTCCAAAACTATATAAAGTTGGGTACACTTGGCTAACCTGTCTGGGAAAAGATGCTCTTTAAGGGCTCTAGTCCTTGGTTTGTGGGTTTTTTGTACTTTGCTCAGAAGCTGCAGGGTGCTAAGGACCAGAAAACTTTCAAGACTGTACATACATATTTGGATGGCCTTGTCGAACAGTTTTCTGACTGTCCATTGCTAGTTTTGGAACTACAAAGGTGATGCAAATCCCTTTGTCAGCTGTGCGCCCTCTATCCTGTGAGGTTCACCAATTACATGCCATCGGCAGACAGTTCAGAGTGATGCAGCCTTTGATCAAATTGTTGTGAATAGCTTCGTGTGTTATTTGCTTTCCAATTGCAGCTTTTAACTGTAGTTACTGGAAAACTTCGGGTCACCGACAGCACTATCATCTGCGAAAAGGAAAGCTGCAGTACTTTGAGAAATGCATGGAACAGGCACTCTCAAGATATCAGTGAGATTCTTAAATAGTTTTTGGGCTCACTACCATTTTGAAAAATGGGTTAACCAGTGGATGTGGTGGTGGGTCCATTTGTTAATTCACATCAGTTTGATCGTGATCTTTCAAGTCATTCTTATTTCTATTCCTTTTCTTCAATGACAACAAATTCCCAATGCAATTTAAGTTTGTGGCATACAAGATATATCAAAACAGTTTTCCTTTATGGTTTAAAACTCCCATATATGGAATGGTAGGGTTTCCTTTGGTCCATTTGCAGGATTCAGGAGCAAGCTATTGTGTGAATTCCTGGCAAAAAGGGGAAACTGACAGTCGGGAGGTGGGTGGCTCCGGCTTTCACCGACCTGCCACTAAGTACCCAGGTGATGAATAATCCTGATACATGGCGTTGGACTTGGATATGTAGGACATCACAGTGGCATAACACAAGCTGCCTTGTGAAGGTCCATTCAGCGTGCCGAAGGCAAATACTTGTTATACAGCTCATGAGGGAACTCTGATACTTGGGATGATTGTTGTTGGAAGATGTTGCTTATCAGGTGGGAGCTGGGATTCTTTTCACTCCGCTCCAGATAATCCTGCAAACCAATGTCTTCTAAGGTTTGCTGGTTCTAGCTGGACACCGAGAAGAAGAAAACATTCAGTCAAGTAATGGATAGAAGAATTAAAAAATTTTTTTTTCAAGTGTGTGGAAAATTCTAAGGAATTGGTAAGACTGGGGAAATGTGAGAAAATGGGAGCGATGGAAAACCTGGGAGTCAGATAGGAAATTAAAACAGGCTTGAAAATAAGGATATTGCTTAAGTCTGCTTACTTAAGACTATGTTTTAGACTAGGGGGTTGCAGCGTGCCGACAAAAATGAGATACTGTTCTTGAAGATTACGCTGAGCTTTTTCGGAACATTTTATAAGGCAAATGACAGATTTGTTGGAATGGGAATGAGAGTTGCAGTGGCAAGCTGTAGGTATCTCTTGTGGACAGAACGGAGGTGTTCGGCAAAGCAGTCACTGCATTTGATTTACCCGATGTAGAGGAGACTCCGCAATGAGCGGTGAATACTGGATTAGAGGAATTACATATAAATTGCTCTCACAAAATGAGTGTTTGGGACCCTGGTCAATTGTGACTGGAGGTGAAAGGGCAGGTGTTGAATCTTCTACGTTTACACGCGAAGGTAACGTGGAAGGGCACCTGGAAGTAGAGGTGGTAGAAGAGTTATCTAGGGCATTGCAAAGGGAACAGAAGATGGAGGGAGAAGTCCCACCCAGTCCAGTCGACTCTGCAAAGTCCTCCTCATTAACATCCGTGGACTTTTGCCAAAATTGGGAGAGCTGTCCCACAGACTAGTCAAACAACAGCCTGACATAGTCAAACTCACAATCATGATTATCAGCCAATGTCCCAGACTCCTCCATCACCATCCCTGAGTATGTCCTGTCCCACTCGAGGTAGCGGCACAGTAGAATACAGTCAGGAGGAAGTGGCCACAGGAGTCTTCAACATTGACTTCGGACCCCATGAAGTCTCATGGCATC
The DNA here is from genome assembly GCA_030390025.1 of Squalus acanthias. Lineage (NCBI taxonomy): Eukaryota > Metazoa > Chordata > Chondrichthyes > Squaliformes > Squalidae > Squalus > Squalus acanthias. Next base: position 38,683,852 of record CM059430.1, on the reverse strand, counting down.
AGGTCAAACATGGGCAAGGAGAACTTGTGCTGATTACTACCTACCGCCTTCCCTCACTTGATGAATCAGTACTCCTACATGTTGAACACCACTTGGAAGAAGCACTGAGGGTAGCAAAGGCACAGAATGTACTCTTGGTTGGCAGGACTTCAATGTTCATCAGCAAGAGTGGTTCGGTAGCACTACTACTGACCAAGCTGGCCGAGTCCTGAAGGACATAGCTGCCAGACTGTGCTTGCGACAGGTGGTGGGAGAACCAATGCGAGGTACAAACCTACTTGATTTGTCCTCACCAATCTACCTGTTGCAGATGTATCTGTCCAACAGTATTGGTCGGACTGACCACTGCACAGTCCTTATGGAGACGAAGTCCCGTCTTCACACTGAGGACACCCTCCATCGTGTTGTGTGGCATTACCACCGTGCTAAATGGGATAGATTCAGAACAGATTTAGATGCTCAAAACTGGGCACTGTGGGCCATCAGCAGCAGCAGAATTGTATTCCACCACAATTTGTAACCTCATGGCCTGGCATATCCCTCCTCTACCATTACCATCAAGCCAGGGAACCAGCCCTGGCTCAATGATAAGTGTAGAAAAGCATGCCAGAAGCAGCACCAGGCATACCTTAAAAATGAGGTGAAGTTACAACACATGCACGCTAACCACCGGAAGCAGCATGCTATAGACAGAGGCAAGCGATCCCACAACCAACAGATCAGATGAAAGCTCTGCAGTTCTGCCACATTCAGACGTGAATGGTGGTCGACAACTAAACAAGTAACTGGTGGAGGAGGCTCCTTCTCCATTCTCAACAATGTTGGAGCCCAGCACGTGAGTGCAAAAGACAAGGTTGAAGTGTTTACAACCATCTTCAGCCAGAAGGGCCGAGTGGATGATCCATTTCGGCCTCCACCCGAGGTCCCCACACATGCCAGTCTTCAGCCAATTTGATTTACTCCACGTGATATCAAGAAATGGCTGAACACACTGAATACAGCAAAGGCTGTGGAGCACAACAACATCCCGGCTATAATACTGAAGACTTGTCCTCCAGAACTAGCCGTGCCTCTAGCCAAGCTGTTCCAGTAGAGCTACAACACTGGCATCTACCCGACAATGTGGAAAATTGCCCAGATATGTCCTGTCCACAAAAAGCAGGACAAATCCAATCCGGCCAATTATCGCCCCATCAGCCTACTCTTAATCATCAGCAAAGTGATGGAAGGTGTCACTGACAGTGCTATCAAGTGGCACTTACTCACCAACAACCTGCTCAGTTGCAAGTAACATTCACACCACACAATGATCATCTCCAACAAGAGACAGTCTAACCACCTCCCTATGACATTCAACGGCCTTGCCATTGTCTAATCCCCTACCATCAACATCCTGCGGGCGGGGGTGCGCATAGAAGATAGGAGCAGGAGTAGGCCATTCGGCCCCTCGAGCCTGCTCCGCCATTTAATGAGATCATGGCTGATCATCCAAATTCAGTACCCTGTCCCTGCTTTCTCCCCATATCCCTTGATCCCTTTAGCCCTAAGAAATATATCTATCTCCTTCTTGAATATATTTACTGAATTGGCCTCAACTGCCTTCTGTGGTAGAGAATTCCACAGGTTCACCACTCTCTGGGTGAAGAAATTCCTCCTCATCTCAGTCCTAAATGGCTTACCCCTTATCCTTAGACTGTGACCTCTGGTTCTGGACTCCCCGCCATCGGGAACATCCTTCCTGCATCTAGTCTGTCTAGTCCTGTTAGAATTTTATAAGTTTCAATGAGATCCCCTCTCATTCTTCTAAACTCTAGCGAATATAAGCCTAATCGACCCAGTCTCTCTTCATATGTCATTCCTGCCATCCCAGGTATCAGTCTGGTAAATCTTCGCTTCACTCCCTTCATGGCAAGAACATCCTTCCTCAGATAAGGCGACCAAAACTGCACACAATACTCGAGGTGTGGTCTCACCAAGGCCCTGTACAACTGCAGCAAGACATCCTTGCTCCTGTACTCGAAACCTCTCGCTATGAAGGCCAACATACCATTTGCCTTCTTAACCGCCTGCTGCGTCTGCATGCTTACCTTCAGCGACTGGTGCACAAGGACTCCCAGATCTCGTTGCACTTTCCCTTTTCCCAATCTATTGCTGTTCAGATAATTGTCTGCCTGTTTTTGCCACCAAAGTGGATAACCTCGCATTTATCCACATTATACTGCATCTGCCCAATCACCCAACCTGTCCAAATCATACTGGAGTTTCTCTGCATCCTCCTCACAGCACACACGCCCACCCAGCTTTGTGTCGTCTGCAAACTTGGAGATATTACATCTAGTTCCCTCGTCTAGATCATTAATATATATTGTGAATAGCTGGGGTCCCCCACTAGTCACTGCCTGCCACTCGGAAAAAGACCCATTTATTCCAACTCTTTGCTTCCTGTCTGCCAACCAGTTCTCTATCCAAATCAGTACCTTACCCCCAATCCCATGTGCTTTAACTTGGCACGCTAATCTCTTATGCGGGACCTTATCGAAAGCCTTCTGAAAGTCCAAATGCACCACATCCACTGGTTCTCCCTTATCTATTCTACCAGTTACATCCTCAAAAAATTCCAGTAGATTAGTCAGGCATGATTTACCTTTTGTAAATCCATGTTGACTTTGTCTGATCCTGTCACTGTTTTCCAAGTGCTCTGCTATTACATCTTTTATAAAGGACTCTAGCATTTTGCCCACTCCTGATGTCAGGCTTACCGGTCTATAATTCCCCGTTTTTTTTCTCTACCACCTTTTTTAAATAGTGGGGTTACATTAGCTACCCTCCAATCCATGGGAACTGTTCCAGAGTCTATAGAATTTTGAAAGATGACCAGCAATGCATCTACTATTTCTAGGGCCACTTCCTTAAGTACCCTAGGATGTAGATTATCAGGCCCTGGGGATTTATCGGCCTTCAATCCCATCAATTTCCCTAACACCATTTCCCTACAAATACTGATTTCATTCAATTCCTCCCTCCCATTCGACCCTATGTTCCCCGACATCTCTGGGAGGTTATTTGTGTCCTCCTTTGTGAAGACAGAACCAAAGTATGTATTTAATTGGTCTGCCATTTCTTTGTTCCCCATTATAAATTCCCCTGATTCTGACTGCAAGGGACCTACGCTTGACTTCACCAATCTTTTTCTCTTCACATATCTATAGAAGCTTTTACAGTCAGTTTTTATGTTCCCTGCAAGCTTACTCTCATATTCTATTTTCCCCCTCTTAATTAATCCCTTTGTCCTCCTTTGCTGAATCCTAAACTGCTCCCAATCCTCAGGTTTACTGCTTTTTCTGGCCAATTTATATGTCCTCTCCTTGGATCTTATGCTATCCCTAATTTCCCTTGTTAGCCACGGTTGAGTCACCTTTTTTGTTTTATGTTTATGCCAAACAAGGATGAACAAATTCTGTAGTTCATCCATGCGATCTTTAAATGTTTGTATTGCCTATCCACCGTCAACCTTTTAAGTAACGCTCCCCAATCCATCCAAGCCAACTCGCGCCTCATACCATCGTAGTTTCCTTTATTTAAATTCAGGACCCTAGTCTGAGTCGACTACTTCACTCTCCATCTTAATGAAGAATTCTATCATATTATGATCGCTCCTCCCCAAGGGGCCTCGCACAACAAGATTGCTAATTAATCCTTTCTCATTACATAATACCCAGTCTAAGATGGCCTGATCTCTAGTTGGTTCCTCGACATATTGGTCCAGGAAACCATCCCGTATACACTCTCGGAATTCCTCCTCCACAGTATTGTTACTAATTTGGTTAGCCCAATCTATATGTAGATTAAAGTCACCCATGATAACTGCTGTGCCCTTATTGCACACGTCTCTAATTTCCCGTTTAATGCCATCCCCAACCTCAGCATTACTGTTTGGGGGTCTGTATACAAACTCCCACTAACGTTTTCTGCCTCATGATATTTCTCCGCTCTACCCATACAGATTCCACATCATCAGAGCTAATATCCTTCCTTACTATTGTGTTAATCTCCTCTTTAACCAGCAATGCTACCCCATCTCCTTTTCCTTTTTGTCTGTCCTTCCTGGATGTTGAATTCCCAGCCTTGGTCACCCTGGAGCCATGTCTCCGTAATCCCAATTATATCATATCCGTTTACATCTATTTGCGCAGCTAATTCATCCATCTTATTACGAATGCTCCTCGCATTAAGACATAAAGCCTTCGGGCTTGTTTTTTAACACTCTTCGTCCTTTTAGAATTATTATTTACTGTAGCCCTGTTTGATTTACACCCTTGATTTCTCTGACTTCCACTTTTGCTTTTCTCCTTCCTGTCTTTTGCTTCTATCCTTGCTTTCCTTTCCTCTGTTTCCCTGCACAGGTTCCCAACCCCCTGCCATTTTAGTTTAAACCCTCCCCAACAGCACTAGCAAACACTTCCCCCTTGGACATCGGTCCCGGTCCTGCCCAGGTGCAAACCGTCCAGTTTGTACTGGTCGCACCTGCCTCAGAACCGGTTCCAATGTCCCAGGAATTTGAATCCCTCCCCCTTGCACCATTCCTCTAGCCACGTATTCATCTGAAATATCCTTCTATTTCTACTCTGAGTAGCACGTGGCACTGAGATTACTACCTTTGAGGTCCTATTTTTTAATTTACCTCCTAACTCCCTATATTCAGCTTTTAGGACCTCATCCCGTTTTTTACCTATATCGTTGGTACCTATATGCACCACGACAACTGGCTGTTCACCCTCCCCCTCCAGAATGCCCTGCAGCCACTCCGAGACATCCTTGACCCTTGCACCAGGCAGGCAACATACCAACCTGGAGTCTCGTTTGCGGCCGCAGAAACGCCTATCTATTCCCCTTACAATAGAATCCCCTATCACTATAGCTCTCCCGCTCTTTTTCCTCCCGTCCTGTGCAGCAGAACCACCCATGGTGCCAGGAAGTTGGCTGCTGCTGCCTTCCCCCGATAAGCCATCTCCCTCAACAATATCCAAAGTGGTATATCTGTTTGAGAGGGGGCTGGCCACAGGGGACCCCTGCACTACCTGCCTGTGCCTACTACTCTGCCTGGTGGTCACCCATTCCCTTCCTGCCTGTGCAGCCTTTACCTGCGGCATGACCAACTCCCTAAACGTGCTATCCACGATGTCCTCAGCATCGCGAATGCTCCAGTATGCATCCATTTGCAGCTCCAGCGCCGCAATGCGGTCTGCCAGTAGCTGCAGCTGGATACACTTCCCGCACACATGGTCAACAGGGACACCAGGAAGTGTCCCTGATTTCCCACGTAGTGCAGGAGGAGCATGCCACGGGGCTGAGCTGTGCTGCCATGACTTACCCTTAAATTAATTTAAATTAACTCAAATCAATACCACAAATTACACTACAATTAAATGATATACTCAAGGGCCCTTGTATACTAGCTCTCCCTGCTACACAACAGAGACCTTAGAAACTATAACCTCAAAAATTAGGACCTTCTAAACTTTATAAACTATTAACCTTAACTGTCAAACTACAGAGTAGTATACATACTCACCTGGCCCGACTCACCCAATCAGCTGCTTCCTCTTGTCCACGTCACTTTTTGAATTGTGACGTGGCTCTGGAACGCCTGCTGCCGGTCTGTGAGATTGGTAAGCCTCTGAAAAAAGCCCGTGAAAGTGAGTTTAAATACTCACTGTGCTGCTGCTCTCTCCGCTCCCGACACTGGCCTCTGGGGGGAAAAAAAGCCTGCGAAAGTGAGTTTAAATACTCACTGTGCTGCTGCTCTCTCCGCTCCCGACACTGGCCTCTGGGGAAAAAAAGCCTGCAAAACTGAGTTTAAATACTCACTGTGCTGCTGCTCTCTCCGCTCCCGACCATTGCCCAGAAACTTAACTGGACCAGCCACATAAATACCATGGCTACAATTGGAGGTCAGAGGCTGGGTATTCTGTGGCAAGTGACTCATCTCCTGACTCCCCAAAGCCTTTCCACCACCTACAAGGCACAAGTCAGGATTTGATGGAATACTCTCCACTTGCCTGGAAGAGTGCAGCGCCAACAAAACTCAAGTGTAGAGATTAGATTATCTCTGGTCTTTCCAAATAATCAGGATCGAGTGCAAACCAATATGGTGGGTATATTGTGTTTAATCGGAGTTTAAGACGGAATATAACACACTAGTTATACAACAAAAACATACGACTGTGACAAGCAGCTGGTACTGGTCCTGATCAGACAGACGGCTGGCATGTGCGAACAGCTCTTCGGCTTACGGCCTTTCTCCCTCTCTCTCTTCTAGAACCGCCAAGAATGTTAGACTAGGGTCAGCATGGGTCTACTCACGGAAGAGTGTTAGACCATCGAGCCACTCTCTGAAGCTCTTCACTCCACCGTCTGCACTAAGGGCTTTTCACGTCTTTCTCTTATACCCTTTTTTAGGGGTGGACCTGGGATAGAATATTGACAAGACCATTTAACATGTAAGGGTTCCTCTTAAACCAAGTGCCCAATGGTATGTCGAGTTCTTTGTCTTAACTTTCAGATGAAAGCCTTCCCCTAAGAGATCTCGTACTCTTCCCTCACCTGTCTTTCCTGTTTATACATTCTGAAGGCCCATCCATCTGAATTCCTCTTATCTCTCCTTATCCTCCCAAGTTTGGAGTCCGACATGCCATTCTTGGCCTTCAGATGTTCGTAGCTACTTGTTATCAGTTATTTATGTTCAAGCTGTTCATGCAGCTTAGCTGTGCAAAACTAACACTTTCATTCCATTATCAGACTATTGTACCATGGAATGAATCATTACATTTCCAAAGAGATCCTCTGTTCTATTCTCACACACTGGTTAACTTACGCATTTTAAAGCGGTTTTGGTTCAACAAAGTCAAAATCCTAACTTAGCATTATAATATGGTTATTTGCAGTAATGGAAGAAGCATAGGCGTTGGGCCTTAGTTGGTCAAATTAAAGATGCATTAAACAAAGTCGAAATCGTAACTTAGAAACAGCAGATAGCTAGCCTGGGAAACAAGGTCATATGTGACTGCCACGGTGCAGAATGTTATAACATCCGCAAGGAACCAAAAACAAGCAAATTCTAAGCATCTATCCAGCTATTCTAGTCTGAAGAGACACTTTTGTCTCAAGTTCTAATACAATCATCTAAATACAGCATTATTCGTGTCGTTATTATTTCATTCACATAACCATATACATTTTAGGTCCCCTAATTTCTAACACAAGAAGCTCGACGGCCTCCAGGACAAAGCAACCCGCTTGACTGGCACCATATCCACTACCTTAAACATTCACTCCCTCCACCACTGGCGCAACATGGCTGTAGTGTGTACCATCTACAAGATACATTGTAGCAACTCGTGAAGGCTTATTCTCTAAAACCAGAGACCTCTACCACTTAGAAGGACAAGGGCAGCAGGCGCATCGGAATACCACCACAGCCAAGTTCCCCACCAAGTGTCATACCATCCTGACTTGGAAATATATTCCCGTTCTTTCATTGTCGCTGGGTCAAATTCCTGGAACTCCTTACTTAACAGCACTGTGGGAGTACCTTCACCACATGGACTGCAGTGGTTCAAGAAGGTGGCTCACCATCACCTCTTGAGGGCAATTAGGGATGGGTAATAAATGATGGCCTTGGCAGCGACACCCACTTCCAGTGAATGAATAATTTTTTTAAAAGTTCAGGGGAAGATATCTTTGGTTGTGCACTCATATTGTAGGTGGCAGAAATAGCGGAACATGATGTGGTATGTGGAGGCTGGTGGGGTGGAAGGTTGAGGACCAGGGGCCTCTGTCAAAATTGTGAAGGGTGTGGGGGTGTGGGGGCGGGGCGCTGAGGGGCACTGGCCAAGGCAGAAACATAGAAAATAAGGCCGACTTGTTCAAGGAGCCAGTTAACTACAACTGATCGGGTACACAAGGTAGTCAAGAGAAGTTTTGTCAGACGGCAAAACTGGAAGAAATGGGATGGAGCCTTTGCAGTACACCTGGTGGGAAGAAGCATATTTAGGTAGTTGTGCGAGCCTGTGAACTTATAATATACATCAGTGGAAAGTTCATCACTGGGGATGGAGAACAAACTCCAGAAAAGGAACAGAACAAAGTCCAGAAAGGGAACAGAGGAGTCAGAGATGGACCATCTGAAGGTGAGGGAAGGGTGGAAACTTGCCAGTGTTGTGTTCTGGTCAGCTGTGCGATTTTAGCTAGTTAAACTGTCCCTCAGGAGAGACTGCACTCTGTATTGAGCAAACAGGAATTCTGTACGTGCAGATTTCTTCGTAGCTTGGTTCAGAGACCTTTCAGCTTAATGATGGGTTTAAGCACATATCAGATACCCAGCTGACCAAGAAAAAACTGTAGCCTAGAAATTCTGGTGCTGAAAACTAAATTCTTACTGACTCTTGCTGCAGATAGTACAACTATAATGCGTTCACAGAGACCTGTCATTTAAATTCCATGGCTAGAAGTGATCTGCACTCTGGTGCCGTCATTACCTAAAGTCAGTTCTGTTTCATCTCCTATGATGACTATACCAACATTCCATCTCCCTACAGAAGGAGGTTTTTCGGAGAACATTCATTGGAATCCCACTTTATGTCAGGGTGTTGTAAGTTCTGACCTTTTAAACATTTTAGCCCCTGCTGGGGTCCTAAGTTTGGATATAAATAAGCTAACGTGGCCCTTGGCTACTGCTAGTATGAAGTTACTGACCTGGAAAATTCATTTTGTTTGATTCAGCCAAGAGGGGTAAGTAAGCTCTGAATGCTTGTGCCTGATCCACTCTACCTTGAGGGTAATGTAGTGTCCTGCTTTCGTACTTAATTTTTGCCTAAAGTGAAGTCTGAATTTCCCTCGACTTGGGCAATCGCAATCCCAGATTTATACTCTGACCCCACAAAACCCAGAGAGAAATGTAGATTATATGGATGCCGGATGAGTACGTTTTCTCAATTGTTTGCTTCATGTGGCATTAGTTGGGTGCACCTACGAAGCAAAGGATGTCGCATTGGTTAGCAGACTGCATCCTGTATTTTTGCACCTTGGTTGTTTGTGGCTTATATGGTCATGAAGCAAAGAAAGTTGCTGATAACAGAATGTGCTATAAACTGTTACTCTTCAGTTGTGCATTCTATGAAGTAGGAATTTGGGCATTCCTGTCACTAATCAAAAATGGTCTCACTGGTTATTAGAGTCCATCTAAAACTGTTGCCAGTTGGCAAAAACAGGGCTCTTGATATCAGAAGCCCATTTCACTAGGACAGTTGTTTCTCCATGGACCAATTTTAAACAGGTGGCCTTATAATTTAATTGTAAGGCAGTGTTTCTCGCACCTTTTATTGTGGATACAATACTCATTCCCCAGCGTTGTTTTCTTCCCCTTCTCCAACCCATCTCTCCTCCTGGACCTTTTCTAGAGCCAAAATCTGCAATTCTGTATTTGTTGTAGGTTAAATATTGTAGAAACAAAGAACATCTAGTCATGTTGGATGGTTATGCTGCATAGGTTACTAAATTCACAATTTAGTAAATCCACACCTTTTACATTTATTTGTTCTTGGAATGTGGGAACTTGGGCAGGCCACATTTATTGCACAAATCTAATTGCCTGAGAAAATGGTGATGGGCTTTCTCCTTGAACCACTGCAGTCCTTGTGGCGATGGTGCAGCCATAATAGTATTCGGCAGGGAATTTCAAGATTTTGAACCAAAGACAATAAAAGAATGGCAATATGATGTCCTGGTCAGGATGATCTGTGACTTGGTGGTGATGGTGTTTTCTTGACATTGCTTCTCCTGTTCTTCATGGTGGCTGCATGCATCTAGGTGAGTGATGCATATTCTATCACATGACTGACTTGGGCCTTGTAGATGGTGTAGAGGCATTGATGGGTTGGGAGCTGAGCCATCACTCAGTTACTCACCCAGCCTCTGCCCTACTCTGGTAGCAACAATGTTGGTATGGCTGGTGATGCTACCAAAGATGCTGATGGTGGCTCTCGGTCATGCATCGCTTTGATTTTTAAATTCTCATCCTTGTGTTCAAATCCATCCATGGCCTTGCCCTCCCTATCTCTGTAACCTCCTCCAGCTCGCTACAATGCTCTGAGATCTCTGCGCTCCTCCAATTTTGGCCTTTTGCGCAGGCTCAGTTTTAATCACTCCACCATTGGTGGAGTGCCTTAAGCTGCCAAGGCCATAAGCTCTGGAATTCCCTCCATATCTCGTCCTTTATGTCATTCCTTAAAACCTACTCTTTGACCAAGCTTTTGGTTACCTATCCGAATACCTCTTTGTGGTTCAGTGTCAAATTTTGTTTGTTAATGCTCCTGTGAATAGCGCTATATAAATGTAAATTGTTGTTGATATGACTGTACAAAAGTATGCCATATGTTGCTTCTAAAAGGGCACTGTATAACCAAGCATGGATTGTACCTTCAGCAGTTCCAACCCTTCCAAGTTACATGGTAACTATCGATCTGAGACTGGTAGCTACCACCTCTGATGCTAATCCACGTTGTACTGGAGACTGAGGTCAGTCTGACCAGCTGGCAGGGCACTTTTTAATGAGGTTTTGCACTGGGCTGCAAATGATCTCTTAGACGAGGTTTCAAACTGGTTTGGTTTGGTGTGCTTGGACAACTTAGTTATACTGTCACTTCTCACATTGATGCACACCTGAAAATGATTAATGATTAAGTTAGATGTAAAAATGCAGTATAATGGCAGTTAGTTGACAAACCTTCACAGTCAAGGTAGAGGTAGTTAATAATTGCAGATTTACTAAAAGGCATTTTATAGTTCACCTTTATGTCCAACTCTGCAAAGTTTCTGGTGTCATAAGTTGCATATTGTCATTTGTACTGCCATATTCCTGTTATCAGTAAAGTAATTAGATAAGACATTGCATTATACAGGAAACTCTTTATTAACCGGCACCCAAATATCCGGAAATCTCTCTACACTGGATCGTAGCATTATATGGGCCAAGTCTTTGCTGAATGCTCGCTGTAAGATCTGTCACAAGAAGGGAGATGCAGAAATTCTTTAATGTGACCGGGGTTCCTGCACCTGTGGCCGTGCACCAGGGACTCCTGGATCTGTGGCCATGTACAGGGCTCCCCGTACCTTGGTAGATATAACTCTCTGTTATCCGGACTTTTTGATAAACCGGCACCACGCCGGTCCCGTCGGTGCCGGTTAATAAAGAGTTTCCTGTACTTGGTATGTTTTGTCATCAGAATGGGAACAGTGATCATTGACTTGTTTGTTTTGGAAATGTATTTCTTTTTGACTAATTACGTAAGTGTCATGGGTAATTAAGTAGCAAACAAAGACTTCATACTTGGGAAAAGCTATATGGTGGCAAATCATTATTGTAGGAGTAATGGGGCTAAAAAAAGTAGATAGGCAAGTAGGTTTCTTGAACATGCATCCTACTATTTTTCGTCAGCGCTATTATTAGGAAGTTGTTTTCATCACTTTCTCTGGTAGAAGAAGATGCAACTAATATTTTTAGTTCAAAAAGAAGTCCTGTGCGTGTATACATTTACGTAATTAGAAAGCAAATTCAGTTGGTGTGATGCAAATGATGCCCTGGTAGAGCTCTGATGAAGAAATTAATAACCATATGGATTTAGTCTCCAAAGGCCTTGTGCAGTTTTCCCAAAGTTGAGCAAGACCCAGTCAGTTGGTTCATGTAGTAAAGAGGGTCGCACCTTTAATTGTTTTTTAGAAATGTTTCTCTGTGCACTGAAAGTCCTGTTCCACTGATGACTATAATTGAGGTCAGTTGTGGTCACAATGGTCCAAGCAGCTAACTTTTTTCGTAGCAGCAGTGATGAGATTACTGTGGTAACCTGATAATGATCAAAGGCCTGTTGCCTCACACACACACACACACACACGTACACGTGTGTGTGTGTGTATCATACACACACACACATATTGTCCAGCAGTATCACAGGAGTTGCATTGAAGATGCCAGTAGTTCAGCTTCATTTCAATATGCAATAAATTTTGCTGCAAATGTTTAATGTTAGCATCCCTAGTTGCCAGTTCCCTCATGTGAATATAGAAAAAGCATTCTAAAAGCCACATGATCTTTGCTACTGTGTTTGAACAAGCCTATTTTAGAGGATTAGCACTTTTTAATGACCTTAATCCTCTCTAAAGTGTTTTTTTACATTCTGCTGAATTCTGGATTTTGTTAGCAATAATGGTTTACAATTGCAGGGGATAGCATGTGTTTCTAAATTAGCAAAATGTTTATATCTAAAATAAGTTTGTGCAGTGACATTTATTAAAACTATTTAAAGAGCCTACGACATGTGATTCTATCAGAGAGGCTGTTATAAAATAAAGGTCATACTGTGCCGCTGCAAAAATCATTAGGGAACAGAGAGGGGTAGTATTTTCTTATCAAGTGGCCTTGGAAGAAAGATGGTTTGGGGATTTGCTGTACTTCTGCATGTAAAATTTTGTGTACTGATGGCAGTGTACCTTAAATAGAAATGTATCTGTTTAATATTTAAAATGAAAGCACAGCACAATTTCCATGGAAACAAGTTGACATCAGTTCATAGCTATCCCACTTTAACCAGTTTGAGAATTTAGTTACCAACCAAAACAATATGGTCCCATTCTCAACTGATGTCAATGGGAGGGTGCTGAATAGTAGCCAAGCACTTACCTTTGGGATGGAGGATTGGAAGACAAGGCACCCAGAGTAGCTGTTAACACTGGGATCCAGTTACCTTCCCATCTTCTTCATTGTGGGTATGATAGATGGAAGGGGATAAAACATAATGTAAACATTTTCATTTTAATGGCTGTTTTTCTGTGCTCTTAATATTTGTGCTAAAATTATGAAATCCGATTCAGCTTAATAACAAATTACTTGGAGTGCCATAATTGTAAGAAAATGTTTAGAAGCCTGTCTTTCAACCCATGACATAGCTCCTATTTTTCAAAAATCTATATTTTTGTACGATTAATTTTATCATTTGTTTATACTATCATATAGTCCTAAGAAAAGCGAGGACTATAATGTAATTATGCTGCATGTTCTAAAAACGGTTCGCCCTTCTTAAAATAAATTGGGAATTGAGTCTTATAATCTCCTTTCTTTTGCAGATGGTGACGATGACCCACAAGTTTCATGGGTAGCTTCATCTCCCTCCAGTAAAGATGTTGCATCACCCTCTCAGATGTTAGGAGAGGGCTGTGATCTCGGCCTTGTGGATGAAGAAGGAGGGACCGGTTTGCCCTACCCGTGCCAATTTTGTGACAAATCATTCAGCCGTTTGAGTTACCTTAAGAGGCATGAGCAAATCCACAGTGACAAACTTCCCTTCAAGTGTACGTTTTGTAGCCGCCTATTCAAACATAAACGAAGTCGTGACCGTCATATCAAACTTCACACTGGAGACAAAAAGTACCACTGTCATGAGTGTGAAGCAGCTTTTTCTCGCAGTGATCATCTCAAGATCCACTTGAAAACTCACAGCTCAAATAAGCCATTCAAGTGTACCATTTGCAAACGTGGGTTCTCTTCCACTAGTTCATTGCAGAGTCACATGCAGGCTCATAAGAAGAACAAAGATCATGTTGCCAAGCTTGAGAAGGAGATGAAGAAAGAAGAAGTTGTCTGTGATTATTGTGATGAGACGTTTAATCAAGCTGAAGACTTGGAAAAGCATATGGCAACAAATCATCCACAGATTTGTGAGAAAGCAGAATTGCAGTGCATCCATTGCCCTGAAGTATTTGCAGAAGAAAATGCACTGATCAATCACATTGATCTAGCCCACGGGAATAAGAAACATAAATGCCCAATGTGCCCAGAACAGTTTCCTACGGTGGAAGAAGTCTATTGCCACTTGGATAGCCACAGGCAACCAGATTCGAGTAATCACAGCATAAGTCCTGACCCTGCGACAGGAAGTGCAGCTTCAATGAGCAGCACAACCCCAGATTCCAGTGCTTCAGTAGAGCGAGGTTCCACACCTGATTCTACCCTAAAACCATCCAGAAGTCAGAGGAAACCTTCAGGATCTTTGGAAAGAGAAGGAAGTCAAAACTCCTGGTCACCAAAAGTCACCTATAGCTGCCCATATTGTTCTAAGCGTGATTTCAGTAGTTTGGCTGTCCTAGAAATTCACTTAAAAACTATTCACTCAGATAAACCTCAGCAAAGTCACACATGCCAGTTCTGCCTTGATTCACTTCCCACTTTGTATAACTTAAATGAGCATGTCCGGAAGGTACACAAAAATAATGTTTTTCCAGTAATGCAGTTCAGCAGTGCGTCTCCATTTCACTGCAATTACTGCCCAGAGATGTTTGCAGACCTAAATAGTTTGCAGGAACACATACGAATTACACATTGTGTTCCAAGCGCACACTCTCAAGATGGAAACCATACTTTCTTCTGTTCCCATTGTTCACTGGGATTTCTTACAGAATCTTCACTCGCAGAGCACATTCAGCAAGCTCACTGCAATGTAGGAAATCCCAAGCTGGAGTCTCCTGTTCTACAGGCTACACAGTCCTTCATGGAAGTTTACTCTTGTCCTTACTGCACCAATTCACCCATTTTTGGCACCATCCTTAAGCTCACAAAGCATATCAAGGAAAACCATAAGAACATTCCACTAGCAAACAGTGGCAGAAAATCAAAGTCAGAGCAAAGTCCCGTTTCTTCTGATGCAGAAGTATCTTCTCCCAAAAGACAGAGGTTGTCAGCAAGTGTACCTTCACTATCAAATGGTGAATACCCATGCAATCAATGTGATCTCAAGTTCTCCTCTTTTGAAAGTTTCCAAAGCCATCTGAAGTCACATTTGGAAATTCTTCTAAGGAAGCAGTCTTGTCCTCAGTGTAAAGAGGATTTTGATTCCCAGGAGACCCTTTTACAACACCTTACCATACACTACATGACAACGTCTACTCATTATGTCTGTGAGAGCTGTGACAAGCAATTTTCCTCAGTGGATGATCTACAGAAGCACTTGCTGGATATGCATACTTTTGTGCTGTATCACTGCACATTGTGCCAAGAAGTGTTTGATTCCAAGGTCTCCATCCAAGTGCATTTGGCAGTGAAGCACAGTAACGAAAAGAAGATGTACCGCTGCACAGCCTGTAATTGGGATTTTCGAAAGGAGGCAGATCTTCAGCTTCATGTCAAGCATAGCCATTTGGGCAATCCAGCAAAAGCCCGTAAATGCATATTCTGTGGCGACACGTTCAGTACAGAAGTAGAACTGCAATGCCACATCACAACACACAGCAAAAAATACAACTGTAAATTTTGCAGTAAGGCCTTCCATGCTATTATTTTGCTAGAAAAGCACTTACGAGAGAAACATTGTGTGTTTGACAACAGTAGTCAAAATGGTACTGCGAATGGAATTGCATCCTGCAATAAGAGAGTGGAGACTGACCTCCAGAACATACTGTTGAAGAACCAGGAAGCTCTAAACAGCCATGAAGCTAGTGAAGATGATATTGATGCCTCCGAGCCAATGTATGGTTGTGATATCTGTGGTGCAGCATACACTATGGAGATCCTTCTTCAGAATCACAGGTTGAGAGATCACAATATTCGACCTGGAGAAGATGATTGTTCACGGAAAAAGGCTGAATTCATCAAGGGAAGCCATAAGTGCAACATCTGCGCAAGAACTTTTTTCTCAGAGAGTGGTCTCCGAGAGCACATGCAGACCCATCGTGGACCTGCAAAGCACTACATGTGTCCCATTTGTGGTGAGAGGTTCCCTTCACTTCTAACACTGACTGAGCATAAGGTCACCCATAGCAAAAGTCTTGATACGGGAACTTGCAGGATCTGCAAAATGCCACTGCAGAGTGAAGAGGAATTCATTGAGCATTGCCAGATGCATCCAGACCTGAGAAACTCTCTCACAGGGTTCCGTTGTGTAGTTTGCATGCAGACAGTCACCTCTACTCTTGAGCTGAAAATTCATGGAACATTCCACATGCAAAAATTGTCAGGAAACTCTGCATCATCATCGCCAAATAATCAGAGTCATCAGAGACTCTACAAGTGTGCTTTATGCCTGAAAGAGTTTAGGAGCAAACAGGACTTGGTGAAACTTGACATCAATGGCTTGCCATATGGCTTGTGTGCAGGTTGCATGAACAGAAGTACAAATGGCCAATCTTCAAATGTAATTCAGCAGGAAAGCAATGAAAGAACCAGTGCCAGTCTTCGGTGTCCTGATTGTGCAGTTAAGTTTGAAACTGTGGAAGATCTGGAGAATCATATCCAGATAGACCATAGAGAAATGACACCAGAGACAAGTAGCCAGAAAAAGTCATCACAGGCATCACCTGCTCCCAGGGTAAGAAAATAAAAAGAATTCATATGGTCGGAACAGAAATAAAAATCTATATTTCTTAATATTCCTTAGGAAGGGCAGTGTATATAAACATGTAAATATAATAAACCCTGGGATTTGTTTTATACTTTATTGATTTAGCTGTGTAGTGTACATTGTTTTTTGTAAGAACCTTGAAAAGATTTCAACCTGGTACCATATTGAACAGAATTAATAACTTCAAGGTGCATTTTTAAGCATTTCAATTTGAATTCATTTAAATTGTTTTTGTACAACTTTAAATATACAATGCTTAGTGAGTACACCACAGTAAATAATAGTTTCCTTCATCTTATAATTGTTGGACAGAAGAAGACCTACCAGTGCATCAAGTGCCAGATGACTTTTGAGACTGAACGGGAAATACAGATCCATGTTGCAAATCATATGATTGGTAAGAAAAATGTTTTTATTTTATCCATTGAGGTCATTTGAATTTTCTCATAAGGTAACTCTAAGTGTAGGGTTTTGCCAGTAAATTGGCTAAATTCTTCTTACTGAGCTACAAGCTGTTCCATTGTGGTATAGAAATGACCGGCATGGACATTTTGTGGATAGTACTTCGGATCGAGCTGAGATGATGTGGTAGGGCAGAGGTTCCCAAACTTTTTATGCTGAGCATGTCTCTTTTTAAGCAACAGTATTTTTGCATAATTTGTGTTTGTATAGATAAAGCTGGAAACCCAGAATACTTCAGTTTTGGCACTTTAGGATTTTAATATTAAGTCTAATCCTAAATCTAATCCTATCATTAGAACTCCCTGGCTGGGAAAGTTCTCGGACCTACTCTTGCTTTGCCGGCGTTACTTCGTCAGAGGTGCGGCGGAAATTCTGTTTGCGTATTTCAACAGGGTTTCCACCGCACTTCCAGTGAAGTAACGCCAACGAAGCGGGAGCAGATGCGAAGAATTTCCCGGACACTGTCCATCTCCTCCCTCGCCCCTCGGGGCATAACCCCCACCCCCCCCACCAGTTTAGGAACCTCTGCTGTAGGGCACTGTTGACATGCTTGTTGAAGGGCATACAACCCTAAATAAAAGAACAAAAATCAGAAAAGTCTATTTTAAGTATAACGCATTTTAAAGCTAATATGAGCACAGTACAGTACTACATTTTTGATCTGGCACATTGCTTCAAAAGCAACAAAGCACTGAAATGTATTTTTAGTTAATTACTGGCAAGCTGGATGTTTTGTCTTAAAATATAATTTAACAAGATGCGACTTGTTTACATAATTCCAATGCAATATTGTGCAAGTAACCAAGTATAATCATTTAATACAGTAACTGGAACTTTCAAATACTGATGGTCTATCACAAAATATAAGTTGACACGTGGGGCTGGATTTTCCTTTGAATTTCTACCTGATTTGGGGTGGTAAACGAGTAAAATGGGGAGGGGTAACGCATACCGCCTGAAAATTGTCAGTCCCCTTTAAGGCCTGCCAGGAGCCAGTTCCGGCACATCTAAATGGGGGCTGAAGTAGGTGTGGCTAATCTCTCTGACCCATTATCCCCAACCCCCCCCCCCCCCCCGCAAATATTTTCCACCTCTCTACAGGTGACAATAGGAGTACCAGTAAGGTATGCTTGAGGTGGATACTGCTTGGAAGAGGCTTTTTTGGTTGCTACTACTGAAAGATGGTGTTACTTTCCCTGGCTATAAATGTCTTTAGTTCTTTGGAGTTTAGTCAGGAGTTTTGATGCTACTTTGATTCAGCTCTGTTTAAAAATACAGCTTTGGAGTGGGAACATGGATTTCCCAATGGGAATCCCTCTATTGCTTTGTTAAAAATAAAAAAAAATTAATGTTCATGGAATGTGTGCGTCGCGGCAAGGCCAGCATTTATTGCCCATCCCTAATTGCGATTGAGGAGGTGCTGGTGAGCCACCTTCTTGAACTGCTGCAGTCCGTGTGGTGCAGGTACTCCCACAATGCTGGTAGGGAGGGAGTTCCAGGATTTTGACCCAGCGACGATGAAGGAATGGCGATATATTTCCAAGTCAGGATGGTGTGTGACTTGGAGGGGAACTTGGAGGTGGTGGTGTTCCCATGCGCCTGCTGCCCTTGTCCTTCTAGGTGGGAGAGGTCGCTGGTTTGGGAGGTGCTGCCGAAGAAGCCTTGGCGAGTTGCTGCAGTGCATCTTGTAGATGGTACACACTGTAGCCATGGTACGCTGGTGGTGGAGGGAGTGAATGTTTAAGGTGGTGGATGGGATGCCAGTCAAGCGGGCTGCTTTGTCCTGGATGGTGTCGAGCTTCTTGAGTGTTGTTGGAGCTGCACTCATCCAGGCAAGTGGAGAGTATTCCATCACACTCCTTACTTGTGCCTTGTAGATGGTGGAACGGCTTTGGAGAGTCAGAAGGTGAGACACACGCCGCAGAATACCTAGCCTCTGACCTGCTGTTGTTGCCACAGTATTTATGTGGCTGGTCCAGTTAAGTTTCTGGTCAATGGTGACCCCCAGGATGTTGATGGTGGGGGATTTGGCGATGGTAATGCCATTGAATGTCAAGGGGCGGTGGTTAGACTCTCATTTGTTGGAGATAGTCATTGCATGGCACTTCTGTGGCGCGAATGTTACCTGCCACTTATCAGCCCAAGCCTGAATGTCGCCCAGTTCTTGTTGCATGCGGGCATAGACTGGTTCATTATCTGAGGAGTTGCGAATGGCACTGAACACTGTGCAGTCATCAGTGAACATCCCCATTTCTGACCTCATGTTGGAGGGAAGGTCATTGATGAAGCAGCTGAAGATGGTTGGGCCTGGGACACTGCCCTTAGGAACCCCTGCAGCGATGTCCTGGGGCTGTGATGATTGAGCTCCAACCACCACAACCATCTTCCTTTGTGCTAGGTATGACTCCAGCGAGTGGAGAGTTTTCCCCCCGATTCCCATTGACTTCAGTTTTACTAGGCTCCTTGATGCCACATTCGGTTAAATGCTGCCTTGATGTCAAGGGCAGTCACTCTCACCTCACCTCTGGAATTCAACTCCTTTGTCCATGTTTGGACCAAGGCGATAATGAGATAGTGGAATAGTAGATGGAATATGCTAGATTGGTGCCACTTAGAGTGAGGCATCACAGAAGATGTTTTTTCCCTACATGAACATAGCTATTTACCAGGGTTGATAGAGCAAGAAGGTCTTTTATTGATCGTCACTGCCTCAGAAGGCTGTGATTCTACCCGCCCCCCCCCCCTCCCAACCCCTCACTGGCTGTTGGGAAGATTTGTCAACTGCTGGCTGAAGACCGGCAGCCCACTTCAACCAGGAGAACGGCATTGTCTCTACCATTTAAGGTCACCACTGCTTTGAATTTCTTTGTCACTGGATCCTTGCAGGTAGTATCTGGTGACCTTTTCCACATTCATCAAGCCACAGCTCCCCACTGCACCAAAAAGGTCACTGATGTTCTGTTCAGGAGGGCTACACAATTCATATCCTTCCCAATGGAACCAGAGAAGCTAAGGGAAAGAACAAGACTGGCATGGTTCCCACAGGTGCAAGGAGCAATTGACAGAAGCAGATAGCACTCAAAACCCTGCATGTTAATCCCCTCAATTTTGAGAGTGGGAAAGGCTTTCATTCTATTAATGTGCAATTAGTGTGCGATGCCAATCACCTTATCCTGCAGTGACTGCCCGATTCACCCAGGAAGCTGTCATGACATTTTTATCATGTGATAATCCACCATGCCAGTCCTCAAGACTCCATGCCATTTTTCAGGGTGCTGATTGGCAATCAGGCTATCCCCTACAGTCATGGCTAATGAGGCCAATACGGCTCCCACAGACAGAGGGGGACAACACATATAATGAGACCCATGCAACTACAAGAAGTGTCATCGAAAGAACAACAAAAGAATTTGTCATTATATGGCCCTCTTTACAACTTCAGGACATGCCAAAGCGCTTCATTGCCAATTAAGTTCTTTTTAAACATCATCACTGTTGTAATTTTGGAAAACGCAGTAGCCACTTTGCACACGGCAAGGCCCGACAAATAGCAATGAGATAAATGACCAGATAATCTGTTTTGTGGTGTTGGTTGAGGGATAAATATTGGCCAGGACACAGGGACAACTGCCCTCTTCTTCAAATCCTGCCATGGGATCTTGTATATCCACCTGAGAGGGTGATGGGACCTCGGATTAATGTCTTGTCTGAAAGGCAGCACCTCCAACAGTGCAGCACATCAGTACTGCATTGATGTGTCAAACTAGATTATGTGCTCAAGTCTCTGGGGCTTGGACCCAGGAGCTTCTGACTCAGAGGCGAGAGTGTTACCACTAAACCAAAGCTGATGTTGAACAGAGTATAGACATTCTTAAGATTTGTTTTAGGTGCCTTGATAAAATCCGATGGAGCCCTGCAATACAGCCTAGAATCGTTGTAGCTTGCTCTGTACTATGTAATATTGCAATGTAGAAAGGCTTTCTGCTTCCGGAAGCTGAAGGGGATGATGATGAAGAGGTGGTGGGGGAGCACCTCCATCCCCACAGCATGAGGAGGGTACACAGGAAGGAGAGGATGTGGATCGGGACAACCAGCAACCAGAGAAAGGAGATCTTCTTATAGCCTGATGCTTTCAATGAACCATTGATAATGAAGAAGAAAGCTGTTGACTGCAGGAAGATATCAATGAACTGGTCAGGTGGACAAATGGAATTCAATCCGGAGAAGTGTGAGGTAATGCATTTGGGGAGGGCTAACAAGACAAAGGAATACACATTAAATGGTAGGACACTGAAAAGGGTAGAGGAACAAAGGGACCTTGGAGTGCAGGTCCACAGATCCCTGAAGGTAGCAGGCCAAGTAAATAAGGTGGTTAAGAAGGCATACGAAATACTTGCCTTTATTAGTTGGGGCATAGAATACAAGAGCAGGGAGGTTATGCTAGAACTGTATAAAACACTAGTTAGGCCACAGCTAGAGTACTGCGTGCAGTTCTGGTCACCACATTACATAAAAGACGTGATTGCACAAGAGAGGGTACAGAGGAGATTTACGAGAATGTTGCCTGGACTGGAGAATTTCAGCTATGAGGAAAGATTGGATCGGCTGGGTTTGTTTTCTTTGGAACAGAGGAGGCTGAGGGGAGACCTTTATTGAGGTGTATAAAATTATGAGGGGCCTTGATAGAGTGGATAGGAAGGACCTATTTACCTTAACAGAGAGGTCAACAACCAGGGGGCATAGATTTAAAGGAATTGATCGGAGGTTTAGAGGGGATTTGAGGGGAAATTTCTCACCCAGAGGGTGGTGGGGGTCTGGAACTCACTGCCTGAAAGTGTGGTAGAGGCAGAAACCCGCACCACATTTAAAAAGTGCTTGGATGTGCACTTGAAGTGACATGACCTACAGGGCTTCGGACCAAGAGCTGGATAGTGGGATTAGGGTGGATAGCTCTTTGTCGGCCGGCGCGGACGTGATGGGCCAAAATGGCCTCCTTCTGTGCTGTAAATTTGAGTCTATGAACCATGGTTGACATACCAAACAAAGGCACTTGATACCTTCCTGTTATCCCTCCACACCCTCGCAAAGTCCCTCACTGCCAAAGACATCTATGAATTTCCTTCATAAGACAGAAGTCTAAAGATCCCCTGCCATCCGGGCGTATTTAGATTTCTTTAATTTAGCTGCCACAAAGGGTAGACCTGGTGTTAAGAAGCCTTACTGGCATTAATAGCCATGTCTGCAGGGGATAACCCCGCTCACCAATCAACCACCCTGATGCATGGCTCTGCAACATCGCCATTCTCCACCCCAACCTCAGCCCATCTGCTGCTGAAACCCCTATCCGTGCCTTTGTCACCTCCAGACTTGACTATTCCAATGCTCTCTGAAAACTCAGATGTTCATATCTTAACCCGCACCAAGTCCCACTCACCCATCGCTCCTGTGCTCGCTGATCTACATTGACTCAATCCCCAGTGCCTCCAGTTTAAAATTCTCATCCTCGTGTTCAAATTCCTTCATGGCCTTTCCCCATCTTTTCTCTGTAACCTCCTCCAGCCCAACAATCCTCTGAGAATCTATGTTCCTCCAACTCTAGCCTCTTGTGCATCCCTACATTCTTCGCCCTCACCAATGGTGTTTGTGCCTTCAGCTGTCTAGGCCCCCATCTCTATGACTCTTCATTAAACCTACCTCTTTGAACAAGCTTTCAGTCACTTCTCCTAATAGTTCCTTCTTTGGTTTAGTGCCATTTCTTGTCTGATTAGGCTTCTGTGAAGCGGCATGCGATGTTTTCCTATGTTAAAGGCGCTATATAAATGCAGGTTGTTAATGTATCATGCTAGTCCCAAAAGGTTGCAAGCGTACACAAAAATTAACTCCGAACTCTGTGCTCAAGGCCTCTTTGTATTCCATAACATTCACCCAAAAATGTCAGAAAATCCATTCACTGTTAACATTAACCCTTTGTGCCAGCTAACTTACCTGATCAGGTTCCTAGTCTACTATTTCTACAAGGTGCTTCCTGAGTGAGATAACGTTGAGTGGTGGGTGGTTGGCATGGTTTTCCTAGAAGCTTAGAGGCCTGAAGTGCCTCTCGTCTCAGGGAAATAGTTGTCCTAGAGGGACCTGCTTCCAGCAGCCAATCTCTTGCAGTGGTAAAAGGTGCCGCGGCCAAGTCTGAAGCTCTCTCATGTTTCTCGGTCTGAAGTCCTCTCAGTTGTCAAGAAATATGACCAATACCTTGTTTGTTTCCTGTTTTTTTCATCCTTAAACCACAGGTGACGATGACGCATTTGGGTGAATTGGCTAAATTAGCACATGCCAAAGCATCCTACATTAATGTTAAGTGAACTCCTTCATAATGTCAGACTTAGCAACTCTTCCTAGCCAGTTTCTGGATGACATCATCAGCACTCACTGTTTAAACAAAAATAGTTTTGAAAATATTAAATGAAAAAAAACACTGTAGAAGAAAGAAATAAGAACTGATTTTCAAGGAAACACTGGTGGTGTTCTCACTTTATAAAACTTCTGAGGAGCAGCATGCTTGCAATTAAAAAGAATGGTACTGTGCCAAATTGGCACATAGTACTAAACATTATAAAAGGTGTGTGTGTGTGTCTGTATACTTATTGACGTCTGTCAATCATCTTTTGTCCCAGTGTTTTATATTTTAAATTTGCTGCTCAAAGAATGCAGACATTTTGTGGAGAAGCTTGACTCCAGTGACATGAAATAGGATAAGTAACTGTGGACAGCGCATTTAATTCATGCCTTACAAAAGAGGGGCTTCTACACAAAATGTTTGCTCCCAGGGTGCCTCCTATCGGCAGAAATCAGGAAGACCAGGCAGCATGAAATAAGTTTATATGTATCTCCCTTTTTTAATATTTAGAATTATTTTGTAACTAAGTAGAGTATCCTTCTCCTTAATCCACTGGTATCAACCTGTACTCTGCACATAATTAGTGTTTACTGTGTTTTGATAATATAGTTGAGGCCTAATAATGCATAGTTTACCGCAAAATAATGGCTTGGATTTTGCGGTAAAAATAACGGTGAGGCTATCCATGCTCACCGTTATTAAAGAGTAAATCGGACAGCAACTTCCGGCGACCGCACGTGTGCAGTTAAATATGGAAATCAGAAACTTGCTCTCCGAGTTGCCCTACTCCTCCAGAAGCTGCGCTATACAAAGACTCACCGTTGAAACACATGGAACGCGTGAAGTTGCTGTACTTACCCACTAAACTCGCCAGAAAAAGTTTAGGCTTGTCTATTCTAATGTAAGTGAATTTTTAACCGTGCGATAAATCTTAATTACTGCCAAACAACCTCTCTGGCACTAAAAATTAACTTTTACAAGTGTGGACTTTCATTCCATCAGATTTTAATTATTGTTAGAGATTTAAAAAAATAAAAAATTAAATAATTTTTTTAAACTTTTTTCTTTTTGTCTCTCTTATCTCTCGCTCTTAATTCCTTCTTCCTTTCCCTCTCTTTATTTTGCTTTCTGTACATGATTTTGGCATTGAATTAACTGTTCTAATTTACACTTCCTGGTTCAGACTGCGTGCCTCAGTAAGGATTCTTCATTCTGATTGGTTAAGGAGATACACAGTTGCTTGCCCTGCTCACACAGGTCCCAGATCCCCTGTGGAGGGTAACGCACTGTTTTGGATTTCTAATCACAAGTTCCAGTGCAAAAGCCCATAGAAAGGCTGTGGGCAAGTGTAAGTGTGATGAACGGCTAGTGCCGTTCATTCACCACTGACTGCAAAATCCGGGCCAATATGCCTAGAATAAATTTGATTATGGCGCAGTAGAATTTATTGTACAGATCATGTGTCAATCCAGAGCCCACTGTGTACGTAACACAAACTGATAATTTTGTTACTTTTATTTGACTTTCACTATGCCTGGACCTTTTATGTGTTTCAAGCAAGAATTCCTATCAATAAACCTTAAAAGTATACCAATCCCGTCAGTGAGCTTGCTGAAGCCTTTCGAGAGAACTGACAGAAATTTGTAAATGGTGTGAATTGACAAACAGCTGCAGAAGTCGCTGGAGATTCATGAGAATGGTGAGGCCATCTGAAACTGTGAGACAGATACCAAAAATTCCGTTCATCGTTTCGTGTGTTATTGTTTATGTCAAAGGACGTCTGAATGCAAATGAATACTGTGTGGCGCTGCAGGGTCAGTTACCATTACAGGACATTTTTGTTTTTTTCCAGATGAGTGTGTTGCTGGTGTTGAAAGCTGTAGCAGCTTATCTTTGTTTTTCAAATTGGGACCATCACCACTGTGCCTTTTCCTTCATAGATAATGATGGCACTGAGAACAAGCAGTTCACCGATTAGTATACAAGCCTAAATTTTTAGTTTTAGTTTTTTACATTTTTGGTAAGTACATTCCAGTATATTCAACAAGAGAATATATACTACAGGATATAAATCTAGTAGTGGTATTCAATTAATACAGGAGTAAAACTACGATTTTTTTATTTGTTTGTTGTAAGAGCCCATTCTTCTGTTATTTTCTTCTTAATTTCTCGCATTGCAGTCTCTAACCTAGTGACCAGGCAGACAATCAAGGCCCAAATTTCCCTGATCTTTTTGCTGTAAAAATGCTGAATTCCTGGTGGAATTTGGAGTGAGACCTGGTTGCACCAGGTCCCTACCCCTTTTCCCACCCATCAAAATTTACAGCAATTTTGGTGGCAGGTGCATAATATGCTCATCCATAATTGGGTGGGCGTGTGCAAATGCGAGATGATGAATTCTTTGAAGAAGTAACAAAGAGTAGACAAGGGTAATGCAGCAGATATAATATATTTGGACGTTCAAAAGGCCTTCAGTAAGGTACCACATAGTAGACTAAGGTCAGAGCATGTGGAGTCAGGGGACAGGTAGCAGAATGGATAGCAAGCTGGCTACAAAACAGAAAACAGAGAGTAGGGGTTAAGGGTAGCTACTCAGACTGCCAAAAGATGGGAAGTGGTGTTCCACAGGGATCGGTGCTGAGACCACTGTTGTTCACAATTTACATTAACAATTTGGATTCTGGAAGTACAATTTCTAAATTTGCAGATGACACCAAATTGGGTGGGGTGGGGGGCGGCGGAGAGTGGTGGTCAATACAAGGATGAATGCGACAAAATACAAGACATCAATAAAACTTGCAAAATGGGCATATAATTGGCAAATTAATTTCAGTATAGATACATTTGAGGTGGTGCATTTTGGTACGAAGAATAAGAAGGCCACATACTACTTGGATAATAAGATTCTAAATTGGGTAGAGGAGCAAAGGGATCTAGGGGTACAGATACACAAATCACTAAAAGTAGCAACGTATGTTACTAAGTCCATTTAAGAAAAAAAAACAAGCCCTGGGGTTCATTTCTAGGGGGATAGAATTGAAAAGCAGTGAAGTCATGCTAAACCTGTACAGAACCTCGGTTAGACCAGACTCTCCATATTATAAGAAGGATATCGAGGCATTGGAGAAGGTGCAAAAAATATTCACAAGGATGGTACCAGAACCGAGAGGTTATAAGTATCGGGAAAGATTGAACAGGCTGGGGCTCTTTTCTCTAGAAAAAGAGAAGACTGAGGGGTGACCTGAAAGAGGTATTTTAGATAATGAAAGGGTAGGATAGGATAGGATAGACATGGAGAAAATGTTTCCACTTGTGGGGGAGACCAAAACTAGAGGCCATAAATATGAGATAGTCACTAATAAATCCAATAGGGAATTCAGGAGAAAGTTCTTTACCCAAAGAGTGGTAAGAATGTGAAACATGCTACCACAAGGAGTAGTTGCGGCGAATAGCATAGATGCATTTAAGGGAAAGCTAGATAAGCCCATGAGGGAGAAAGGAATAGAAGGGTATGCTGATATGGTTCGATGAACAGAGGTGTAGAGCATAAATGCTTGCATGGACCAGTTGGGCCGAATGGTCTGCTTCTGTGCTATAGTCTCGAAGTAACTGCGTAATATGATGATCCCACATATGCGCCCGAAGAATGCTGGGTGCAAAGGACACTTGTGTATCCCTGGTGTACAGCATTGCTAAGGACATCTGGGCATTTAAAAGTCAAAACACCAGAATTCGCCTAATGCAGAGGAATCGACTCGAGTACGTAACCAATCTATTAAAATAAATGGACAGTTTTTTTAAATACAATCTTGAGTGCACAGCCAGACTGCCTAAATCACAGCCAGATCCCACTGCCAATTCTTCTTATGGCGAAACAGCCCATGCCAGCCTACAGCAGGACCTGGATAATATCCAGGCTTGGGCTGACAAGTGACCAGTAACATTCTCATCATATAAGTGCAAGGTAATGACCGTCTCGCACAAGGGATAGCACAGCCATCCCCCTTTTGACTTTCAGCTGCACCACAATTGCTGAGACTCCCACTGTAAACATCTTGAGGGTCACCACTGATTAGAGGCTGAACTGGACCAGTGATATCAACACCGTGGTGACAAGAGCAGGGCAGAGACTTTGACACTGCAATGAGTGGCTCACCCCCTGACTCTTCAAAGCGCTTCTACCATCTACAAGATTCAAGTCAGGAGTGTCATCAAATACTCAACTGGATGGTTGCTGCTACAACAAGATTCAAGAAGTTCAACACCATCCAGCACAGAGCAGTTTGCTCGATCAGTGCCCCTGCCATTGGATTCAATATCCACCCCCTCCATCCCTGGTGCACTTCAGCTGCATTATGGACGATCTACATGATGCACTGCAGCAACCCACCAAGGTTATATCGACAGCACTCTTTCCCCCCCCCCCCCCCCGCCCGCCCCCCGGCGGGACCTTCACTATCAATAAAGACAAGAGCAGTAATGTTGAGGGATACCATCACCGCCAAATTCCCTTCATACACCATCCTGTCTTGGTCATATATTGCTGTTTGTTCATCATTGCTGCGTCAGTATCCTTGAATTGCTGTCCAACATGATCACCACAGCAGTTGAAGGAGAAGACGCACCACCACCTTCATAGGGCCACTCGGGATGGGAAATAAATGCGGCCTTGCCAGCGTTGTCCACATTCTGAATTTTTTTTTTTATAAAGGTGGGTTCCCCAATTGCACTACTAATGGCACGAGTGCCTATCAGCAGTGTGCAAATGCCCCTAAACCTGGAATTTAGGATGAGGTCTGGGCATGTCTGTGGGAAAGGCTGAAGTTCTGCCCAGTCCCAAATCCACCCTAAAAAGATCTCCCTTGGAAATTGGCCTCTATTTCGAAGCACTGTTTCTGTTAGGGTAATGCACCCCTCACGTAAAATACATATGTGTTTCCCATGCTTACCTCTAGGGAATGATATCCCTTTATGTGGCATCTCAGCTTTATTGAGACTAAGAACTTCCATGTAGGCAAATGCATTGCAATACCAGGCTTCCATTTGTTCCCTACTTTTATTCCTATCCTGTCAAATTGTTTGTCTTCACAATTATTGCAGAGCAGAATGGATCATCAATTGCACCATAAAATAAACGATGGCAAGGCAGACATTTTCAGTGTCAAACCATAAGTACCATTTCCCCTTGCCTCTATTTTCCAAATTTGTACAATAAAACATGTTCGCTGGAGGTGATCAGGTTGAGCCAAAGCGTAGATTTAGAAGTCAGTATCTTCAAGATTTTACTAGGAAAACAAGAGAATTGTTTTGCTAATGTTTATATGGATAGAAATGTTGAGAGTTTATGTACTAAAATTAAAAAAAAACCATTTTAACACAATTTGATCAATTTAAGTAGTACGCTTCTACTACGGTACTATTAAGTGCGGCACAGTAATTTCTGTCACCGTTATTTATTTGGATTTTGAGGTCCACTTGCCGTATAAGTATATCCTTGAGTTAATGAACATCCCGGTGTAATGTTAAATATAGTTACTGCCTTACAGTGCTCCATGGGACATTCATAGTGGAGCAGATCTACAGAACATAAATAGAAAAGGACTCTGAGGATGGAGAGTAGTCACCATCAGAGACAGAGAGAAGACATCAGGGTTGGAAATCAGGTTGATGGGATCAGGTTTCTCACTGTATCCTGCATCTGTCCCAAATGTATGAGTCATCAGCCTGCAGTTTATCAGGGAGATACAGTATTCAAACTTGTAACAGCAGCATTTAGTTAGAAAAAAACTGATAAGCATTTTGTTGACTTCCCCCCCTTCTGCTCCCAGTTAGGGACAGGGAATAAGCCAGAGCCGGTTGGCTTGAGCCTACCTTGATTTTTCCTGGACCTTGCCAGATTTCATGGAAATATAGCTTGTGTACTTCCAATTTTTAAATATATGTAAAGTTAGAACAGCACTAGTCTTGATTTCTTCTGCTCTTTGCAAATAACTTTTAATATATAGGTTTTATTTTTCGTTGAATGTATTTTGTACTGTGTGGGGAATCATTTTATTAGCTTTATTCTTCGGTAGTTGCAAGTAAGCATATTCAAAATAAATTTAAGATTGGAAACTTTAAAGTTGAAGTAAAGAATATATGTAGGAATAGAAATATAATGGATTGTGTTTGTAATCAAATCTGGTTCGATAAACGTTTCACAATATCAGGAGTTAGCTAATGGAGCTGCGGGTGAAGAATGAAACAGAAGCTGGAGCTGCATCAACATTTGTTATTTTCTACCTACCTTGGGTAAGTTGAGCTATCCCACAGGGGAAATTGCTTGAGTGGCTTGTCTTTGTAAGAGTATTTTGTCCTTGCACCATGTGATTTCCTCTTTTCTGCACCCTGTGCGGCGCCTCCGTATGGTCTACAGTTGACATCAAATGCATTTACTACAATTGAGAGTAATTTCTCCGACGCTACTGTGTTTAGATTTCAGCCACTGATTTCAAGGTTTATTTCTAGCTTATTGAGTTTGTGATCCTAGTCTAAATTTTATACAGCCTGTTGGCATGGTTAGGTGTCTGCTGTTCTGGGGTTGGGGGTGGGGGGGAGGAGGGCAGTGAAAAATCGAAACATAACAGTGCACATAGAAGACCCACTATTAATGAGATTTCTCAATAATTCCACTGCCCATTGTGTTGCAGCCACAAAAAGGAAAAATTGTCTGGCAGGCACTCAGTATGATGTCCCACCCCATCTCTTAATTGCTTCATCATAGACCATGCAATCTGAGGTTCTCAAACTAACTCTTCGTCTTAGAAACTCATTCCTCAGTGTGCCACATAAGGAAACTCTTCTATTGATGTGAGATTTAGCATCACACATCAGAGTCTTCAATTGATGATTGAAAGAGACATCTTAAGGGCTCAAAGTCTATCGCTGCAGGTGATTTGACATTAGTACATCATCCAGTAAGCACACTGCTGTAATTTATTTTTAACAGGATATAGAGTAGGATCCCATCCTATGTGAAACTGAATGGTGCTTTCCATTTTCCAAAGTTTGCGAGTAGAGTTTGAAGCACTGTTGGATAATTATGCATAGAGCTTAATTTGGAGTGAATGGAGAGTAAATTGTGAACCATCCTTTTAGTATCTACATTCCTTCCTAAGAGAGATCATGGTTCACAAACATCTAGCTCCAGCTTGGAACTTGAAGCTGTTTTTTCTCAAGATGAAATACTTTCCATCCAAAATAAAGGTTTCATGTGACAATATTTCTGCTTAGAAAACCTTCACACTTGGATGTGCTTAAAATAGCAAGTAGAGTGCTCCAGTTGCTGGTCATCCTTATCTTAGTTTCCTTAAAAAGAGGGAGCAGTGCAAAGGCCTCATTTAGAATTCCTTCCTGGCTCTCAAAATCTGTCCTTTTCCCTCTCTTGAGTTGAAATCCATTTCTTGTGTGGATAGAAGGAGGTTTCTTTGCTACAGTGTAGATGATGTGACCGTAATCAAAAACCCAGTCAATGGGTTGTGTCCTCCGGAAGTAAAATTTTCATCAAGTAGAGAGTAATTTGTTCATTTGGTATTTTCCATTGATACCTGATAGTTGCCTGGCAAAGAAAAGAGTAATCACTAATATATTTCAAACATGCTGTTTTATGTATATTTATATATGAACCAATCTAAATCCTTTCACCAAACATTATTTTTTCCCTTGGCTGTCGAAAGTTATGGAGTTTGGTAATTCCTTGTTAGTTTAGGCCTTGGCTTCTAAACAGACAGGTCTTAATCATCCTAAACAGCTAGTACCATCTAGTAACGTTGCTATTCAATAGATAATTAATGAAGGCAGAGAAATGATTCCTTTAGGTACAGTAGCCCTCATCTGTAAGTGAAAATATCCTCAATGCACCAGACTCTTTCTCTAGGCTTTGAGTTAGTTATACTTTGCTCAGGTGCACTGGATTCTGTGTGCCATACCTCTATAGTTAATACAATAAAATAATACATTTGTTTTGCTGCAATCCTCTGAGTCAGATTGTTGAACAATGGTTTTTTCCAAGTTCACAAAAGAAATGGGAAGTTAATCTGAAACATGAAAGAGGTCATCTCTTCTTGGTTTTCTGACACAAACATCTGCTATATCATATGCCATGGTCAATGAAAGTCTGACGATTGTGCTTGAGTTTACCACATAGAGAATTTGGGAAAGGAAGGTTATGTGGTACAAGGATGAAATGTTTAAAAGGACAGACATCCCTTGTAATTTCCACTATGTGATTGCTAGAGTTATCCATGGGACGTGGAGGTTAACTTACTTTGAAGAATGAGGACAGCACACCTAAAGGTGAGTAATTTAACTTTGTGGAGTAAAGATAATCTGTTACTCAAGGCAACTGAAAATGAATGAGATGTTATCAGTGTTGATAATAAACACTGCTGAAAGTTGAATTGATTAAAAACATCACCGGGAACGGTAGCATAGTGGTTATGTTACTGGACTAGTAATCCAGAGGCCTGGACAAATGATCCAGAGACATGAGTTTAAATTCAAACAGCTGGGGAATTTAAATTCAGTTAATTAAATAAATCTGGAATAAAAAGCTAGTATCAGTAATGGTGACCATGAAACTATCGGATTGTCGTAAAAACCCATCTGGTTCACTAATGTCCTTTAGGGAAGGAAGTCTGCCGCCCTTAACTAGTCTGGCCTGTTTGTGACTCCGGACCCACAGCAATGTGGTTGATTCTTAACTGCCCTCTGAAATGACCTAGCAAGCCACTCAGTTGTAACAAACCACTACAGAAAACAATAATAAGAATAAAACCGGACGGACCACCTGGCATCGACCTCCGCACCGACTTCAGACATGACAACGGCACACCCAGCCCAGTCAACCCTGCAAAGTCCTCCTCACTAACATCTGGGGACTTGTGTCAATATTGGGAGAGCTGTCACACAGACTAGTCAAGCAACAGCCTGCCATAGTCATAATCACAGAATCATACCTTTCAGCCAATGTACCAGACTCCTCCATCACCATCCCTTGGTATGTCCTGTCCCATCGGCAGGACAGGCCCACCAGAGGTGGCGGTACAGTGGTATATAGTCAGGAGGGAATGGCCCTGGGAGTCCTCAACATTGACTCTGGACCCCATGAAGTCTCATGGCTTCAGGTCAAGCATGGGCAAGGAAACCTCCTGCTGTTTTCAGGCCATTGTTTAGATAAGGCCTGGACATCAAGTCATTAAAATTGGTGATTTTAATTCTGTATCTTTTAAAATAACTGTGTGTGTGTGTGTATATATAAATAAGAAATAGGAGCAGGAGTAGGCCCCTCGAGCCTGCTCCACCATTCAATAAGATCATGGTTGCTGATCGACCTCAACTCCACTTTCCCGCCCGACCTCCATATCCCTTGATTCCTTTAGAGTCCAAAAATCTATCTATCTCAGCCTTGAATATACTCAACGACTCAACATCCACAGCCCTTTGGGGCAGAGAATTCCAAAGATTCACAACCCTCTGAGTGAAGAAATTCCTCCTCATCTCTGTTTTAAATGGCCGACCCTTTATCCTGAGCCTCTGCCGCCTAGTTCTAGATACTCCAGCCAGGGGAAACAACCTTTCAGCATCTACTCTGTCAATCCCCTTCAGAATCTTGTATGTTTCAATGAGATCACCTCTCATTCTTCTAAACTCCAGAGAGTATAGGCCCATTCTACACAATCTCTCATCATAGGACAGCCCTCTCATCCCAAGAATCAATCTGGTGAACCTTCGTTGCACCGCCTCCAAGGCAAGTATATCCTTCCCTGGATAAGGAGACCGAAACTGTGCACAGTACTCCAGGTGTGGTCTCACCAAGGCCCTGTACAATTGTAGCAAGACTTCTTTACTCTTACACTCCAACCTCCTTCCAATAAGGGCCAACATGCCATTTGCCTTCCTTATTGCATGCTGTACCTGCATGCTAGCTTTCTGTGTTTCTTGCACGAGGACACCCAAATCTTTCTGAACACCAACATTTAAAAGTTTCTCACCATTTAAAAAATATTCTGTTTTTCTATTCTTCCTACCAAAGTGAATAACCTCACATTTCCCTACATTATACTCCATCTGCCATCTTACTGCCCACTCACTTAGTCTATCTATATCCCTTTGTAGACTTTCTGTGTTCTCCTCACAGCTTACTGTCCAACCTAGCTTTGTATCGTCAGCAAACTTGGATACATTACACTCGGTCCCTTCATCTGGGTCATTAATATGGATTGTAAACAGCTGAGGCCCAAGCACTGATCCTCGTGGCACCCCCCTAGTTACAGCCTGCCAACCTGAAAAAGACCCGTATATCCGTACTCTCTGTTTTCTGTCCGTTAACCAATCCTCTATCCATGCTACTATATTACCCCCAACCCCATGAGCCCTTATCTTGTGGCACCTTATCGAATGCCTTTTGGAAATCCAAATATACTACATCCACTAGTTCCCCTTTATCTACCCTGCTAGTTATATCCTCAAAAAACTCTAATAAATTTGTCAAACACAATTTCCCTTTCGTAAAACCATGTTGACTCTGCCTAATCATGTTAGGATTTTCTAAGTGCCCGAATGCCACTTCCTTAACAATGGATTCCAGCATTTTCCCGACGACTGATGTCAGGTGAACTGGCCTGCAGTTCCCTGTTTTCTCTCTCGCTCCTTTCTTGAATAGCGGTGTTACATTTGCTACCTTCCAATCTGCTGGGACCGTTCTAGAATCTAGGGAATTTTAGAAGATCAAAACCAATGCATCCACTATCTCTGCAGCCACCTCTTTTAGAACCCGAGGATATGGGAAGGCCCTATGTTCTTTGAGATGTTCTAAATTTAATGTGATTTCTTCAGCATCTCATCAACCTATCATTTTCAATCTCAACATTCACCAAGGCGCAATGCAGCTTGATATTTAGCGATGGGCCTCATCAGCAAAAAGCGTCATAGGTGCCAATGCGGAGCATTCATTCTTAACTTAGATGCAATTTGAGGAGCACCCACGCCTTAAATCTTAAGTACCGGCAATGTACATAACAGTTACTAGAGTTAGTGCTCTGCTACAATTAGTTTCTTCTATGATCATGATGAAGTAGTCAATTAATCTCAGAATTTTGTTTTTCTGTACTCGGTAACATACTAATGTTTGGGTAGGAGAAGATTAATGGCCTATCTTGCCTACCCTTCGAAACCACCCGTCAATTTTCTTGCCATGATTTTAGAGCTAACAGCCCTCCATCTCCTTTCCTAATAGAAATTCATTTTTAAAACCTGCCACAGCTCTCTGTGCCACTACTGCTGTTAGTAACCTGTTCTATAATTCTTATCGCATTCAAAAACTTTGCCTAAATTTCCCATTTTTTAAATACCTTTAACTTTAAACTCTCTCCTAGTCCTCAAATCCTGTGGTTGACAGAATAACTTTCCTGGATCCAAATTCTCCATATCCGTGAAAATCTTAAAGATCTCTACCAAATCCTCCTTCATCCTCCTCTTGTCCAGTGATTAGTCTGTCTAGATCTCTTTGAATTATTGCAGGTCCCTGCACCCAATTTGGTGTCATTTACAGAGTTGGAGATTTTGAACAATATTCTGTCCTCCAAGTCATTAAAAAAATTATAAGCAACAGCGGCCCCAACGCTGAGCCTCTGGGACTTCACTGGCAGCCGTTTTCCATTCTGATACCTCCCCGTACATCACCAACCTGTCTACCGTATGACCAAATATCTGTACAGCTTAATGCAGGTCGTGCTGCATTGTATAATCTGTTGTTTGTAAACTCCCAACTCTGGTTAATTTGCAGCTCTCAACTCCTACTCCCCAATTTTGTAAAGTCTTGTTTTCTAATTAAGAACATTTGTTTATTGCAGTGTTCACACTGCCCCTTTCTCCTTCCCATTTATATATTTTGTACACACAGAAAATAAAAATTAATATAATTAAAGTTCCAAATATGTATTTACAATTATAAATAGGACAGAGTTGCCTTTTGAAAACAAACTTGTCAATAAAAGTTTAATGGAACATTTAACATTTCTGGAGTGTTTGATTTCTTTCAAAAAATCTTGTAAAATCTTTTCACGTAGATAATCATTGAATAATTGGACCTTTAATCATTTGACTGATTCAGAGATCCTTATTGCACAGCATAATATAGTTTAGCCTAACTATATGTGTGCAAAGAGATTTAAAGCAATACATAGTGATAAACAGTAGGAACCATTTTGCCTCTGCTACAATTTTTGTGCTGAGAAATATATGCTGACTACACAATTTATCAAAGCATCTCCATTAGGTATTTGAAAATGCGTCACCATGCTCGATCTCTTTAAATGCCAATTATTTCTCAACCTTTTATGTCTGAACAATACGAAATTGAACAGGGGACAGCTTAATCATCCTTTCTTTTCTCCTTGTAGTGCAACTCCTGCTGAGCCTTTTTCAGGTCAAAATGTGTTGGGCACAGGGGGCAGAGCTGTCTACAAATGCAGCATGGAATAAAATTCCTTAATCTTTTACTTACCAATGGTCAGCTAGACAGTGTTAAACGCTGGCGTTTAAAATTGCTACCTGCCTGCCTCTAAGAAGTTCTTAAAATAATTGAAAGGAAAATCAACCATTTGCAACGCAGCCCAGTGATGCAGAATGTTGGTGCACTCGTGCTGTGCCATGGGGTGGTGGAACATGAATGATTCTTCAGGAGTGCATGGGGTACATTCCCGGATGGATCCAATAATACTTGGAGAGCAAGTCAGCCTGTGCACCTCCCCAGCTGGCACTGTGGCATTGGCAGGCGTCTGCAAGAGGATCTAAAGAGAGAGAGAAAATAATTCACAAAATGGAGGAGGGAAAATAAAAAGCAAAAACCCTTGGAGAGAAGAATACCAATTGCAGCTTTCAAAATTGATATTTTTGAAATACTGTTACAGCTTTAATTTTTTTTTAGAAAATGTACTAAAATTGGAAAAACAGAATTGCAGAAAAAGGGATTTTTTTTTTTAAGATGTTATCGGTGCTAACCATGTAATTAGCAAGATGTGAATCATGTAGGATTGGCCTAGTTATAAATAAATGAAGGCTTGTCAAATATAAGAACTATGGAAATAATTACTGATGTAAGTGTTAGCTGATTCAGCACTCTCGCCCCTGCGTCGAAGGTCACAGATTCAAGCCTGGGACCTGATCACATAATCTAGGCTGACAGTTAGGAGCAGCCACTTGTCTTATTCCAGCTAGATTCGCCTTTAGATTTCACATAAAGAAAGAACGACCTTGCGTTTATCTAACGCCTTTCACATCCTCAGGGTGTCCCAAAGAATTAGTATCGTAACTTTTTTGTAGGCAAATGCATAAATGTCCAACAACAACAAAAAGGGAGTGCTGCATTATCAAAAGTGTTGTATTTCGGATGAGATGTTAAGCTGATCGCTGTTCAGGTGAATGTAAAAGATCCCACAGCACTCAAGGACGAGCAAGAGAGTTTATCTGATGTTCTGGCCATGTTTATTCCTCAACCAACCCTAATTAGATTAATGGGTCATTCAGCTCATTGCCGTTGTGGGACAACTCCCAGATCTACCATACCATCACCTCTCTCAACCCCTCCTCTGCATCTGTGTTGTCAGCCTGGTAGTCCGACAACCAGTCTTGGATGAGCCGCAATTTCCTCCAATTGAACATTGTATTCAATCCCTGCCACGAATTCCGTTCCCTCGCCACCGATTCCCTACCCACTGTCTCAGGCTGACCGACGGTTTGCAACCTAGGTGTCCTATTTAACCCTGATCGGAGGTTCTGATGCCATGTTCTCTCCATCACAAAGACTTCCGCCTCCATAACATCGCCTGTCTCTGCCCCTGCCTCAGGCCATCTGCTGCTGAAACCCTTATCCTTGCCTTTGTTACCTCCACACTCGACTATTCAATGCTCCCCTAGCTGACCTACCATCTTCCACCCTTCATAACTTGAGCTTATTCAAAATTCTGCTGCCCATATCGTAACCTGCACTGTCCCGCTCTCCCAGCACCCTTGTGCTCGCTGACCTACATTAGCTCTCGGTCCACATTCACCTCAAATTCAAAATTCTCCTCCTCGTATTCAAATCCCTCCATGACCTTGCTCCTCCTTATCTCTGTAACCTCCTCCAGCCCTACAGCCTTCCGAGAACTCTGTGTTCCTTCAACTCTGGCCTCTTGTACATTCCTCACTTCCTTCATCCCTTCCCTTCATCGGTGGTCATGCCTTCAGCTATCTATGGTCTAAGCTTTAGAATTCCCTCCCTAAACCTCCCTGCCTCCCCACCCCCCTCTCCTCCATTAAGATCCTCCTTAAAACCTGCCTCATTGATCGAGCTTTTAATCACCCCTCCTAATATCTCCTCCTTTTGCTCGGTTAATTTTTGTTTGTTTACGTTCCTGTGAAGCGTCTTGGGATGTTTTCCAACATTAGATGTGCTATATAAGTGCAAGTTGTTGTTGTTGCAGTGTCTTCTAGACTCAACAGAAAGGCATGATTTTGCTGGTTCATGTCAGAATGACAGTTCCACATGTACGAATGTCGAAACTCAATTCTTTTAGATATAGCCCTTGGG
Source organism: Squalus acanthias (assembly GCA_030390025.1). Taxonomy (NCBI): domain Eukaryota; kingdom Metazoa; phylum Chordata; class Chondrichthyes; order Squaliformes; family Squalidae; genus Squalus; species Squalus acanthias. Next base: position 38,645,949 of record CM059430.1, on the reverse strand, counting down.
GACTAGCTTAGCACACAAACTGTAATCTGTCCCCAGGTCAGAAAGGAACTGAGAGTAAGAAGGCTATGATCCCATAGGACATACCAGCGGTGCTGTATTGTATGTTGATTTGCAAAGCCAAGGACAAGGCCTCTGCATCTCTCGCATCCTTCTCCAGCATTAGTCATGCAGACCCCAGGCTGCAGGAACGACCTCCAGTGTGGTGTTCAGCTGTCAACTGTACTCCGGTACTTTCACTGCTAACGGTGCAAACTTGGATTTTGCCCAAAGTAGTCGGCTCAAAAATAGGTGTTGAGTCAGGTTGACTTTGGAATATTGAAGGATAATGGAATTTGAATTAATAATGCTGAAAATCCAAAATAAAAAAGAAAATGCTAGAAATGGACAGCTTCTGTAAACGTAAAAATTGGTTAATGTTTTGGACAAGACCCTATGTTAAAACTGGAAAGAGAAGTTATGCAAGCCCCGTTTCCAAATTGACCAAAATAAATGTAGGGGAGCAAAGGGAAGGACCGTAGATCAAATATGCTAAATACTAGTACAAAAAAGCAGCCAATGGGTTTAATAGCCAGATGGATTTTTAAAAAATATTGATTACTGATGAGCAACAGTGCTCTTTAAAGTAGCTCCAGGCTGCTAAATCCATTAAAATTAAACTTCTTTAAGCCAAAAACAAAATTATAACTACTCCACAGTTGCTCTGTTGTTTGGCAAATGAACATTTTCTGAATCTATGGACAGCAGACTTAGTTTGTGTTAATTTACAAACAACACTTAATACTGTAATTGTTGGTTTTAAGGGGATTTTGCTGTGAAATTCTTCACAGTTGCCATTTTTTTGAGTCATGTGAGGTGTGGATTGTGGTAGTCTGGGTGGTGTAGAAGTTAGCATCATGATGTCCTTGTATAGACTGTTTATTCTTGTGCTTTCAAGCTAGAACATAAGAACATAAGAAAAAGGAGCAGGAATAGGCCACTTGGCCCCTCGAGCCTGCTCCGCCATTCAATAAGATCATGGCTGATCTAGGGCTCAAAGCCACTTCACAGCCCGCTCTCCATAACCCTTCACTCCCTTACCTTGCAAAAATTTGTCGATCTCCACTTTAAATGTATTTAATGAACCAGCCTCCACAGCTCTCTGCGGCAGAGAATTCCACAGATTTACGACCCTCTGAGAGAAGAAGTTCCTCCTCATCTCAGTTCCAAAAGGGTGACCCTTTATTCTGAGACTGTGCCCCTGAGTTCTAGATTTCCCCATGAGCGGAAACATCCTCTCTGCATCTACCCTGTCGAGCCCCCTCAGTATCTTACATGTTTCGATAAGATCGCCTCTCATTCTTTTAAATTCCAATGAGTATAGGGCCTGCTCAACCTTTCCTCATAAGTCAAACCCCTCATCTCTGGAATTAACCTAGTGAATCGTCTCTGAACTGCCTCCAATGCAAGTATATCCTTCCTTAAATAAGGAGACCAAAACTGTACGCAGTACTCAAGGTGTGGTCTCACCAATACCTTGTACAGTTGTAGCAGGACTTCCCTGCTTTTATACTCCAACCCCCTTGAAATAAAGACCATCATTCCATTTGCCTTTTTGATTACTTGCTGTACCTGCATGCTAACTTTTTGTGTAGACAATGGATGGCAGCAGTTTAAGACAACTGCAGCACTCTTCGATACAAAGCAATATTTCCCAACACGGAGCCTCACTCGTGGCAATTATAGGAAGGACCAGAGATGGGGCTACACTCGGGCCCCGATTTTCCGACTCAGCCTTACCACTCGTGAGGTTCTGTGTTGCAAACACTGCCTTACACAATTTCCCAGATATGTGTAGAAATGACAAATAGCATAAAACTCTGCTCATTTAAGAAATTTGAGGATAGTAGTTTTTTTAAAAGACAGACACTGCTATACTTAAGTGCCCTCAAAGTTGTTTTTTTATTACCCATTTAAAATCCAGTTTTTTTTGGGGGGGGGGCGGGTTTTAGCATCAAAAACTGGGGGGAAACAACTTGGGAAAATAGAGTGGGGGGATAAAAAAGTAAATTCAGAAAAAATCAGTTTTCATTACCCCTCAAGGAACAATCAAGAGACTAACCGGGAACAGTGAAACTAAATGATAAGCCACAATTATTTAAACAGTTCAAAGACACCACTTTTATGTGCCTCAATGGCAGTTGCAAAAGTTCTGTATTTAAGGTATTTGCTCCTCCTTTCTATTCCCTGCTGTTCATAAGAACATAAGAATTAGGAGCAGGAGTAGGCCATATGGCCCCTCGAGCCTGCTCCACCATTCAATAAGATCATGGCTGATCTTCGACCTCAACTCCACTTTCCTGCCCTATCCCCATATCCCTTGATTCCTTTAGAGTCCAAAAATCTATCTATCTCAGCCGTGAATATACTCAACGACTGATCATCCACAGCTCTTTGGGGCAGAGAATTCCAAAGTTTCACAACCGTCTGAGTGAAGAAATTCCTCCTTATCATCAGTCTTAAAAGGCTGACCACTTATCCTGAGACTATGATCCCGAGTTCTAGACTCTCTAGCCAGGGGAAACAATCTCTCAGCATCTATCCTGTCAATCCCCTTCAGAATCTTGTATCTTTCAATGAGATCACCTCTCATTTTTCTAAACTCCAGAGAGTATAGGCCCAATCTACTCAATCTCTCATAGAATCATAGAATGGTTACAACATGGAAGAAGGCCATTGGGCCCGACAAGCTCGTGCTAGCTCTCTACAAGAGCTAATCCCACTACCCTGTCCTTTCCACGTAGCCCTGCAATTTTTTTTCCTTCAGGTACTTATCCAACTCCCTTTTGAAAGCCACAATTGAGTCTGCCTCCACCACCCTTTCAGGCATTCCATTCCATATCCTAACCACTCGCTGAGTAAAAAAGTTTTTCCTCATGTCGCCTTTGGTTCTTCTGTCAATCACCTAAATCTGTGTCCTCTGGTTCTCGACCCTTCTGACAATGGGAACAGTTACTCTCTATCTACTCTGTCCAGACCCCTCATGATTTTGAACACCTCCATCAAATCGCCCCTCAATCTTCTCTGCTCTAAGGAGAACAACCCCAGTTTCTCCAGTCTAACCGCGTAACTGAAGTCCCTCAAAGGACAACCTCTCATCCCAGGAATCAATCTAGTGAACCTTCGTTGTACCGCCTCCAAGGCAAAATTATCCTTCCTTGGATAAGGAGACCAGAACTGTGCACAGTACTCCAGGTGTGGTCTCACCAAGGCCCTGTACAATTGTAGCAATACTTCCTTACTCTTGCACTCCAACCCCCTTGCAATAAGGGCCATTTGCCTTCTTATTGCTTGCTGTACCTGCATGCTAGCTTTCTGTGTTTCTTGTACTGGGGCACCTAAATCTCTCTGAACACCAAAATTTAATAGTTTCTCACCATTTAAAAAATAATCTGCTTTTCTATTCTTCCTATCAAAGTGAATAACTTCACATTTCCCCACATTATACTCCATTTGCCACCTTATTGCCCACTCACTTAACCTGTATATCTGTTTGTAGGCTCTTTGCGTCCTCCTCACAGCTTACTTACCTACCTAGCTTTGTATCGTCATCAAACTTGGATACATTGCACTTGGTCCCTTCATCTAAGTCATTAATATAGATTGTAAATAGCTGAGGCCCAAGCACTGATCCTTGCGGCACCCCACTAGTTACAGCCTGCCAATCTGAAAATCACTCATTTATCCCCACTCGCTGTTTTCTGTCTGTCTGTTAACCAATCCTCTATCCATGCTAATAGATTACCCCCAACCCTATGTGCCCTTATCTTGCATAACAACCTTTTATGTGGCACCTTATCGAATGCCTTTTGGAAATCCAAATATACTACATTCACTGGTTCCCCTTTACCCTGCTAGTTACATCCTCAAAAAACTCTCATAACTTTGTCAAACGCTATTTCCGTTTCATAAAACCATGTTGACTCTGCCTAATCATATTATGTTTTTCTAAGTGCACTGATACCACTTTCTTAATAATGGATTCCAGCATTTTCCTAACGACTGATGTCAGGCTAACTGGCCTGTAGTTCCGTTTTTCTCTCTCCCTCCTTTCTTGAGTAGTGGGGTTACATTTGCTACTTTCCAATCCGCTGGGACTGTTCTAGAATCTAGGGAATTTTGGAAGAGCACAACCAATGCATCCACTATCTCTGCAGCCACCTCTTAGAACCCTAGGATGTGGGCCATCAGGTCAAGGTGATTTGTCGGCTTTTAGTCCCATTAGCTTCTCAAGTACTTTTTCTCTACTGATGTTAATTAGTTTAGGTTCCTCACTCTCATTAGCCCCTTGGTTTCCCCACTACTTTTGGTATGCTTTTTGTTTCTTCCACATTACAACAGTGACCACACTTCAGAAGTACTTCATTGGCTGTAAAGTGCTTTGGGATGTCCGGTGGTCGTGAAAGGCGCTATATAAATGCAAGTCTTTTCTTTCTTTCACTGTGAGGACAGATACAAAATAAAGTCTCTGCAATTTCCTTCTTCCCCTATATAATTTCTCCTGTCTTAGCCTCTAAGGGACTAATGCTTGCTTTTGTTACTCTCTTCCTTTTTACATACTTGTAGAAGCTCTTACAATCTGTTTTTATATTTCTTGCTAATTTACTCTCATTCTTTTTTCTCCCTTTTTATCAGGTTTTTTGGTCATCCTTTGCTGGTTTCTAAAGCTCTCCCAATCCTCAGGCTTACTACTATTCTTTGCAACATTAAAAGCCTCTTTTAATCTAATATTATCCTTAACTTCTTTAGTTACTATGGGTTACTTTTTCCGTGAAGTTTTTATTTCTCAATGGAATGTATATTCGTTGAGAATTTTGGAAAGTTTCTTTCAATGTTTGCCATTGCTTATCTACCGTCATACCTTTTAATCTAATTTCCCAATCTACCTTAGCCAACTCGCCCCTCATTCCTATGTAATTGGCTTTGTTTAAGTTTAAAACGTTCTAGGTTCAGAATTAGAGTTTCACTGAGTTTGAGAGTGACATTCTTATCATATTATGGTCACTCTTCCCTAGAGGATCCTTTACTATAAGATTACTAATTCTACATACATTACTCACCAGCTTTTTCTTTGGTCACTCTTTGCTTCTGCTCTCAGCTGCTTTAATGTGGACATCATAAATATAATGTAAATATAAAAATGAGGACAGAATATGTAGTTTTAAAAATGGGACTCATTTATACCTGTGCACTCTGGTAAAATCATCATCTGCACTCTAGTCCTGAAGGTTGCATTTGGTCGTTACTGTCCATGGGAGATTAATTAGTGGTCCATAAAACTTTACTTAATGTTGTCACGATTTTTGGTCATGCTTTTCTGTTGGCATTTACTATCAAGTAAATTGTTGTCAGTGAGAGAGCAGGGGCGGGAGGGAGAGATGTTTGGGAGGTGGTCAGGGAGGGGGAATAGAATGTGGGAATGATGTTTTGCTGTTGGCAGTTACAGCTCATCCAACACTTGATGTTGGAAAAGTAGTCTGACTGCACGAACTCAAAATGGTGGTTGAGGTCTAGAGTGGGGTGTAATCGGTGTAAATGTGGAACTCATACCATATTTGTGGTTGATGCCATCAACGAGTAATATGTAGAGGGTGGGGGCCAAGGAAGGATCTTGGGGGACTTGAAGGTGACAGTGAGAAGAGAAGCCATTGTTAGAACATAGTAACAGGAGTAGACCATTTACCCCCTCGAGCCTTTTCCACTATTCAGTTAGATCATGGCAGATCTGTGGCCTAACTCCGTATAGAGATGCTTTGCCTTCGATAAGATAACTAAGAGTGGAATCAAATGAGTGAATTCCCACATATCTGAACAACAGGGAAGAGACATTAGGGGAGGTTGGTATTGACGGCCATGTGAAAGGCTGCAGCCAGGTTGAGGAAAGATAATGTACCAGGGTTACAGTCACAAAAATTGTTGTTTGTAAATTCGGTTAGGGCCATATTGGCGCTGCATGAGCTGGATTGAAGGCAAACAGTGAGTTGCCTGAAAAATCTGGGAGGTAACAACATGTTCAAGGACTTTGGTGAGGAAAGGGAAGTTAGAGATAGAACAGTATTTAGAGATTAAGGAATCAAGGATGGTTTTTTTGAGGACAGAGCGATGACTAGTTTTGAGAGGGAGGAGGACAGCACCTGAGGAGAGGAAACTGTTTACAATGTCAGCTAGCATGGGGGCCAGGAAGGGATATCAGATGGTCCAACTCTGGCACTGATGTGGAACTCAAACCCCAGGCTCCAGAGAGAGGAGCAGGCCTATGCAAGGGGAACTATGCAGCCATTTCTAACATTAAATGACTAATTTTTATGAGTGAGTTTCATGTTTTATGTATTATGGTATAAATGTTATTTATTAGCTGTATTTACTGACTTGAATGAGGAAGAACATGACAGCCAAAAGAAGTTTGAAAAAACTGTGGTTTGATTGGTTTGTTTTTTGGCAGTTGCTGATTTTAAGCAGAGAAAAATATTTGAGCAGTTTGATTGGTTGGCTGTTTGTGGACATTGGTTGTTGTAGATTTTCCTATTTATAGCCTATTTGAGCCAATCAGCATGGCTAACAGAACAAATAATGATGTGTGCCAATCAGAAAAGTATGGTTTTTTTTTGTGCTACATCCCTATGACACTCTGCATAGACGTATAGTTTGGTATGACGAGTACCATGTGTAATTCTTTTAATGGTATAGGAAGCAAAAGTAATGAGGTAATTGTGCAAAATCACAGATATTGGTAAAGACTGAAATCTCAATCAAGAATTTTGCTACTTTTGATGTTTAATATTCAAACATCTAACTGTAACCCTACTGCATAAATTGCTAAAATTGATATGCTTTTTTCATTCATTTGTAGGATTCCATATAATTTTACATGTATTTATTTATATTTTTTACATTCCTTGCAAAGTATTGGTTTGCTCGCTGTAGTGTTTGAATACAAAAACTGCATTATATTCTGACTTATTAAACAGATGAGGTTGAATAACAGTTTTAATCCATAATCTGATTTTACCCAAAAAGCTCTTTCTGGTATTTAATGGGTCAGAATTTGTTGCACAGGGCATCTAACGGCAGCTGCCGTTAGTTAAACTTGCCCCTGCACCCTTCAGCTCAAATATTTTTGCCCACAAATTTGCTGCTAATGGTGCAGTGAGGAAAATGGGGCATTTGGGATCTGTGTGAACAGGGCAACCAACAGGTCATCTCCTTAGCAAATCAGATTTAAAGATTGGGAAATAAACACAGGAAGGACTGAGAAGGAGGGTGAATTAAAGGGAGTGCATTCAATGTCATATCAGGTACAGAAAGAGAAATAGAAATGGAAAGAAAGATTGAATTTAAGAGAGAGAGAAAAGAGACAGAAAAGTAAGATTTTTTTTTTTAAATTTGATATTTTTAAAATCTCCTCAAAATTCAAATCCTTGAAGGAATGAGACTCCACACCTGTAATAGTTAAGTTTAGGTTGATTGGCAGTAATTAACAATGACCATGTTGTTAAAGGGGTACTTATGCTTGTAATGACAAGACTTAACTTTCTGTGGTGAGTTTAATGGGCAAATACAGCAAATTCCTAAAAATAGAAACGGGGAGGCTAAGGGTGAGATGCCGTTTTCGTGAAGCTAACGGCGGAGCGACACAACTTGGACAGCAACTTTTGGATAATCACATTTAACCGCACATCTGCCCCTCGTCTGAAGTTGCTGCACCATTTACCCATAAATAACGGCGAGCCCCATTAGCCTTGCCATTATTTTGACAGCAAATTTTGGCCCATTATGAATAATACACAGCCTCTTTAGCTAGCAATATAGTGATTGTTAAGCAATACAGTGATATCTTGAGTATGTGTATACATCAAGCACTTGTAAACTGCTTCCCTTTGCTGATAAATGTCAGCTGGTGCAAGATGCTGGCCTTACTGAAGGCAACGTCATCTGCATTGTTCGTTCTGTTTACTTTTTTTTTCTCCGTATCAAATAATTACTGTTACACTGCATAGAAAGATTCCACTTCTGTGAGGCACATGCATTCTTTGGATTAACATTTGTAGAAAATAATTTTGTTAAATTCTAATAACTCTAAAAAGTGCCAAATCATATGAACTTCATATTATAAATCATGCTATTTTTTGCAGATTTGGATCCAAACCGTATTGGTCTGGAAAACCCCTTTCTTAAAAGAAAAAACTCTGATCAAACTTAAGAAATTGCAATTGCATCTGGACACTATTATAGGTTCATAGAGAGTTATCAAAAAGAACCGTTATAAATATTTTGAGGGTGAAAAAAGCAGTCGGCAGGAGATTCAGAGCAAATATTTTTGTACCATCTTGCGACACCTATAGAAGAAATATATAAAACAGATGTTGGGTAATGCAAAAAGCTGTAATCCAGTGAAAGTTAAAACTTCAAGTAGTTTATAAATATCGGCAAAGCTGCCTTCCCCAGTGAATTACAATCTCACCCCAGTATTTATTTTTTAATCTACAAAATATTAATGTTTTTAAAATACTGCTTTTACATTGCCATTGTTCTGGAAAGCTGTGGGGAGCTTCTAACTCAGCTATTTAATTATGCTACCGGTGGTAAAAAAAAAACTATTGCTGACTGACTGCCCACAATGGGAGTGTAATAACCTTCCGTGATATTGTAACTAAAAAGTAATAAAGTCACGATGGGGATAATCATGTTTTCCAGTAAATGACCAGGAAGTTTACTGTGCAGCATAAATTCAGTCTATGTAGGAAATGGTACAAAACATAAAATTTGGCAGTTGCACACAGTAAGTGGATTTTTTTTTGTACTCTGTTCTTTGTACTTTTTCCCTCTGGTATTCTCCACTAATTTCCTCATTTCCCATAAGGCCTCGACTCCTTTACTGGGTACAATTCCACAGGCAACAGGTGGCCATTAGTAACTCACCCAAGTAGGCATTGTTCATGTGAGAACCTTGACAGTAAGGTTATTTAACCTGATCCTGTTCCACTGTTGTCCACACACTTGTATTTCCAAAAAGGATAGCTGGATACCAATCAAGAGAAATACGCTAGCTGATTTCTCCCTCCCTATCTCGGGGATTGAGGCCTCTAAGAGTACCCCTACTGTCACCCTGGCAGAGATCAGTTTGCTGAGCACAGACCAAAGATCAAACCTGGGACTTTCCTGGTCTTTCTGATTCAGCTATTCACCATCAGAAGATATGGTTATTTTAATTTTTTCTACACAATTTAGCCTTAAAGAAGAGTTATTGTATTATTGATGAATCTCCTCTGGCCTAACCGGTTTTACACTGAATTTGTCCTATGTTGATCAAGAGATTAACTGTGCAAGATAAATTCAGCCGAACAGTTCAAAGCATGACCTTAATTACTTCAATATTTGTGATTTTTTTTCTTTATCATGTTTGTTTAGCTATAAATATACAGTTTAGTAGGAATGTGTATCTTGTGTTTCAGCTGCTACAGTCAGTTGCAGCCTTCTTCTAATTGTCATACTTGACAGCTTGGATAGGAATTGCTTAAATTTTTTCTCTTTGTTATTTTTGTCGATGTTACAGTATTATAACAGTTTATAGTTTTCTTGGTGCCTTTTGTGTTAAGCTGAGATCGCAGTAGTTTTAAGTTTCTTTCCTTGTTAATGGTGATAAGAGGTTTGCAGTTTTTGACAGTATTGTTGTATGTGGCTGTGATTGCACTTGTTTAATTTCCAATCTGATATATTGTATTTATATGTGTACCAGAACATTGACACAACGCCTTTCCTGTAACACTAGTTTGAGCTGTGACAGCGGCTGTCAAGGTGTGATGTTTCTAGAAGTTATCATTAGCACTGGACTGACAGCATGCCTCAATCAATTCACAGCCTTAAAACATCTGTTAACTCATGCATCAGAGAAAACACTTCATACTAACCCTTAGTTCATTTACTGTGTGTTGAAGCTTACAATACTGTATCATTTTTTGTCACATAATTAACCTTGAAAATTTTTGTGTGATTTAATTATGATTTACATACATGAAGATTAATTCTGACTTCAAACATTATGGTAATAATTGCATTCAGTCAGTTGTGCGACAAATGTTTACCTAAACAGCACCGACTGAGATGGTGGTGTTTCGCTTTGCTGTAATACTGTGCATGTCAGAGTTTGGACCAAAAATTAAATGTCATTTGTGCTTCTCTTTACCTGAAGCAAGAAAAAATGGTATGTACAATATTGTGCACAATTTATATTTCATATTTTTTCCCAAATTAATTGCTGTACTCCAACATGTTAGTTTGTCACAATTAATCCTTTCACATGGTTATATAAACTTATGTTTAGGATTAGAACACAATGCTGTTTACATCGTTTTGTTCTTTATCTTGGCTTGGATTGCTCTCTTCTGAGGTTTATCATATGCAGAAGAGAAAGATACAATTTAATAAAAGTGCAAATTGAACAATAAGCAGCAGAACAATTAAATACTTTGGAGAGCTGCAGCAGCATTTCTGAAAAATAGCAATATTGGAAATGTTATTTGTTAAAAGAATATTGTGAATTTTGAGATGCTTTGAGATTGTGTGTATATTTCTGTAATTTTACTTTGTGATATGTTTCATTGGAAAGATAAAAGATGTGAAAGAATAGGTGTGTATGTTTTGAATGTTGAAAGTGTTAAACATATCAGATTGTCAGAAAAAGTAAGTCCAAATACAAGCCTCTGCGTAATCATAATGAGCAGTGAATGAGTTAATAACCGAGTATAAAAGTGTTGGGAATTATCTGTAAAATATAGATGTTAATGTAGGTGATTCAAGCTGGTGAAATCTTCTTTGCACACTGCTCCACTTACAACATATTTGGTATTTTGTTTCCTGTGTAAAAGCAGTGCTGGAATTTAGTGCTTACATTCCAGTTTGCACAGCGATAGCTAACATAGTCTCACATTAGTCTGCCAAACTAGCAGCACAGGGGAGAACTTCCTGTGCAGATGATGTGAAAGTGTTTCTGTGATTTCTTCCTCTGTAGCTTTGGGAGATAAAAAGCCAAGTCTTCGGGGGTTACTCAGAGGGACTAAATTATATTTATAAAATTTAACCAAGGTATGCAAGTGTATTTGTGTTTTGTTGCACTCTCGAGAGTTATATAAGTAGAAAAACATGAATTAGCATTTTCCATTTCCATGCACTGCATTTTAGGAGAGGGACTGCTATTAAGCTGGGAGTTTTCTGTATGCTTTTACCTTATATTATAATGGTGTACAAAACATACAAAGGTCATGCCATTTCTCAAGAGCTTTTCTTTCCTATCAATTTTATTGCAGCAATTTCTTCTAAAAGCTTATCACTTTACATTTTGTTTTAACTATGTTATGTGTTCAAGTATTGTTCGCATGCCAGATGTAACAAAAGGTTATACTTTTATCCATAATTATAACTGAAGAATCTGTTTTTCATTTATGGGTCAAATTTATGACTTGTTAATTGCACTCTGATATTTATTCGCCTCTGACAATAAGTTGGTCTGTCAACAAAGGTTAGGAACAACGTCTTTGACTACATAACATTAATTTCTACTTTCGATATAAGTTGCTGCAGAAGGCAGTTTTTAGCTCTTCAATCGTGCACTTTTCCGTCGAGAAAAATTACACTGGGGGTAATTTTCAACTTAGCGCAGGAGTGTAAAACTTGTGCTGTGGGTCCGCGCTTGTTGTAGAAACTGCCCAATTTTCCTTCCCACTGAAGTCAATGGACTGGATAATCGGGTGCTTTCTATAACGGCCGGCTGACCCATAATAACGATTTTACACTCCGGCAGTACCTTGAAAATTACCCCCAGTATTAATAAAAACACCTCAATCAGCGTTATTTTCATAACATTCTATATTCATGCAATTTGTTCTAGTTTAATTTCTACCATTAACGTCTAAGGTGGACATGCACTTGAAACTAGCAAACAATTGTGAGGAAAAGCAATAAAACAAATCATATTATTAATTATATCAGATGCTCATTTATTTCAGCAGCAAAATGTCTAAAGACTGTTGGGACACAAAAATAAAGTCAATGCATATATTTGTAGGACAAAATTAAAACTAGATGCAGATCATTGATTAATCTGGGGTTAATTTAAAACACAATTGTTAGGGAGACAAGGATTTAACGCGTTCAGAAAATCAGCTTATGTAGTAACTTAGTTTAAATGCAATATTCTGCTATAGTATCAGTGTTTATATTTTAAAAATCGGTACATACTGCATATGTAGCATAGAGACATGTGGGTTGACAAGACATGAAGAATTTCTTTCCTGCTCATTGAAGTACAAGGGCTCCATGGCACACAGGGTAGCACAACTCCTAGCTAGAAGCAAGAAAGTGCATTCATAAGCCGTGGCTAAGCACAGCCCTCACTGCAACAAACATGTGGATAAAATGTCTGTGGGATATATGACAGATAGAACAGGTGATATACGGCCTCTGCCAAGAAGTGAAGAAATGTCAGGCAGCCACCGACTTGGAGGCCTACAGTGGCGCACACAACACCCTTATTCTTTGAATATTAATGCATTTTAAAAGAGGATCTTGATGGTGACACTCTGTTTAATTTCATGTAATCTAGCAGGCAGTGGGAAACTGTATTGTCTAGTTGATATTTTGGCACATTCTAAATCTGTGGTTACTTGGAGTGAAGGCAAGGGTAACACCAACTCCTGAGTCGAGGGAAAAAAAGATTTAGATGCTACAGTAGGAGTCATCTTGCTATGTGGTTACTTAACCAGGAATGTTTAAAAACTGCTTCAAAACAATGTATTGTCTGCAGTAGTAAAACTATTCATATTCACCAAGAAGAGTTGATTAAGTACTAGCTACAGGAGTCCTGTTCCACTTGCTCAATATTCATGCTCCAGTTGCAAAATGGAGGATATGCATGATTTTACTTCCGTTACTTTTCCATCATAGATTAACATAACTATCTTTTTTTCCCTTTGCCTGTATTTTTCATCTGTTAAAGGCAGTGGGCCTTGATTGCCCTCTTCAGTGCAGATGAAACCACTATAATAGATTTCTGGAGCAGTTCCACCTGAGTAAAGAAATATAAGTAAGAGGCGCCCCATTTGGATTGTACATAGCTGTTGACTGCCATGTGAATATTCCCAGTATTGAGTTGTGAGGAATCTAAGTTATTTTTGATATCACTACAAAGGTCCCCTCAATGGCCAATAAAGAAAAAGGAATAAATTACTAGACTGAACACTATTAATTTTTGTTCAATCACAAATTCTATAAGAGGGTATGGACTCGAACTCAGAAGAAGGGTGAACCCGAGCAATAAGATGGTGAATGTTTGGAATCAGTTGCCTGGAGAGGCATTGGAGGTGGATTGTGTTCGTACATTGTGTGGATATTTGGTAAGGGAAGCATTTGAGGGGTAAGAGAAATATGTGATATTTTCTGGACTTTGGAACTAGACTGAAGGATTGTAGTTTTTTTTCTTGTCCTGTGTACTCTTATGTTCCTAGTTTTGTAAGATTGCCAATGATGGACTTAGTTCAGTGTATACATGAGCTGTGCTCTGTATTGCTAACCGTGCCTAGAATCAGATTGTGTTTTTTTGAACAATCCAAAGGATATAGATAGCACACATGCCAACTGTCCAGGTTTTGGGTCCAATATTGATTTGTCTGTGTCTGTTGGTTTAAAAAAATTCAGCGGGAATACCATGTGAGATACTGTGTCTCCGTTCTTCTAAGTGAAAATCCTGTTCCTTGTTTTTCTGCACGTGTACATACGCACACTCGCATGTTCCTGTTGCATTGTCTGATTTGCCCTCACTGCTGTTACTTGATTTTGCTTGCTGCTGCACACTCTGGGTGGGAATTCCTGGTTCTGTGATAGTTTTGCAAGATCAGGAATTCCCACCCACAGCTTGCAGCAGAGTTCAATCGCCAAATAAAGCAGCAGCATCAAATAGAACCTGCGAAGTACGAATCAGGCAAGAGGAGTCTCTGTAAAAAGGCAGGTGGGAGTAGGAGCGAGGCTATCTGCATGAACTGGGGAAGGGGAAGTATGATTTCATGGACAACAGCAGTGCCAGAGAATCCACCATTAGTTGAGGGAGGGGGGAGGACGCCTCCGCCAACGGGGGCAGTGTGGGTACAAGGATGCTTTTGGGAAATGGGAGTGGGAACAACCATATAAACCATTCTAAATTAAGTTGTAGTTATTCACAAGTGGGAGCTTGGAGAAAAAGTTAAGGACTATGTCAGTCTATGAGCACTGTGCCATTACCAAGGTTAGCAGAAAATTGAAATAGTTTTAAAGCAATTTAACGATCAGGTCCATCTGCATTTCACGTGGACATGTAGTGTTTGTTGGCTGCTTTTGTTTATTAAAAAAAAATCTGTGGATTTGAACTCATGCTTTTCTGAGGACAGCCCAAAAACTACTGCAGCTCAGCTCTTAAGCACCTGTGCTATTGGCCCAGAAATTCCGTTGGCAGGCCTCCCGCGGGTGGAGGGCTGCGATCCTGAAAAATCTGCGCCTGGACCGGAGGGCTCCCGGGAGGTGCAGAGTTCCGTTGCTGGGCCCCTTCAAACTGCCGGTGCGCAGGGCCCACGTAGCCCAGAGGCACAGGCGGTTCGCAGTGTCCCTGGGATCACGTGGGCCATGGGGAGCCAATCAGAGAAGGGAATCTCCCTTCATACATTTGACAGGAAGACCTGTCAAATATATGAATAGAGATCACCCCCAAAACAGAGTAAAACTTTAAATAAATTAAAAAAGAAATATCACATTTTTAAAATGACTTTAAATTACAATAAATTAAGTATTTTAAACAAAAAATTTATTTTTTTTAAAAAAAAATTACAGTTTTTAACGGGGCTAAAAATAAACTTACCTATCTTTAAAGTATTTTAAAATGAAACTCAGTGGAATTTTTTTTTATTACTTTTTTCAACTCTTATCCTGGTAAAAGCAGGCCTTACGCCTGCTTTTACCGGCGCAAGAATTGTAAGTGTTTTCTGTGGGCGGAGGGTCTCCAAAACGACAGAACTCTCCGCCCGCAGAGGCCCTTCTCCCGGGCAGGCGGAGGATCTGTCGAGCTTTCTTGACAGATCGGAAATGCTGGTTTCCAGCGCATGCGCAGTGCATGCCTGAAACCGGCATTTCCGTTGGCCCTACGGGTGAGTACACACCCGCAGAGATCGGAATTTCAGGACCATTGGGTTACATTTTCTAGAGCATCAAAAATTGCCAATCACTCAGCGGATATTTGAGGGCTAATTTGTTAATGACACAGACTCTCAGTGATGGGAGACCTTGTATTGCAGAACTGGCAACATTCAAGCAAATATTTGGTTAAATTTTGCCCCTGCAACATCAACACCAAAGTATTTATTGGCTTATCTGGCCAAGTCAGGTGCAGCAGGGAAAGAGTCGGGTGGGAGGTGAAAGACTGAGACCAAGAGATCCCATTCTTCACCAGGGAAACAAGTTGGCAAAATAAAAGTTTATACAGTGTCTAATCCAAGAAGAGTCCAACACTGGACACTCATGGATCCTCCATAGGGAGTGTATGGAAGGATTCTTTATGGCAAGTGAAAAAGTGTTTCAAAAATAAAAGTAAGTCGCAGAAAGGTGCCGCAATCTCGGGAGTGGGTTGCAAGGCAATGGATTATTGTGACCCTTAGTTGCTTTTTTGCTGCAACCCAATGTTACAGAATTGTAATGCGTCTATTTGCCGAGTGTCTGGGATTGATGGGATTCCCACCTTGAGCAGCATTTGATTTATAAAACAATACAGTCAGACCGCCAAGAATAATCTGGAATATGGAGACCCTGTTGCAGTTCATAGGATGAATGCAATGCTGTTGTCCGTACTGAATAATTTATCCTGAGCTTGAGTCTGTACTTAATTTATTCAAATTTAAATGTGATGTCTTGTGCTTTCTGCTGGTCTGTATCTAGTGGGAGTGCTCATTCTATCAGTGGCCATTAGATTGTTGCTGTAACCTTCCCATATTGTGCCAGATTCTTGTATTTTCTCATGCCATGCCATGCCAGCCGGTCACGTCCTGTCCTGTCCTGACACTTTCCAAGACCTCCTGTCCATACTATTTCATCAGTC
Source organism: Squalus acanthias (assembly GCA_030390025.1). Taxonomy (NCBI): domain Eukaryota; kingdom Metazoa; phylum Chordata; class Chondrichthyes; order Squaliformes; family Squalidae; genus Squalus; species Squalus acanthias. The sequence goes on along the minus strand of CM059430.1, from coordinate 38,629,805 downwards.
ACATTGCAGCACAACACAAACCGGTATTGATTTAGTCTCCCAATGTTTGTATTTTTTTATTCCCTTAACTTTATGAATGACCTTTGTGGAGTGACCTTGGAGGAGCATGAGAGTTTAAAATGCATGCTTATTTTTCAGGCAAACATAGAAAAGCAAGCACTGGGTCGAAAAGGCAAACTGTCCCCTAAAAGTGCACATCTATGGGTTAAATTCACAATAAGGGACTGGACCTTGTAAAGTTGTATTGACGTCTGAGCAGCTACTATTTAATACTTTGAACATCTGTAACTGTTCCAGGATAAATTCTTTTTGGCTTGATGGACAGCTGACCGTAGACGCCAGAGTACTTGAAAATGCATCAAAAAGTGACAAAATTCAGAATTTCCTGGCATAGGGCACATGCAACTGATCCCCCTAGAAAGTAGAAAATATACCTGTGTCATCAATGATAAAAACAGAAAATGCTGGAAATACTCAGCAGGTCAGGCAGCATCTGTGGAGAGAGAAACCGAGTTAACGTTTCAGGTCGATGACCCTTCGTCATCCGTGATCTGCATTCCCCTATAGTAATTTCTGAATCCATTGCTGTCACAAAGTGCACTTCCAAGTATTTCAGGTTTTTTCTTCCCATAAAAGTGATTGAATGTTCAGTAAAGATGCAGCCGAAATTATGGCAAGCCCACGTGCCACTGCACTTTCAGTACAACTAGTTTTCACATGTCACAAGCTTATTTTTCAGGGCTTTTTTTGGAGTGAAAACAAAAAACGAAATAATGCAGATACTGGAAATCTGAAAAAAAAAATTTGAAGGGCCAAAGGCCTGAAAGATCAACTGCTGTTTATCCATGGATGGTGTGTGTCCTGCTGAGTGTCTCCTGCCTTTTTTGGGGCAGGGTCAGCATTTTTGAAGTTGATCGGTTTTTGTTGGTTTTCAATGTTGGCAAGTATGAGATAGAAAAATCTTGTTCCATCCCACATTAGATACATAAGAACATAAGAATATAAGAAGTAGGAGTCGGCCATACGGCCCTTCGAGCCTGCTCCGCAATTCAATAAGATCATGGCTGATCTTCGACTTCAACTCCACTTTCCCGCCCGATCTCCGTATCCCTTGATTCCCCCAGAGTCCAAAAATCTATCGATCTCGGCCTTGAATATATTCAACGACTCAGTATCCACAGCACTTTGGGGTAGAGAATTCCAAAGATTCACAATCCTCTGAGTGAAGAAATTCCTCCTCACCTCAGTCTTAAATGGCCGACCCCGTATCCTGAGACTATGCCCCCTAGTTCTAGACTCTCCAGCCAGGGAAAACAGCCTCTCAGCATCTACCCTGTCAATCCCCCTCAGAATCTTACATGTTTCAATGAGATCACTTCTCATTCTTCTAAACTCTGGAGTATAGACCCATTCTACTCCATCTACCTGATAGGACAACCCTCTCATCCCAGGGATCAATCTAGTGAACCTTCATTGCACCGCCTCTAAGGCATGTATGTCCTTTCTCCGATAAGGAGACCAAAACTGTACACAGTACTCCAGGTGTGGTCTCGCCAAAGCCCTGTACAATTGTAGTAAGACCTCCTTACTCTTCTACTGCAACCCACTTGCAATAAAGGTCAATATCCCATTTGCCTTCCTAGTTGCTTGCTGTACCTGCATGCTTACTTTCTGTGTTTCCTGTACAAGGGCACCTAAATCTCTCTGAACACGAACATTTAATAGTTTCTCACCATTTAAAAAATATTCTGTTTTTCTATTCTTCCTACCAAAGTCAATAACCTCACATTTCCCCATATTATACTCCATCTGCCACCTTATTGCCCACTCACTTAACCCTTTGCAGGCTCTTTACGTCCTCCTCACAGCTTACTTTCCCACCTAGCTTTGTATCATCACCAAACTTGGATACATTGCACTTAGCCCCTTCATCTAAGTCATTAATACAGATTGTAAATAGCTGAGGCCCAAGCACTGATCCTTGCGGCACCCCACTAGTTACAGCTTGCCCATCTGAAAATGATCCATTTATCCCCACTCTCTTTTCTGTCCGTTAACCAATCCTCTATCCATGCTAATACATTGTCCCCAACCCCACGTGCCCTTATCTTGCATAACAACCTTTTATGTCATGATGTGGAGATGCCGGCGTTGGACTGGGGTGGACAAAAATGAGAAGTCGCACAACACCAGGTTATAGTCCAACAGATTTATTTAATTTTACAAGCTTTCGGAGCAGTTCGCTCCTTCGTCAGGTAAGTTAGCAGTGAGAGAATCTCCCAGAATTCACAATTTAAACACAGACAAAATCTATTCACATCTTTCCCTACAACAAAGAGCTCAGCCAAGACAATGAGATGTGTCCCAGGGGGTCCAACGTGTCAAACCACCTGCTGGCTGCATATCCTGTCAATTTGTGTTCTTGTGTTAGTCTTTTTAAAAAAAAAAACACCTGGGAAGACCGGCCATGATGTCAAGTCACGTTCTGTATCGTGACATGAACCCGATATCGCGATTGAGGCCATCCTCATGAGTGCGGAACTTGGCTATCAGTTTCTGCTCTATGATTTTGCGCTGTCGTGTATCTCGAAGGCCGCCTTGGAGAACGCTTACCCGCAGATCCGAGGCTGAATGCCCCTGGCTGCTGAAGTGTTCCCCGACTGGGAGGCAACCCTCCTGCCTGGCGATTGTTGCGCGGTGTCCGTTCATACGTTGTCTCAGTGTCTGCATGGTCTCGCCGACCACCTTTTATGTGGCACCTTATCGAATGCCTTTTTGGAAATCCAAATATACTACATCCACTGGTTCCCCTTTATCTACCCTGCTAGTTCCATCCTCAAAAAACTATAATAAATTTGTCACACACAATTTCCTTTTCATAAAACCATGTTGACTCTGCCTAATCATATGTTTTTCTAAGTGCACTGATACCACTTCCTTAATAATGGATTCCAGCATTTTCCTGATGACTGATGTCAGGCTAACTGGCCTGTAGTTCCCTCCTTTCTTGAATAGTGGGGTTACATTTGCTACTTTCCAATCTGCTGGGATCGTTCCTGAATCTGGGGAATTTTGGAAGAGCACAACCAATGCATCCACTATCTCTGCAGCCACCTCTTTTAGAACCCTAGGATGTAGGCCATCAGGTCAAGGTGATTTGTCGGCTTTTAGTCCCATTAGCTTCTCAAGTACTTTTTCTCTACTGATGTTAATTACTTTAGGTTCCTCACTCTCATTAGCCCCTTGGTTCCCCACTATTTTTGGTATGCTTTTTGTTTCTTCCACATTACAACAGTGACTACACTTTAAAAGTACTTCATTGGCCGTAAAGCGCTTTGGGATGTCCGGTGGTCGCGAAAGGTGCTACATAAATGCAAATCTTTCTTTCACTGTGAAGACAGAGACAAAATATTTGTTTAAAGTCTCTGCAATTTCCTTGTTCCCCAATATAATTTCTCCTGTCTCGGCCTCTAAGAGACCAACGCTTGCTTTTGCTACTCTCTTACTTTTTACATACTTGTAGAAGCTCTTACAATCAGTTTTTATATTTCTTGCTAATTTACACTCATTCTATTTTCACCCTTTATCAGTTTTTTGGTCATCCTTTGCTGGTTTCTAAAGCTCTCCCAATCCTCAGGCTTACTACTATTCTTTGCAACATTAAAAGCCGCCTCTTTTAATCTAATAATATCTTAACTTCTTTAGTTAGCCACGGATGGATTACTTTACCCGTGAAGTTTTTATTTCTCATGGAATGTATATTCGTTGAGAATTTTGGAAGTTTTCTTTCAATGTTTGCCATTACTTATCTACCGTCATACCTTTTAATCTAATTTTCCAATCTACCTTAGCCAACTCGCCCCTCATTCCTATGTAATTGGCTTTGATTAAGTTTAAAATGCTCTAGGTTCGGAATTAAGAATGTCACTCTCAAACTCAGTGAAATTCTATCATATGGTCACTCTTCCCTAGAGGATCCTTTACTATCAGATTACTAATTCTACATACATTACTCAATCATCAGTTTTTTCATTGGTCACTCTTTGCTTCTGCTCTCAGCTGCTTTAACGTGGACATAAAAATTATAATGTAAATATAAAAATGAGGACAGAATATGTAGTTTTAATAATGGGACTCAATTATACCTGTGCACGCTGGTAAAATCATCATCTGCTCTCCAGCCCTGAAGGTTGCATTTGGTCGTTACTGTTCATGGGAGATTAATTAGTGGTCCATAAAACTTTACTTAATGTCACGATTTTTGGTCATGCTTTTCTGTCGGCATTTACTATCAAGTAAATTGTTATGTCAGTGAGAGAGCAGGGGGCAGGAGGGAGAGCTGATTGGGAGGTGGTTAGGGAGAGGGAATAGAGTCAGTAACGTGGGAATGATGTTTTGCTGTTGGCAGTTACAGCTCATCCAACACTTGATGTTGGAAAAGTAGTCTGACTGCATGAAGTCAAAAAGGTGGTGGAATAGGGAACGGTAGCATAGTGGTTATGTTACTGGACTAGTAATCCAGAGGCCTGGAATAATGATCCAGAAACGTGAGTTCTAATCCCACCACGACTGCTGGGGGAAATTAAATTCAGTCAATTAAATAAATCTGGAATAAAAAGCTAGTATGAGTAATGGTGACCATGGAAAAACTCATCTGGTTCACTAATGTCCTTTAGGGAAGGAAATCTGCCGTCCCTACCTGGCCTATATGTGACTCCAGACTCTCAGCAATGTGGTTGACTCTTAACTGCCCTAGCAAGCCACTCAGTTGTAACAAATCGCCATAAGAAATAAGAGTAAAACCGGACGTCCACCGGGCACGGACACGTCCAGCCAGTCGACCCTGCAGAGTCCTCCTCACCAACATCTGGGGACTTATGCCAAAATTGGGAGAGCTGTCCCACGGATTAGTCAAGCAACAGCCTGACATAGTCGTACTCACAGAATCGTACCTTTCAACCAATGTCCCAAACTCCTCCATCACCATCCCTGGGTATGTCCTGTCCCACTGGCAGGACAGACCCACCAGGGTTGGCGGCACAGTGGTATACATTCGGGAAGGAGTGGCCGTGGGAGTCCTCAACATTGACTCTGGACCCTATGAAGTCTCATGGCTTCAGGTCAAGCATGATGAATCAGTAGTCCTCCATGTTAAACACCACTTGGAAGAAGCACTGAGTAGCAAGGGCACAGAATGTACTCTGGGTGGGGGACTTCAATGTCCATCACCAAGAGTGGCTCGGTAGCACCACCGAGCTGGTCGAGTCCTGAAGGACATAACTGCCAGTTAGGTGGTGAGAGAACCAACACAAGGGAAAAACCTACTTGACCTCGTCTTTACCAATCTACCTGTTGCAGATGCATCTGTCCATGACAGCATTGGTAGCAGTGACCACCGCACAGTCATTGTGGAGACGAAGACCCGTCTTCACACTGAGGACACCCTCCATCGTGTTGTGTGGCACTACCACCGAGCTAACTGGGATAGATTTAGAACAGATCTAGCAGCTCAAAACTGGGCATCCATGAGGCGCTATGGGCCATCAGCAGCTGCAGAATTGTATTCCACCACAATCTGTAACCTCATGGCCCAGCATATCCCTCAGTCTACCATTACCATCAAGCCAGGGGACTGGTTCAATAAGGAGAGCATGCCAGAAGCAGCACCAGGCGTACCTAAAAATGCAGTGCCAACCTGGAGAAGCTGCAACACAGGACTACATGCATGCTAAAAAGCAGAAGCAGCATGCTATAGATGGGGCTAAGCGATCCCACAATCAAAGGATCAGATCAAAGCTCTGCAGTCCTGCCACATCCAGTCGTGAATGGTAGTGGACCATTAAACAGCTAACTGGAGGAGGAGGCTCCATGAATATCCCCATCCTCAATGATGGTGGAGCCCAGCACGTGAGTGCAAAAGACAAGGCTGAAGCGTTTGCAACTATCTTCAGCCAGAAGTGCCGAGTGGATGATCCATATCGGCCTACTTCTGAGGTCCCCACCATCACAGAAGCCAGTCTTCAGCCAATTCGATTCGCTCCACATGATATCAAAAAACGGCTGAGCGCACTGGATGCAGCAAAGGCTATGGGCCCTGACAACATCCCGGCTGTCGTGCTGAAGACTTGTGCTCCAGAACTAGCCGCGCCTCCAGCCAAGCTGTTCCAGTACAGCTACAACACTGGCATCCATCCAACAATGTGGAAAACTGCCACAAAAAGCAGGACAAATCCAATCCGGCCAATTACCGCCCCATCAGTCTACTCTCAATCATCAGTAAAGTGATGGAAGGTGTCATCAACAGCGGTATCAAGCTGCACTTACTCACTAATAACCTGCTCACTGATGCCCAGTTTGGATTCCGCCAGGACCACTCAGCTCTAGACCTCATTACAGCCTTGGTCCAAACATGGACAAAGGAGCTGAATTCCAAAGGTGTGGTGAGAGTGACTGCCCTTGACATCAAGGCAGCATTTGACCGAGTGTGGCATCAAGGAGCCCGAGTAAAACTGAAGTCAATGGGAATCATAGAAACATAGAAGATAGGAGCAGGAATAGGCCATTTGGCCCCTCGAGCCTGCTCCGCCATTCGATGAGATCATGGCTGATCATCTAAACTCAGTACCCTGTACCTGCCTTCTCCCCATATCCCTTGATACCTTTAGCTTTAAGAAATATATCTAACTCATCCTTGAATATATTTAATGACTTTGCCTCAACTACCTTCTGTGGTAGAGAATTCCACAGGTTCACCACTCTCTGGGTGAAGAAATTCTTCCTCATTTCTGTCCTAAATGGTTTACCCGTTATCCGTAGATTATGACCCCTGGTTCTGGACTCTCCGACCATCGGGAACAGTCTTCCTGCATCTAGTTTGTCCAGACCTGTCAGAATTTTATATGTTTCGATGAGATCCCCTCTCATTCTTCTATACTCCAGTGAGTATAAGCCCAATCGACCCAATCTCTCCTCATATGTCATTCCTGCCATCCCAGGTATCAGCCTTGTGAATCTTTGCTGAACTCCTTCCATGGCAAGAACATCCTTCCTCAGATAAGGCGACCAAAACTGCACACAGTACTCAAGGTGTGGTCTCACCAAGGCCCTGTACAACTGCAGCAGGACATCCCTGTTCCTATTCTCAAACCCTCTCGCTACGAAGGCCAACATACCATTTGCCTTCTTCACCGCCTGCTGCACCTGCATGCTTACTTCCAGCGACTGGTGCACAAGCACACCCAGGTCTCGTTGCACTTCCCCTTCTCCCAATCTATTGCCATTCAGATAATATCTGCCTTTCTGTTTTTGACACCAAAGTGGATAACCTCGCACTTATCCACGTTATATTGCATCTGCCACGCTTCTGCCCACTCACCCAACCTGTCCAGATCATCCTGGAGTTTCTCGGTGGTATCCTCGCAGCACACACTCCCACCCAGCTTTGTGTCATCTGCAAACTTGGAGATATTACATTTAATTCCCTTATCTAGATCATTAATGTATATTGTGAATAGCTGAGGTCCAAGGACCGATCCCTGCGGTACCCCACTAGTCACTGCTTGCCACTTGGAAAAAGACCCATTAATTCCTACTCTCTGCTTTCTGTCCGCCAACCAGTAGTCTATCCAAGTCAATACCTTGCCCCCAATCCCATGTGCCTTAACTTAACACGCTAATCTCTTATGCGGGACCTTATCGAAAGCCTTTTGAATCGGGGGGGGGGGGGGCGGGATTCTCCACTGGCTGGAGTCATACCTAACGCAAAGGAAGATGGTTGTGGTGGTTGAAGGTCAATCATCACAGCCCCAGGACATTGCTGCAGGAATTCCTCAGGGCAGTGTCCTAGGCCCAACCATCTTCAGCTACTTCAGCAATGACCTTCCCTCCATCATAAGGTCAAAAATGGGGGTGTTCGCTGATGACTGCACAGTGTTCAGTGCCATTCGCAACTCCTCAGATAATGAAGCAGTCCACGCCCGCATGCAACAAGACCTGGACGACGATGTGTGGCGCGAATGTTACCTGCCACTTAAGTGCCAGGCAATGACTATCTCTAACAAGCGAGAGTCTAACCACTGCCCCTTGACATTTAACGGCATTACCATCACCGAATCCCCCACCATCAACATTCTGAGGGTCACCATTGACCAGGAACTTAACTGGACCAGCCACATAAATACTGTAGCAACAAGAGCAGATCAGAGGCTAGGTATTCTGTGGCGATTCTCTCACCTCCTGACTCCCCAAAGCCTTTCCATTATCTACAAGGCACAAGTCAGGAGTGTGATGGAATACTCTCCACGTGCCTGGATGAGTGCAGCTCCAACAACACTCAAGAAGCTCGACACCATCCAGGACAAAGCAGCCCACTTGATAGGCACCCCATCCACCACCTTAAACATTCACTACCTCCACCACCGGCGTACTGTGGCTGCAGTGTGCACCATCTACAAGATGCACTACTGCAACTCGCCAAGGCTTCTTCGGCAGCGCTTCCCAAATCCGCGACCTCTACCACCTAGATGGACAAGGGCAGCAGGCGCATGGGAACACCACCACCTCCAAGTTCCCCTCCAAGTCACACACCATCCTGACTTAGAAATATATCGCCATTCCTTTATCGTCGCTGCGTCAAAATCTTGGAACTCCCTATCTAACAGCACTGTGGGAGTACCTTCACCACACGGACTGCAGCGGTTCAAGAAGGCGGCTCACCACCACCTTCTCAAGGGCAATTAGGGATGGACAATAAATGCTGGCCTGGCCAGTGATGCCCAGATCCCATGAACAAATTTTTAAAAAAGTTGTAGCATGGGGTGTAATAGGTGTACATGTGGAACTCATACCAAATTTGTGGATGGTGCCCCTTGATTCCCCACTACTTTTGGTATGCTTTTTGTGTCTTCTACTGTGAATTGTGGGAGGACAGTTCAATATTCTGGAGTGAACTGTGACAAAACTCATTTTGACAGGCAGGCAAGATTCTTAGATCATTTTGTTATGCACTAGGCCACATATGAACACGGAGTGTAGAGGTCTGCAGAGCAATCCTAAACGAAAAAAGATTAAACACACATCTAGTGCTCAATCAAAGTCACAAATGACATCCTCTGTGATTGTGACTGTGATGCATTTTCCCTCTTCATGCTTCTTGACCTCTCTGCAGCCTTTGACAAAAACGACCACACCATCCTCCTCCTCCAACACCTCTCCTCTCTTGTCCAGCTCAGTGGAAGTGCCCTTGCTTTGTTCCACGCTTACCTATACAATCATAGCCAGAAAATCTCCAGCTGCCCCTGCACTGTTACATCTAAAGTCTTCCAAGGATTTATTCTTGGTCCCCTCCTCTTCCTTCACTACATCTTACAATATCATCTGAAGACATTGGGTCAGCTTCCACATGTTCAACACCAAGCTCCATCTCACCTCTACTTCTCTTGACGCCTCCAATAATTCTGTGCTGCCAGACTGTTTGTCCGACATCCAGTCTTGGGTGAACCGCAGTTTCCTCCAGCTAAACATTGGGAAGACCAAAGCCATTGGACTAAAAATTCGGTTGCTTTGCGCCTCCTGTTAGCACCCTAAGAGAGCGCTAATGGGCCGCAAAGCAACTAGCGCCTAGGTGCGGCGCTGCCAACACCTCCCGCAAAATGCGACGGTAACCGTTAGCGACCCACGGCACTGCGCCGCCGGCGATGACGTCATCACCATGCACAGCGCCTTGCTCGCGCCCCGGCTGCGATCTTCAGTAGTGCCCCCTGACTTACCGCCGGACACTATGTCCGACGGGGTCAGGGGGGCCTACCTGCTGCCGGGGTAGCACAAATCAAAGGGGAGGTGCCGGGCGGCCATTTTTGTTGCTGGCTGCCTGCCGGGTTATGCTGCGCTAGGCCTTTATTCACTCGCAGCGCCCCAAGAGGGAGGCGGGGCGCTTCTAGTAGCACCCCGCTTCCCTCTTGGGGCGTTACTGGTGAATTTCGGCCGCGGGGCTGCTAATTTTTTCGGGGCGCAACTCAATTTCCCCCCCATTATCTTTGGCTCCTGCCACAAACTCGATACACTTGCCACAGATTCTATCCCACTCCCAGGCTGTTTCCACTGTCTCTGGCTGAACTGGACTGTTTGCAGCTCAGCATTCTATTAACTTTAAGCTGAACTTCCAGCTCCATATCCTTCCATCATAAAAACCACCTGCCTTCACCTCCGTAACAGTGCCTGCCTCCGCCCCTACTCAGCCTATCTGCTGCTGTAATTTTCATATCTGCATTTATCAACTCCGTATTCGACTATTGATATATTCTTCTGGCCAGCCTTTATTCCCAAGAAAGAGTTAAAACATTACACTACCACAAGTAATTTAGGCAGTGAGTCGAAAAGACTGATTGGTAGTTATGGACCTCAGTGATGCATTCTTCTGCAAAGGGGTTCAAGAATCAAACAGCTACCCATATAAAAGTTCTTCCATTTGACTATACATCAGTATCTATGATCTTTATAAAGTGTTTGTGCATCACTACAAGCAATTCAGGCAGTGAGTCTAACAATTTCATGTCTATCTTTATCTAGGCAGCTGGTTCATTAGCATTCTCTCTGAACTCAATGTACATGTCATTATTTTATTAGGGAAGTTGAGCTTTTTAGTAAGTCAAGAAATTTCCAACTGGATTAAGTACACAACTTGTGCTTCATAGATACCCATCTCCAGGCAACATAGAGAGCAATCTCATTTATCATTAGATTGTTTCAGGACTATGCAGCTCATATGCTTTTCCCTTCAAAGAGGGTGCAAATTTGAGATGTACCACAATTGGCAGATCAAGCAAGAGGCAGCAATTGCCTTTAAAGTGGTGATCTATAGAGACAAAAATGGTGCATTCTTTACTGGTATGTGCTGATATGGAGACTAGTGTTTCCTTTACAGATTTGGGTTGCTGTCTTTGGGGAATATGGACTGGAATTTTGTCTTGGGCGGTAGCGCAAAATGGGCATGGGCCACCCATTATATACGCTGCCCAATATTCAGTTGCATTGAAGTAAATCCTGCATAATCCCAGTGTTTTCTTACTTGTCCAGAAGATCTGGGCTATTTTTGGTAACTCACTTGGTTCTTGAACCTGTTGGAACTTAGTATTGACAAATCTTACCCTCCAGTCCCATCAATGAGCCATAATGACTGCTCAATCATCTGCAGACTGGCTCAGAGATTGTATTGCTCACTTGTTAAATGTAATTTGAGTTTCACATAAAAAAGCTCCCTCCCTGCTCTTTGATTTTCTGTCTCACCTGGACCCTACTTGGAGCATCCTTTTTTGCATGTTTACCTTCTTTGTTGTACTAATGCAATGTAGCGCTGCCTCCTTTCAAGAGAGCAAAAGTATGCTTCCAAAAAGAGGCCTAGGAAAGAGTACGAGTGTCATGGCCCCATATAATAATAAAAACTTGCATTTATATAGCACCTTTCACGACCTCAGGACGTCCCAAAGTGCTTTACAGCCAATTAAGTACTTTAGAAGTGTACTCACTGTTGTAATGTCGGAAACGTGGCAGCCAATTTAGCACCGCAAGCTCCCACAAACAACAATGTGATAATGACCAGATTATCTCTTTTTAATGATGTTGGTTGAGGGATAAATATTGGTCAAGACACCAGGGAGAACTCCCCTATTCTTCTTCAGGATCTTTTACGTCTACCAGAGAGGGTAGACGGGGCCTCAGTTTAACATTTCATCCGAAAGACAGCACCTCTATCAGTGTAGCATTCCCTCAGTACTACACTGGAGTGTCGGCCTAGATTTTGTGCTCCAGTCTCGGGAGTGGAACCCACAACCTTCTGACTCGGGCGAGAGTGCTTTCACTGAGTCACAGCTGAAACAATGGAACAGTAAATGGCCCTGCATCACACTTAAATATGTACAGCAGTCAGTACACCAAAGCAATGTGGTTGTTCACAATTGCCTGTTTAACTACTGTGAGGCCCGCCTCGATCCAGTCCATACATCTACATTCCTCCATTGGGATGGAGTAGGTAACCTCGGTCTCGAACTTATTTCATACTGGTTCAGTACCTACCAATGTATGGTCTTGTCTTATATTAAAGGACATGATGTGGAGATGCCGGCGTTGGACTGGGGTGGACAAAAATGAGAAGTCGCACAACACCAAGTTATAGTCCAACAGATTTATTTAATTTTACAAGCTTTCGGAGCTGTCGCTCCTTCCTCAGGTAAGTTAGCAGTGAGAGAATCTCCCAGAATTCACAATTTAAACACAGACAAAATCTATTCAAATATTTCCCTACATCAAAGACACACTAAGAGCACAGCCAAGACAATGAGATGTGTCCCAGGGGGTCCAACGTGTCAAACCACCTGCTGGCTGCATATCCTGTCAATTTGTGTTGGTTTCTTGTGTTAGTCTTTTAAAAAAAAACACCTGGGAAGACCGGCCATGATGTCAAGTCACGTTCTGTATCGTGACATGAACCCGATATCGCGATTGAGGCCATCCTCATGAGTGCGGAACTTGGCTATCAGTTTCTGCTCTATGATTTTGCGCTGTCGTGTATCCCGAAGGCCGCCTTGGAGGACGCTTACCCGCAGATCCGAGGCTGAATGCCCCTGGCTGCTGAAGTGTTCCCCGACTGGGAGGCAACCCTCCTGCCTGGCGATTGTTGCGCGGTGTCCGTTCATACGTTGTCTCAGTGTCTGCATGGTCTCGCCGATGTACCATGCTCTGGAGCATCCTTTACTGCAACGTATCAGGTAGACAACGTTGGCCGAGTCACATGAGTATGTACCGTGTACCTGGTGGGTAGTGTCCTCACGTGTGATGATGGTATCTGTGTCCATGATTTGGCATGTCTTGCAGAGGTTGCCGTGGCAGGGTTGTGTGGTGTCTTGGTTGCTGTTCTCCTGAAAGATGGGTAATCTGCTGCGAACGATGGTACTTTTGAGGTTAGGCGGCTGCTTGAAGGCGAGTAGTGGAGGCGTGGGGATGGTCTTAGCAAGGTGTTCGTCGTCATCGATGACATGTTGAAGGCTGTGAAGAACATGGCGTAGTTTTTCCGCTCCGGGGAAGTACTGGACGACGTAGGGTACTCTGTTGGTTGTGTCCCGTGTTCGTCTTCTGAGGAGGTCTATGCGGAGGAGGTCTATAGTTTTAGCTTATATATAATCTCTACCTGTTCCCTGCTGTGGGAAAATGTCAGTATTCCTTCCTGTATTGTAATGGGATAATTTTACAAGTGGCAAAATATTGGTCATGCCAGCTCTAATTCTCTAGGCTTACAGGTGAAGAATGGCCCTTTGGGCAAGATACCATGGCTTTCAGTACCTGTGGAACCTACCTCAGGAAGAGTCTGTACCTTCAAGAAAGTAGAGATTAAAAGGCAATTCTTCATCTGTGAAGGTTAGCACATTATTTCGCCATGATGAGCATCACAGACTAGCCTGTTAATGTTTTCATCCATCCAATGTCCATCCTTGCATACTTTCCAGCATGGGGGTTTCTTGATGGTGATCAAGAGTGGAAAACCTGCTAATAATTTCCCCCCTCTGTTGTCAAGGAGTGCAGAGATTGGGAATTGAACCTGGGACCTTCCAGTCTCCATGTCTTAGTGCTACACTGGGTTGTACCTTTTATCCACTGGGTAATTGTCAGAGCCCTTCTGACAGTTTTGAGGATTTTTTAGTGCTTTGACTGGCTTTGGTTTCTTGCAGACTTTGTGACTTGCATGTATTGGTCCTCCATTTTCTTTCATTGACCCCTTTCACCTCAGGCTTTAGAAGCCAAGTACTAATCTTCGTGTATCCTCCAGAGTAATGGGGAAGGACGGTGACCTTCCCTTCCCTTGGAAAGATGTTACTGGCTCATCCCATTGCTTAATACTTCAGAATTTGTCTGTCCTTGACCGATGAATTGGACTACACTGAGTTATGTTGAAAAACTAGAATTGGTGAAGCTGAAATATAGCAAACTGCATCAAAACACCTTGTCCTTGAGGGCCATTTTCAAAGCCACTGCTTCAACTGAGAGGCACAAAGGTAAACAGAAAATATTGCAGTCACCTGTTTGACACCAATACTGTACCTAGCTCCTGAAATCTCAAACTCTGGAGTAAAATCTCTGAACATTCGTGGTATAGTTCACTGAAAACAAATTGAGGTCCCGATGTAACAATAAAATGGCTCTTTGATTACCTCTTGATACAACAACTGTGATATAATGACCATTTATGTAATACAACCGAGGTGGCACAGCAAAAATAGATTGGGATGGCAATACAGTCTTCCCAAGTCTGATTTGTATTCTGCCCTAAACTGACTGATTTTGTGCTCCCACGCTGATTGATATATTGATTGATAGTTCTGCAGCTGGTGTCTGAAATGCTGGAGAGTTCACTCCATTGTGGTTAATTTTCAATAGTTTATGTGATTAGACAGCTGTATTTTTGTCCAGCAGCTTTGGGGATAAGGACCCTCCAGGTAAAAACCTCCCCCATTCCTACCAGTAATGGACAGCTGAGGAAGAGTTACTGAGAGCAAGATTCCCCTGCAGGTTCCTGCTGCATGATTTTCTCAGGAAACTTTCACCTTGTGGAGTCGCATCTGGAGGGCAGGTTCCGCTGAATCGGACACATCTGCATTTTGATACTGGCGACTATATTTACAGTCATTGCAAAGGGACCTAGAAACCAAAGATAGTGTCTTGCCTGCAGTCTTGAGAAAGTTTAACTGTAACATCATTTCTCATGTTGTTCCGAACTACTCTTCTGCAAGTGTAATCACCCTTTGGCAAATCTGGCACCTATATAGGTCATGTCATGGAACAGTATTATTTGGGCCTTGGCATCATTTCCAGGCATGCTGTCATGTTGAAAGGTATCCAGTGTCTCCCACACTGTTACAAGACCAGAGTACTCAGACATCCCGTTTCGAACCTTTCTTTATTATCCTCTTAATTCAGAATAGGATGAGTAGCGAAGTACACACTAAGGACCAATTCATTAAAAGGGTCCAAATCCATTGTTCCACTTTAGTGAAACCTATCGTAAATTGCATGCAGTAATCTGATGCTGAAAACTTCATTGATGTGTGAATTGTTTTGGATCCAAATGGACCAGATATGAAATTGGTTTGAAAGGTTTCAAAAATCAACTTTTTAATAATTCTGAGTTAACTGGTGTCACTGGATAAATATGCTGTGGGAATGATCTCTGCTGGTTGTTCTCTGCTGCTTTAGTCGTAAACTAATTCTTTGGGTCACTAGCTGATTTGAAACAGGGTACTATATGAAGCAAAGTATCAGGTGACCAACTCTGGAAAGATTTTCCCTGTCTTTTTCTTGTTGCTTCACTGATTAATTGGTATCACTTTTGTCAGTAAAAAAAGTATAATGGCTGAGAAGAGTTTGTTGTCAGTAAACTCTTAAAGTCTGTGCCAAATAACTGTCCAGCCTCAGAAGGCAGTTCCTACAATTTATCCTTAAGGTAGAAAATGGTTCCAAATGCTCTTCGCAGCAAAACATACCTTCCGAGAAAGTCAGGATACGGTGGCATCAAGCCCGTAACATCCAGATTCTCCAAACCCAGAACCTTGACCACAGGGAGATATGGTTTGATTTACCAAGTATATAGCTGTTTCACAAAATCTACATGTATAGGCACTGTTCCTACTTGTTTGGCAGAAAGTGTGAAAATAGCCTACAGATGTTGAAAAGAGTTTATCACCAAAATGTCAGGAAATGTGTTACTGCCAGTGTCAACATCAGGGAAATGTTAAGAGTGGCATTTATTATCAGCTAGCTGACATAGATTGCACACCTATTAAAGTATATGGAGTTGTTCAGTGACACACATCAAAATGTGCCATATTTAGTGATTGCTACTTCTTATGAGTGACATTGCCGTGGACTTATGCCAGTCAGGGGTGTGCATGCTAAGAAATCTGAACTGAGGTCACTGTAATAACATCTTGTATAGCAACGTAATTTAAGGAGGTTTCAATGAGAATGTGATTTCAAGTGAGAAAGAGGAACAAGGAGGCCTGATTTCTCCACTCATCTTGTTCAAATTTGTGATGTGTGGTGGGGAAAGGAGTAAATAGCCGTTTGTGTGTAGAGGAGACTTTTTGATCAGAGTAATGATTATATGGCAGGTGTAATTTCGGGTGCATTCTAATGCAATAATTGGTTTTACAGGAAAAATGTTTTGGACTAGTGATGCAAATGTTGAATTTGCAATTTTAAACAAATGTGAGTGTTTAATATGTGTGGCATTGTACATGTACAATTAAATAACCTTTTGTGATGAGTTCTGATTAGGTTTTTCTCTTAGAGATGAAGTATAGATAGCAATGATTCTTTAATTGCCATACATAGATTTCATATTAAGGGACTTAATGGATTAGAGTAGTTTGAAAGGTCTGTTTTACATTCTATCATTACCCAAAGAAATCCTGCAGTTAGAGGTGGGTTAATGACCTGAATTCCTGTGTTCTTACAGGACATGTTACACTTGATCAGGATAAGTCTATTTAATTTAATTATGGTTAGAAAAAACAATCTGATAATTGGGAACTTTTTTTGGCCACAGAAACGTTCCCATTAAAAGGCGTCTGAAATAATGAATAGAAAAGGGACTAATTATTGTTCAGTAGGAATTAAATAGGAGCACACTTTCACAGCATAGAAATCAGTAAAGTAAAGATCCGTGATTGAAGATGATGCTTCCTATTTCATATTATATTTTACATTATTTATGTATATTTTAAATGTCACAAAATGAAATCTCCATAGATTGTCAATCCAAATTAGTGATGGAAGTCAATTCTATATAGGCTTTCACAGAGATTGGCATTTCTTCAGCCAGCCATCACGGCAGCTGGACTTCATTAACCACTGGTGTTAATTACTGGGAGACTGTTAGTTCAGTCCACATGTACAGGCACTTGGGGTAACACAAAAGAGTCACCTTGAAACTGAACATTCTCTCCAGACTGACTGCTGGTAAATAAGTGAACATGGGTTTATTTTTCATTTCTAGAAATGCAGAACCATTTTTTTTTTAAATGGTGAGAACTACTATTAATTTATTCACTGTGCAGCAAAGAAAATGAAGTGGTAAACATCCAGTAAATTGAAAGGATGTCAATTATTTTATTATGAGACATAGATAATTACAGAGTTGTAAGACAAAGAAAAAGTAGGCTGTTTCTTTTAGTCTTTAATTCTCCATCAGGACCAGTGTCTGTATTTTCTGCAGAAAATCAATGCATTCTGATTCTGTAATTTCCCATGGTGCATCACTCAAGAGTGCGCTGTGCTGAGAGCTGACATATCCGGTCATGGTAGTCTGAACTTTTCTGTAAAGAATTCATTGGAATTTCACAACCTTTGCAGGATTTTGTGAAAACACTTATTTGTGTTTGTGTAAACCTGCTAATGGCGGATGCCTGCTTTGTGAATCCCACCTACAATCCACGCTCGTTATGGCGTGGAAAGCACTGTTAATAATGCATCTGTGAAACTCAGCTGCAAGGGAGCCAAGTAATTATCCCACTGTAGCATTCCCTGCCTCAGTGTCATCACAACTGGGGCTTCATTAAAAGTCCTAACAGTAAAGATGTGTGTTCTAGTCTGTGTGTATGTGTGTGTGTGTGTCTGTCTCTGTCTCTGTCTCTATATATATTATATATTTTTTTCATTTAAATTATCAACCATGCCATGGCACAGAGGTAATTTGACTTTTTGAAACCCAAGCAGCCCTGGTGTATTTCTTTCCAGCTTCACCTTCAGTGCAGTACCAGCTGATCAGCCTCAACAGAACAAAGGGTTTATCTGAAGCTATGAAGCATGTATGAACCGGCTTCCACCCAAGAAAAAAAAAATCAAAGGACACAAGTAAATGTGTTAATTCAGAGCAAAATACACACAGCTAGACACTAAATCTTTACAGGGATTTTAGCTTTTGAAAGCGATTCTTTGATCACTGCTCGAAACAAATTCCCTTCCTGCACACTAAAGTAAGCCATGGGATGCACATCCACAATAAAGGCAGGACCTAGTTTTAAAGCTCCAAGGACCTTTTACATTTTCCTCAACCAGATATTTTTTCTGAGGGAACAACTTATAGATTGTATTTTGCTTTTTCTCAGCAGCCAGGTTTGCAGTTGAAATGGTGAGAAAAGAAGTGTTTGAGTATTGTGCTATGAAGGGAACAATCCTGCAGTGAAGCAGTTGTGATATTAGAGCGGCTCTCCTAAGAGATCCCATGGCTCCTGTGTACTGATCGTAGTGGCACATTCCCAGACAGCTGGTCGCTCAGCATGGGCTGTGCATGCAGCTAGGAAGCTAGCGCGCTGGCGGAGAACAGGTAATGCTCTAATTTCCCCTGTGCAGATGCGGCCAGGAATATCTTAATTTATTGGTGTGCTGGCATGCAAGTGGGATGCCGGCTGTGCAGTCTTGCATATCTGTTAGCAAAATGAACTGGTGGGTGCTATCTTTCACTAAGCTAAGTTTGAAATATTCATATTTTTTTGATGCCCTTAAATGGGTTCAGTAATTGTCACAATTTCCTTGTACTATATAAAAACGTGCAAATGTTGATCAGAATACAAAATAAAGTTTGAGGTTTAAGCAGTTTGTGACTAAAAAGAAAAATTAGTTTTAGATGGTTTCACAGTTTAATTTACATTGGTGAGATTATTTTTAAATTGCAATGGAAAATACTTTGCCAGTACAATTAGTGAAACATTGTTACATATTTGATTGAGTTATATTTCAAGATTACAACTGAACACACATCCCTCTTAAATTTATCCTGAAAATTACGTTGTGTTTCTATAACAATTAGTTGATCAATAAGTGATTCAAAATTTATATCCTTCAGAATATTTTGTTTTCTGAAAAGGCAGCCCCTCAATGCACATTATGGGTGATTATTTTCTGTTTTCTCAGCAGCTCTGATAACTTTTTCTTGGTCAGTAGGACAGCTGAAAGCTTTTGGCAGTATTATCTCTTCATTCCCCTACCCACATTCATTGTATTTTTGCACATTTAGATGCATTTATTTGTTTTGTTAATGTGGACAGTTACAAGGATTTTGATTGTCACAGGTTGATTTGAAATTGATCAAAGGCAAGAGACTTGCTCTATTTGAGCTACAGGGTCAGAGGTGAAAGAGCAAAGCACATTCAGTCAACCCATTACCCTCTATAAAAAGATTTACAGGAAACCACTCGTGTGAAATTCAGATTTGGTACATTAAAACGGAATGCGATTTTATTTCTTAAAAGAAATGTATTTAACTGTTGTGTAATTAAAAAATAAGGGTGAAATATTTTCTTTCAACTCTTAACAAAGTCTAGCCAGTGATTTAGTTTTTACTTGAATGAAGTTCTTTAAAATCCACTGTCGGGTAGCAGTTGATGTAAACTCAACTTAACAAAAAATGAAGAGATTGCTCGGCTACAAGCAATTAGCTTTTATTGACTGTTGAAAAAATACTGGCAAGGGCTTAACATGACTATTTTATTCTCTAGAAATTAACTTATGAGGACGGGAGAGAAAAATATTAGAACTACCAACGCCTCGCCTCCTCTCTCCCTCCCCTTTTAACCAATGGCTTAGTACGCAAATGCACACGGTGGTGTGGCACTGTGCTAATCAGACTATGAAGCATCCCGATCCAATTCCTTATCTATAATTAGCCAGGGCAGCAGTTGTTCCCTGGGCTATGGAGGGTTCTTGTTTCAGATCATGACCCTTTCTGCAAGTTGTTTGGGTCTACACAGGATTGAGCTAGGTTTAATGGCATTCATGGTCAAATGGCCCACTGGTACTGCCCACCCTCTCAGATGACAAATAGTCACATGGGCACAGTACTGGCGGGCTGCAGCCATATGTGGAACCGTACCCCAGCAGGAGATGTCACACTCAGGGTAGGGAGGAACAAGTGGAGAAAATTGGAGGAGGAAAAAGATATCTGTGCATTCAAAAGTGCCTGTGGTTATTGTGATGGCTTTGTACTTCCAAAAGTTTACAAAAGATAGCCATTTTGTGTTTAACTCATTGTCATGTCAAGTGGTGTATTTGATTTTTTAACCTGTTAAGTCACAAACTGCTGCCACAAATTAGTGTAAATTATGCTAAATAATTCTATTGACTCTTCATGTTATCAGCTCCACTAACAAGCATTTGCCTAAAAGTATAGTCATGTGCTGTATGGCAGAAAAGTTGCTCAATCTTCAACATTAATGAAAATAAACTTTTGATTACTGTTTACAAAGGTTACAATATTTATTATTTTCTAATAGTCAGCTAGAGGTTATTTCTGGATAACACTGCAGAAGTGGCATCTGTCATTAATCTTGTGTGAACATCATCACACATCAAGCACGAGATGCACGGACTGTCTGTGTCAGATCCAACCAGCCCTCTAAAAATCGAATACAGAATAACATTCTCATGTAAAATTTGAACTATACATACTATGTATAAAAACTTCATCAATTAAGTGCTGTAATGTAAGTTGGACTTTGGATTCTCATGACCATTTTAAATTAAATTTGTTCTTGTGGTTTATGATGTGATCGAGTTCTATCGTTCGATGGTGTATAATATTTTAACAGTAAAACTTTTAGCAGAATGCTTCTACATTGAGGCAGCTGAATATTTAGTCGTATTTTGATATGCAGTCTCCAAGGGAAGCTATATTTAGTACTGTGTAGGTTTATAGCAGGATGCCAATTCTCAAGGTAATTATATACTTGAGCATAGTATAACAATATTCTGATTCAAACTTGCACATTGATATAATTCAGACTTCTCTCTGAAGAGATTTTTTTCTTCAAGAAAAACCCAGAATGTTATGTGTGGCAATCTAGTCAATTTCAATCTTTTAACTGGAGGAAATATGGTTAGAAACCAATGGTACGGTTGAAAGGTGAGGTTTGTCCGGTGTGAGTGCCTTAGCAATAATTGCTAATCACGTGACGTATATTGTGGCATTTATTCTATTGTAGAATATTGTAATATTTAGAGTTAGTGTTTAGTTTGCAAAATATAATTTGGCATTACTGTATAACTAATACTAATTAATAGTCTAGCACAGTTTGCAGTTGTTTAGCAGTACTTGCAGTGTTAAGTGATTTCACAAGAAAATTCAGTCCCAGTATTCCTGAAGTTGGCAAACACATTATATAATGATTAATGTGGAGCTGCATTAGTATAGACCTCATAAGGGACTTTGCAGTTCAGATGCAATTGTACAAATGTTCTGAAACAAAATACAGGGCTTTGAAGACCCAGAACATTATTGCCAGCTGGTGACTAAAGGTGCTTTCAATAGTTTTTCTGTCAAGTTATTCACTCTACTATTTTAAATTTGGCAACAGTATAAGAAAATGCACATAGTTTTGCAAGGGGATGAATAAATAATTGCAGCTGAACTTTGATAGTTTGTATCATAATGTCTAATCTCCATTGGTTTCATGCACTGATGTGTTGTCATCAACATCAGAAAAAATGTAATTATTATAAAACACTAGATGTATTTAGCAGCTTGTATTGCTCTTAGGAGGTTTTTGGTTGTGAAAGGGGAATCAGAACAGTTGTGGAGGATCCAATTAGGTAAAGAGTTAATGAATGAGAAATTGCCATTTGGTACGCAGAGGTAATATAATTAATGGTCCACATACCATTCTGCTGGGGACTTAAAAGGATGGAAGGTTACTGAAATGCATTTACTACCATGCTAGATTATTTTGGAAGCGGAGGGAATTTCATAAATCTTGGTTTTTTTTTGCCATGTACCTATGGATGGGTATATATAAAAAATATGTGTATGCACATAATTTGGAATTCCAGCCCATAAAGTGTTCCCAGCACCTTTTATGTTCAAAAAGGATATTCTGTAGATTATGAATTTATTATATGAATGTAAATGAACTAAACAGCAGGAATAGCTTTAGTTTATTAAAAGCTTATTCTAAAAACTGAGAAACAGCAGCCTTCAGTGTACATCTTGGATGTTTTGCTAAGAGACCTGCAGGTACTTTAGGCAGCTAGTGTTCTCAAATTACTAGCTACAGTATTGATTCTGCTTGGTTGCAAAATCTGACTTTCCTAGTCCGGAAAGAGCTCTGTAAATGTGTGCTCATTTCCTGGCTGGTAAACTTCAAAATATTGAGAGTGCAGTTGGGAGTGCTCACACTCTCAAAACAATTAAGTGAGTTCTCCTTAAACTTATAAAGTGTCTATCAGATCCCCTGAACATTTCTTATGCTAAACCTGTCACTGCACGAGAGTTCTATTCTCTTTCATGGTGGGGGTGCGAGGGGATCTTGTGTCACTTCGTTCCACAGTCAGATTAGGAGCTGACTGTGGAGTTATACTATCACTTTGCATCCCTGTGAAGTGAAGACAGCTTTGCAGCAATGTAAAAGTGGCAATATAACTGTCCTTAGTGGCAATTTCATTATGCCCGTAGATATCTATCATTCTTGCTACAAAAATTTATTTTACCACTGCTTTATTTATTTTAGTGAATATCTCCGAGTTAATAGCTTTGGACCGAAAAATCTAGATTTATCTGACAGTAATTTGTACAGGATTGGAGAGTGTTAAATTCTATTTGTACTGACTTCTCAGTATTCATAACATTGGATTTAATGGAATTTTAAAGTGCAGTAATTTAGCTCTCACAAGAAGCAACAAAGAGACAGGAAATGAAATATTATGTTATTTGAAAGAATTATAGATAGACTCACTGGGCCATTTTCAAATAACGTATGAAGAGAAGCAAAGACATTCCATTAAATCAAACTTTATTTTTCAACTGTAATATGTATGGAGAAAAAAAATGCAGAGAGGACACAAAAACCGATTAGTGATCACCTAAGAAACATTGTAAAAGGCCTTTCAAATTTAAACCAAGTTTTTGGTGCCTGTGCAAACTTTCAAATAATCTGTATAATTTCTCTCTGGAATTCAGATTTTACACTTTATAAAAACTTATTTAACTTATTTCATTTCTGCACCTCTCGGGACTCAATTTTCTGAAAGTATTGTGTTATTTCCAGAGATAAGGCATTCCTTGTTTTTTAAGTAAAGTATTTATTTAAACAGGGTATATCTGCTTATACCTTTACTATCTAAATCTTAATGCTCAATTTTGCAGCAAAATTTATGGATCCGTTAAGGTGGTTTGATATTAATTAGAAAAAGCATAATTTTAGTTAAAACCTGCATCAACTCATCTTTAAGATAGTGACCAGCAAGAAATAAAAATGGAAATCAGCAACTTGGAGCTTCCTTTAAAGCATTGCTTCTTAAGGCAGCTAGTAGCTAAGCTTTTCAGACTAGGAAGGTTCCTGGCTGCATTCTCGGTCTGTGCTGAATTACCGAATCTCGGTTGGGGTGGTTATTTGGGCACTACAGTTGGACTCGGTGCCTCTGAGTTACGGGTGGGAGACTTGGTGCGAGTTTGTGCTCTTTATCGTATCCAGTAGCCTCTGCTGGAAGTGACTGTGCGGATGTTGGATGAGAACAATCTTTAGCTCAGCTGTGACTCCCCTCATGATTAAATAACCTGCCGACATTCACTGTCTAGGTACACGCATGAAAAATAGCTACAGTGCTCATGGAACTATACCCCAGCATTGTATAGAGACCAAGGGAAGGGGAGAATATTGGTTAAAAAGGAAGAAAAAAGAAAACCAGCAACTTGCAATCTTATACATTGTTGCTAGGACAAACTCCCTAGCTTAAAAAATATAAGTAATTTTTGCTGAATTTTAAGTATCTTCTATTAATAATGTCTTTGGAAGATACCAATTAGCTAGATTTGGTAATGTGTATTTAGGAGAATGCATAATGTCCACCCGTCATGCAGTTCCACAGAGTCTGAAAAAGCTACAAGAAAAGGTTTCTCAGTTAGACCCATGGTAATGCCATTAGCTATACTTCTGATGCCTGTATTGAGTGCACTGACACACAGAAAAACGCTCCACTGTTGGAAACTGGATATTTATAGATTCAGTGACGGATCTCAAATTCCTAAGGATTTATTTGTTAGTGAAGATTTCTAGCTGCAGAAACTTTTTTAAAGAAAAGAACTTGTTGAAGATTATACGGTACCTTGCAAGATTGGACTGACCTACATCTTCACAGTGTAGTGAAGGGGTGTCCAAGCTTTTGTTTTTGTGAACTGGATAGATACATAACGTGGAGTCTTGGGGGACACACACAAAGTTTGAATCCATGTTTTTCTTAATCTCCATCTGTCTTGTGTTGCTGATCTTGATATTCTAATTTAGGGTTTATCCACCAAAGAGGCAGCAGCGCTGAGAACAGCCCTTTCCAAACCTCCAGACCCACAAAATTAAAACAACAAACCAGTAAATAAGAAATGTATAAGTGCACGTGAGGATGAGTTGCTTGGGCTTTCCTGGCCGGACTTCCAGGGTTCAGAGGCCGTAGGTTGGACCCGCTGGCATAGTGAATCCAGCTAAACTGTCGTTAGATAATCAGTTAGGATATCCGATGACGGTTCTTTTATTAAAAAAAAATTAAAAAAAATAGAGACAGCTATGGGTCCCTTTGACTTCCATTATAACTTTATTTCATGGAAGACGTTGAAGAGAATGCACTTCAAGCAATCTTCACAATCTAAAACTCAAAAGTTTGAAATATATGTCATGATAAAGGAAAATGATTGCCTGGAACTTTACAGCAGGAAGAGTCACCCAAACCAAATGAAAAGGAGGTTGGGCAAGGAATCCACAGGGTTACCAAACTCCTGTTGAAATTTGTCCCTACTCTAGGATTTTGGCATTTCTCCCTCTATAATGATCACTCATATAGTGCTATTTTTCCACCAATGAAAACTCTTGAAGTGATAGAATGTGCAGTACTATAGAACAGCTTTTCAAAACTTGTCCAATTATTATTTAGTAGTACAGGCACAGCTCACTGTTTTGTTGAAAATTTATTGAGGAACATTGTACGCTATTTCCGATGTACGTGGCAAATTTAGAAATCGCGGCTCCAATATAAATTTTTCCCCTCCCTCTGAGTGCAGGTCAGGTGGAGTGCACCTGAAGTGCGCTTTCCCTGAAATGAGCCGAACCCTGCTGATTTTGTGGGTTCAGGTTATTAGTATGGCTCTGACGTGCCCCTGGTGTCAGCTCGCCACCGTCGGGGGGGCCTACACCCAAACTCGGGCAGAGATCCAGCTGACGTTGGAGGCCTGCAAAAGCGGTAATGGCTGCTGGCTGTGGTGCCATCAGACTGCAGTCCAAAAACAGCAGCCAGAGCGTTTCTAGCGCTGTAAGATTGAGTGCAGCACCTGGGGACAAAACATTTGACTTAACATTTTAGACCTCTCTGGATTTGCTGCTGGCCCCTCTCAGATCCATAATCTGGGGGGTGGGGCTAGTCACAAGGGCTGCAGCCAGCCTATTCAGGCACTTCTCCAAATGAGCACCCGACTAGCTTTCTGAGAAGAGGAGTTGGGAAACGGTGATAGGTCCCTACTCACCATTTCAATGCTATTAGGGTGCCCATGCATGTTGCAGGCACAGGTGGTCTCCCCTGAAAGAATCTGCGGGGTAGTGTAAAGGGGGCAGAGAGGTGGCATCCTGGGTCGTCTCTCCTTTGGACCTGGGAGCTGAGTGTTCCCCAAGCACATAGGACAGGAATGTCAGGGCCATAACACCTTTGCAAACAAAATCGAATTGAATTATATGTGAATGTCACAAGTCGGCATTAGCAAAGCAAGCTGGGTTTGTTACAAATAGTCAGGAATAAGTTGCAATTTACCAACCTAGAATTTCTGCTCTTTCATGTAAAAAATGTTTTAGTCTGGAGACCCAAACTCGTCTCGAGACCACAGTGGGGAACGAAGGTGAGCTTTTACTTTTTTTTTCCCCCCCTTCCCCAAAATATAAAGCTTTGGAACTTGAAACTGCTATGAGAGCAAGGTCACAAAATCAAAGAGCTGCAGCATCTGTAAAGGGTTTAAAAATATTTTTTTTCTACTTGAAGCGCCTGACTGCAGTAGTATTGTAGGACCCATGCAGCCTACAGGCACAAAAGCTGAAAATAGACCACAACCTCAAAAGAGGGATGGTAGTGAAAAAAAGTTGCCACTGCACTTGCACAATTGTAATTGTTTTGAAAACCATTCATTAAGTTCTTCACTGATTGCGGCTCTGGTTTCTGCGTCCTACGGAAAAGCAATTTGTTGCCTGTTTTTGTTGTTTAACTGATTCATCCTGATGTATCAGTAAATTCTCCATGCAGCTTGTGTGCATTGTACTCGAGATTTATTGACTACCAATTTATCTTCACATACTGCTATTTTAATCAATATGGTTAAAAGTGTTGGTGTTGTACCACAATTCAATGTCACCTGAATAAGATTAAAAGAGTATGACATTGCATGTTTGCTTTTTTTTTTGGTTTGCTTCATTTTTTAAATCGGTATAGTTTGCTTTGTTTTAACTAAGTTTCATGTAGGAATAAAGTTCCAGTTTACTGTTCAGAAGAGCAAATTCTCCTAAACTGCAGATTTGATGTGTGTGGATTCTTTACCCCTCTCCCCCACATTAATTTTGGTAGCACTAAATTTACTTAAGAGCGAGTCATTTTGATTGTAAACAATTTCTCTTTTCACCTTCAGTGCACTCCAGTGAGCTAAAATGACCTTGCATCCTATTGTCCTGCACACTGCACCATTCATCAGGCATTAATGGTTCAGAGTCACATAACAAAAGCCTCAGTGTGTATTCGTAGCTTAATCTGAAGATTTGAGAACTGGATCTTTTTCTTTTGGGAAGAGGAACAGACAGACATGTTCAGAAAGACTTTAGATTACATGACCTGTTTGTGTGTTTATAAGGAGCTGAACATATGTTAACATGATGGCAAATTAATATTATCACGTTGTTTTGGAACTTTGACCTCTATTATGAAAGCATTGATTTAAAATTTCTACACCCAGTTTTAAATTTCAGAAGCATGCCTTGCTAAATATAGCATCCTCTTTGTAATCTAATTTTTTTCTATAACCCCAAATATGCAATATCTTTGTTATTGTGAAAGGAGAGCTTGAATTGTTTTTATTAAATAATATTTTAATTATACACTTTACTCTCATAATCTAGCACCTGAAAACAAGGGAGGTAAAATTGGTCTTTGGCAAAAGCACGAAATGGGTGATAGCAAATTGGCAGCACATTTTACAACGTGCCCGATTTTCTTTTCCACTGATAGAAAGAAAATTGGGTGAGGTGTAAAATGGCTACAAAAGTAGAGAAGTTATGCTGAATCTTTATGAAGCGCTGGTTAGGCCACAACTGGAGTATTGCGTCCAGTTCTGGTCACCACACTTTAGGAAGGATGTGAAGGCCCTTGAGAGGTTGCAGAGGAGATTTACCAGAATAGTTCTGGGGATGGTGGATCTTAGCTACAAGGACAAGTTGGAGAAGCTGGATTTGTTTTCATTAGAGCAAAGGAGGTTGAGGGGTGATTTGATAGAGGTGTACAAGATTATGACGGGTTTGGATAGGCTAGACGGGGAAAGGCTGTTCCCACTAGTTGATGGTACAAGGATTAGGCGGACACAGATTTAAGGTTTTAGGCAAGAGGTACAGGGGGATGTGAGGGGAAAAAAAATTTACGCAGCGAGTGGTGAGGACCTGGAACTCGCTGCCGACGGAAGTGGTGGAAGCGGACATACTCAATGTTTTCAAGGGGAGACTGGATAGGCACTTGAGGGAAATAAACTTGCAGGGCTATGGGAATAGAGCGGGGGAATGGGACTGACTGGATTGCTCTGCAGAGAGCCGGCACGGACTCGATGGGCCGAATGGCCTCCTTCTGTGCCGTTATGATTCTATGACTCTAAGAGGTAACAGAGAGAATAGACAATGGTAATGCAGTAGATGTAATTTATCTAGATTTTCAAAAGGCCTTCGATAAGGTACCACATAATAGACTAATGAATAAGGTCAGAGAATGCGAAGTCAGGGGACAAGTAGCAGAATGGATAGCTAACTGGCTTCAAGACAGACAGCAGAGAGTAGGGTAAAAGGGTAGCTATTCACAGTGGCAGAAGGTGGGTATTGGTGTTCCACAAGGATCAGTGTTCACAATTTATATTAACGATTTAGACTTTGGAATCAAAAACACAATTTCTAAATTTGCGGATTTCACCAAATTGGAGGGGATAGCTAATACTGAGGAGGACTGCAACAAATTACAGGAAGACATCAATAAACTTGCAGGATGGGCATATAATTGGCAAATGAAATTCAACACAGATAAATGTGAGGTATTACATTTTGGTAGGAAGAATAGGGAGGTCACTTATTACTTGGAAGGCGTGAGTCTAGGTGGGGTAGAGGAGCAAAGGGATCTCTGAGTACAAATACACAAATCACAAAGTAGCAACACGGGTTAACAAGGCCATAAAAAAATCAAACCAGGCACAAGGTTTTATTTCTAGAGGGATAGAATTGAAAAGTAGTGAAGTTATGCTAAACCTGTATCGAACCTTGGTTAGACCACACTTGGAGTACTGCGTACAGTTCTGGCCGCCATATTATAAAAAGGATATAGAGGCACTGGAGAGGGTGCAGAGAAGATCTACAAGGATGATACCAGAAATACGAGGGTATACCTATCAGGAAAGGATGAACAGGCTGGGTCTCTTTTTGCTTGAAAAAAGAAGGCTGAGGGGTGACCTAATTGAGGTCTTTAAAATTTTGAAAGGTTTTGATAGAGTAGATACAGAGATTTTAAATAAATACAAATTCCACTTATGGGGAAGAGCATAACTAGAGGCCATCAATATAAGATAGTCACCAAGAAATCAAATAGGGAATTCAGAAGAAACTTCTTTACCCAGAGAGTTGAGAGAATGTGGAACTGGCTACCACAGGGAGTAGTTGAGGCAAATAGTATAGATGCATTTAAGGGGAGGCTAGATATGCATGTGAGGGAGAAGGGAATAGAGGGTTATGCTGATAGTTAGATGAGGAAAGACGGGAGGAGGCTCGAGTGGAGCATTAACAGCGGCATGGACTGGTTGAGCCGAATGGCCTGTTTCTGTGCCGTATATCCGATGTAAAAATCACGACCCAAGTATATAATGTTATAATTTGGTTCAAAACTGCAAGCCACATATTATGCCATGGTTCAGATCTTTGGAATCTTTGCATTCATCCTTTATTTGCAGTATTTTAATTCTATGTATGGGGTTGCAAATATGAGTTACAAGAGCAATGTGCTAATGGCTTCTACAAGTCACTGTAGCCTATCATGTCACACAGAGCACTTCTATGTTGTGCTACCGTAACAACTGATTAATAACATTTACCTAACTGTGCCTCCTTAACCCCAGTACATACTGTACACTTAGACCCATACTTGCTCCCTGCCCGATATTGCTCTTGCAATTAACAACATTAAAATGGCACTGAATTGTTTATTTCTATTTTCAGATTATAGTATAGGAATATCAGAAAGGACAAATACTGTAATTATTTTAAGATCAACTCATTACAGTGAAATCTAAACAAAGATTAAAGTATAAGTAGCTCAATGGTCATTTACTGATATGTTATTATGAAATAACTAACATCCTGCTGAATCTAGTTTGTAGCTGTACTAAGAGGCTTGTGTTCTAAAATACTACCTGAATAGTTTGGCAGAGTATATTTTGAATAATATATCATTCTTTTAACTTACTACGTCCAGGTAATATATTCCTTAATTGCTACAACATATAGCACATTTTTATTTTTTATTTAGCAGTTAATGGTATTGGCATCCATGTTGTTTATTTACAATAAAGATCTTCAATGTTTATCAGTCAATGTATTTGTCTCTGAGCCCATTTTTTGTGGATTATACCAAGTATCTTAATTATTCTGCTCAATAAATGCGTCGTTGTTAGATTAAAATAATAAAGACTGTGATATCTTTTATTACCTTTGTTATATTTGAGGTATCAATTTTGGGGTTTGTATCCCAATATTTAGTAGGCTGTTAAAATTGCCTCAGGGTCCTATGTGAGAAATAGGACCTGATTAGCAGATATTAATGAGTCAGGCCTGACACCTCAATCGGCTAACGTTAAAATCGCTGCAGGGCAGTATCTGAGCGGCATGTAATGCTTGATTGTAACTCCCTCTTACTGCTTTCTGTTTCTGCCAGGTGGAGGGAGATAAAATCCCCACTGTAAGATTTGGAATCATAGAATGATACAGCACAGAAGGAGGCCATTTGGCCCATTGTGCCTGTGGTGGCTCTTTGAAAAAGTTTTCCAATTAGTCCTGGCTCTGTCCACGTAGCCCTGTAAATTTTTTACCTTCAAGTATTTACCCAATTCCCTTTTGAAAGTTACTAATGAATCTGCTTCCACCATCCTTTCATGCAATGCATTCCAGAACACAACTCACTGCGAACACATTTTTTCCTCATGTCGCCTCTAGTTATTTTGCCTATCGCCCTAAATCTGTGTCCTCTGGTTACTGACCCTTCTGCCACTGGAAACTGTTTCTCCTTATTTACTCTATCAATAACCGTTCATGATTTTGAACACTTCTATCAAATCTACTCTTAACCTTTTCTGCTCTACGGAGAACAATCCCAGCTTCTCCGATCTCTCCACATAACTGAAGTCCCTCATCCCTGGTACCATTCTAGCAAATCTCTTCTGCACTCTTAGTCAAACACGACTTGCCTTTGACATATTCGTGCTGACTTTCAATTATTAACCCATACTTTTGCAAATGCCAATTAATTTTGTCCCAGATTATTGTCTCTAAACTTTTCCCCACTACCGACTTTAGATTGACTGGCCTGTAGTTGCCGGGTTTATCCCTCTTCCCTTTTTTGAAC
Source organism: Squalus acanthias (assembly GCA_030390025.1). Classification (NCBI taxonomy): domain Eukaryota; kingdom Metazoa; phylum Chordata; class Chondrichthyes; order Squaliformes; family Squalidae; genus Squalus; species Squalus acanthias. The sequence goes on along the minus strand of CM059430.1, from coordinate 38,598,896 downwards.
AGGGATGTAACATTTGCAATGACAACACTTTTTAAAAAAAAACCTGTATTCTAAAATGTAAAGTTATCTGCTCGGGTTTTCTGCCTGTGCGTTCATCAGCCCCCAATCCCCTGCTCCCCAGTCATTGTAATAGACAGGTGAGCAAACAAGCGAAAAATCCCAATCATTATTTTGTTTCTGTATTGACATGCACACATGGCTTAAATTAGTTTTATTTCTAATATATGACCTAAGGAAAAAGATGTGTTCCTGTGCTGAACTTTGTACTTAAATTACATGATCTAAAATATTAATTAAACAGTTACCTGTTTAATCTAGGAAAGGTGATGGTGGGTCATTGAAATGTCAGATATAGTTTAAAATGTACTCCATTTTTAAGAATTAAATTCTATTGAATAATTTCATTAAGATGACTTGTGTAAATATAGATTTAATGGCCTTTAATAGCAAAAACATTAGATTTATTAAGGTCCATAGACTGAATTACTATTTAAAAAAAAAATCATAATTGCATTACAACTTTGCACCTCCTGTTTTGTGCAACACATTATTGATGTGACAAATATATGGGACTTGTGGCAAAGTTCACAAGTACAATATGTAGATAGATGGGAATGGTACAAAGTTTCCATATACAGGAAACTCTTTATTAACCAGCACCCAAATATCCGGAAATCTCTCTCAACCGGCAAAATTCTTGAGTAGGTAACTGGGGTTTTCCTTCATCTCTCGTTTAAAATTAACTTTAAAAAAACCCCGATGTGTTTGCCTTGTATCGGAGCGTGTAGATTGGGAGGGGAATGTGCAGCCCGGGTAGGCAGCGGACACGACAGATGGTCAGCTGGCGGTCCCCGGGGAGACGGAGCTCCGAATGCAGGCGCATGTCAGTGTGTACGGGGCTCTCGTACGTTGGGAGATATAACTCTCCGTTATCCGGACTTTTTGATTAACCGGCACCACGCCGGTCCCGTCGGTGCCGGTTAATAAAGAGTTTCCTGTAGATAGGAATTGCAACTTGAAGATTGTCAGGATATTTGTAACAATCCTGTATGAATTCATGACCTCTAGGTTGCTAATCCGGTAGCATAACCACTACACTATTATATCCTGGCCAGTATTCCTCCCTCAACCAACACCACCAAAACAGATTTATCTGGTCATTTATTCATTTCCTGTTTGTTAGACTTTGGTATGTGCAAATTGTCTGCCGTATTTGCCTACATAACAGTGACTGCATTTCGAAAAGTAATCCATTGGTTGTAAAGTGCTTTGAGATATCCTGAAGACATGATAAGTCACTATTTGTTGAATAGTGGAAGAATACTATTGTGCATAACATGATTTAATACAATTCTCCTTCTAAAACAACATATCCTCCAATTTTCTATGTACAGTGCCACAGGAAAACGGCTAGTGTACAGTAAAATTGGTCCTTCTAGCATCTCGGTGCTGAATGTAGGGGAGTTTAAATATTTTTAAAAATCTCCGAAAGGAATTTCCGAGATCTGTATGGGGTTTCTGAATGCAAAACTCACAGTAGTCAAAATTTTAAATGTTGAAATGTTTTCTTTGAATTATGAATCATAATGTATTTTAAGTTAAGGCACAAAATAGGGCACCCATATGACAGCTACCAAGACCTAACAATGAACTAAAAGAATACTTTTGTAAAGTTGTTGCGAACGCTTATAGGTTCCATTTCTGCCAGAGGTTTTACCTATTTTCGGACTATTTCCCCATAAGAACATAAAAAATAGGAGCAGGAGTAGGCCATTCGATCCTTCGAGCTTGCTCCACCATTCAATAAGATCATGGCTGACCTTCTCAACTCCACCTTCCCGCACTATCCCCATATCTCTTGATTCCCTTAGTATTCAAAAATCTATCGATCTCTGTCTTGAATATACTCAACGACTGAGTATCCACAGTTCTCTGGGGTAGGGAATTCCAAAGATTCACAACCCTCACCTCCATCCTAAATGACTGACCCCTTATCCTGAGACTGTGACCCCTGGTTCTAGACTCGCCAGCCAAGAGAAACATCCTGCCAGCATCTACCCTGTCAAGAATTTATATGTTTCAATGAGATCACCTCTCATTCTTCTAAACTCTAGAGAATGTAGGCCTAGTCTACTCAATCTCTTCTCATAGGACAATCCTCTCATCCCAGGAATCAGTCTAGTAAACCTACGTTGCACTCCCTCTAGGGCAAGTATATACTTTCTTAAGTAAAGAGATCAAAACTGTACACAGTACTCCACGTGTGGTCTCACCAAGGCCCCGTATAATTGTAGTAAGACTTCTTTACTCTAATCCCTTTGTAATAAAGGCTAACATACCATTTGCTTTCCTAATTGCTTGCTGTACCTGCATGTTAACTTTCTGTAAGTCATGTACAAGGATACACATAGTCACAGTAGATTCAAGAATCTATTTGCATTAAAATTAGACGTCCTAAAAGGTTTTTTGAGAAATAGGCCTCTGTTTTTCCAGCACCTCATTCTTGAGAGAAAAAGTCTGGCTATGTAAGAGTTACTTATAGTGTCTTAACTAATAAAGAAGCAAATGCATTAGACTTATCTAATGATACTCTGATAATGCAGTACCCACTGAGATTTTGTGCGTAGGATCCTTGACCATTTAAATGTACATGCATGTGATCAAGTCTTGTGAATAAAAGTTATATACAGGGAATTAATGGTGGTGGGGGGAGGATGCTTTTATTAGTAAATGGTAATTATACAGATAGCTCTACTTATGCATATCTTATTAGTAAATTTGGGGAAAGGTGTAGAAGAAATCTGTGTAGCATCTCCATTAGTGTGTTGTGAAGTGAGTTCAGTTATGAGACTATTAAACTGCTATTTTGATAATTAAGCCCACAGCTGTTGTGAGGGCGTTGGGGGCAGTAGCTGATGAAGTAACAGACTGTGCCATGAATTGACTAAATAGAGAAACAAGGGAAATTTAAGAGGGTTTGAAGATGAAGTTCTTATGAACATAAAGTCTGCTCATCCCTACAGAACTTGCCATAGATTCCATTTCTGACCTGCATTGTGTGAAGGTGAAGTCCTGGAACTCAGTTCAGCGAAACTTGAGGCAATGGGTTTTTGTATATACCCATATAGCTTGGGGTTTCATTAGAAAACAGCTGGAGGCTAAGGACTGACAGTTGCTTTATAAACAAAGCCCCCTGTCAATTGTTTTTCCCCTTTGGAACATAGTGGTTACTCTTCCAGTGTGTGGCCATTAATTACTTTTACCTCGGGCATTACTTGTTCAAAAATTCTTGCACATTTCATATGTACAGTTTGGAATAAAATAAAACAAAGTCTGCCTCAACCAATGTTAATGTGTAATACAGAAATATTAGATACATAGGAGTCCTGAATCCAGTATGGAGATTCCTTTTGGATTCCCTGTATGTCATTGAAGTGGCATGGAGGAAAATAAAAATCGCAATATCAGTTTTGCCTTATCCACTTACCGTGCATGTAGTTTACCTCCTACTGTGGTGTCTTGCTAACTAGCTCAGTTGTTTGGACGTTGCAAAGTGGAAAATATTGGATATTAATAGAGTCTGCTAATTCATGCTCATTGAATTATTTTTGCACAAATAATACTCAGTTATTAGTAACAGTCTAATGAAAATGAAAACAGTATGTGTTCTAAAGGAGCAATTTTGATAAGTTTGTGGTAAATTAATCTGCATAACTTTTAACAAAATGAATACTTATGTTAAGATTGTAAACTTGGAAAAGGGTGGAATGTAAGCTTGAATATTTTTAATATATAAGTTGGAGGAGTGTGAACTATATGGAAAGAAATTACACTTGCTGTTCAGTATCCAACATATTCACTTAAGTGAAATAAAATCTAATTATCTGTCAACAATAAAATGAAATTCATGTGACTTTAATTGTCTATGGAACATAAGTAAATATAAAATGATTCTTACCTGAGGACTGTGCTGTGATTGACACTGTGTAATTATTAACCAAGACTATAACAGAATTGTAAAGCAACAGTTAGTGAATGAAAGGAAGGAAAGCGCTTCATCAGATAAATACAGTATTGGTTTATGCTGATATTATAGGAACAGTACTGTTGAATTATTAAAATTGCTGTTGTAGCAGTATGACAGCTGAATTTGTATTGAATTCAGTAGTGATTTTTTTCTAACTCATCATTTACATTTCCATATACACGATTAAAACTCAACACAACTTTGGTGAATCCATGATCTGCAAACCCTGTGGCAGGAGTTTGTGCAATGAAATTACAAGATGCTGCTTTTTGACAGTTTATTTTTGTCAGTTGACTGTTCAGGGAAAACCAAGAAAATAGAAAGGAGCAAGTCCATAGGCAGTGATGGTTAAAAAGAGTAGAGAATTGGAGAACAAGCAAAAGCCATTAAAGAGACGAATTGGTTGGAGACTGGTAGGTTTCCTTCTGTTGCTGTTACCAGTGTTAGTTTGTGGAGAAATGATGCATTGGTCTTTAGACCAGTTATGATTACATCAGCTGACACTACTTGCAGTGGTGGGTCTCTGGCAGAGCTATCCGTTTAATAATAACAGCAGCTGTTATTCCTAAAATTCTTTATTTATCACCTCAGTATGCAGAGGTAGACGATCCAGTAGAGAAATCACATGGGGTACATTCTCTTAAGAGACTACACCTTTCATACCACATGACTGTTCTTTCTACATAGCTCCATAACATTGTCTGTGTTCTCTCTCTCTCTCTCTCTCTTTGTCGATATTAGTAATATTAGTTTGCCACCACCCACCAAGGGGAACATTTTCATCTGGTATTGAATTCCAACAAGAATTTATTTAAAATCTCCCAATTTATGGCAGGCTCTAGCTGCAAAACCTGGACCAGCTGCAGAAAGGCCTTTCCAATAATAGACTGGTAATGGTTAATACTTCTGGTGCCTTCCGATGGACCACAGGTTCTTTTATGTAAATTCTGCCAATAATTCCAGTGAGATCCAAGGAAGAGGTTCCGGTGGGTTGAAAAGTTAATGAAATGCAGAATAGCTCAACAAATTGTGTTTTTGGTCATTACCAGGAAGAAAATGGTTATGATGTTTTTCTCTTTTATTCTCACCATAAAGTGGAAAGCAAAATAAGGACTAAGATTGTTCAAACAACAACAGAAAACGCTGGAAAAACTCAGCAGGCCAGGCAACATCCGTGGAGAGAGAAACAGAGTTAACGTTTCAGGTCGAAACCCTTCGTCAGAATTGAGAAAAAAAGCAGGAAATGAAACAGATAAAAAAGCAAGGGGGAGGCTGGGGGGAGGAATAAAAGAACAAAAGGGGTGGTCTATGGTAAGTAGAGACATTAAGAGATGCTCAAGGCAAGACGAGATGGTAATAGGACAGGTTAAGAAACAAAAGGTGGCTCAGAAGTGTGAAGTGTGAAATGCTAGCAGAATGAGAGACGGCTGCCGTGGGGGGGGAAGAGAGGAAAAAAAAGGGAAAAGGCACAAACCAAAAGGGTGGATAAAATGTGTGTGTGTATATATATATATATATGTGGTAGGGGCCGAGGTTATGATCTGAAATTGTTGAACTCGATATTGAGTCCGGAAGGCTGTAAAGTGCCTAATCGGAAGATGAGGTGCTGTTCCTCGAGCTTACGCTAAGCTTCTGTGGAACAATGCACGAGGCCGAGGACGGTGAGGTCTGAGTGGGCGTGGAGAGGTGAATTAAAATGACAAGCGACCGGAAGCTCGGGGTCACCCTTACAGACTGAACGGAGGTGTTCCGCAAAGCGATCACCCAATCTGCGTTTGGTCTCCCCAATGTAGAGGAGACTGCATCGTGAGCAGCGAATACAGTATACTAAATTGCAAGAAGTACAAGTAAATCGCTGTTTCGCTAAGATTGTTCATGTTTGTTGCATTGGCCAAAATTCTCTTTGCCTGTCATAGCATTTATATTTGTTTAAGCATTGAAATAGTATTGGATATAAAACAAGTAAAGGAATAAATATGTTCTTTTGTTTTGATGGAGTTTCCTGCATTGACAAAGTGAATTAGTAGTGAAATAGGGAAGTGGCTAGATGGTTATGTAAACTATTCTGGATATTGATGAAGTGGACACCCATTTTACGACTGATACACAAATGGCCATTGTCAGCGGTGGCTCATGGGTAGCACTCTCGCCTCTGAGTCAGAAAGTTGTGGGTTCAAGTCCCACTCCAGGGACTTGAGCACAAAAATCTAGGCTGACACTCCAGTGCAGTGCTGAGGGAGAGCTCCACTGTCGGAGGTGCCGTCTTTCGGATGAGATGTTAAACCGAGGCCCCATCTGCTCACTCAGGTGGACATAAAAGATCCCATGGCACTATTTCGAAGAAGAGCAGGGGAGTTATCCCCTGGTGTCCTGGCCAATATTTATCCCTCAATCAACATCCCCAAAACAGATTATCTGGTCATTATCACATTGCTGTTTGTGGGAGCTTGCTGTGTGCAAATTGGCTGCCACGTTTCCTACATTGCAACAGTGACTACACTCAAAGTATTTCATTCGCTGTAAAGTGCATTGAGACGTCCGGTGGTCGTGAAAAGCGCTATATAAATGCAAGTCTTTCTTCCATTAACAATGTTGAACCTGAAGCTTTAGAGCTTGGCTCCTCAATGAATCTATCAGTAAAGCAAGCAAGTACAACCCTACCGCAATGAGACGTATAGTGATAATAGCCCTGAAATATAATAAAATTTATGAAAGGTGTCTGTAAGAGCATAGCATTCACGCTCTAAATAGGATTTGAATCTGATTTCACAAATGCTTTCATGCAACATTAAATTTTGTACTTGAGAGTAAAGATGCTTAATAAGTATTTCACATCAGTTTTTATAGAAGGTAAAAATAGGACTACTTGAAGATGTGGAAGAGCCTCTACTCGAGATAAAATTCATACAAAAAGACACTGGCCTGGAAAATCGGCTGCGCCGCGCCCATTTTTCGGGCGCTAACCGGCCTCATATGCCTCCAATACGGAGTGCAGGAAGCACACGCTCATCATTATGAACCGGAAATGCACTCACCGCCATATTGGTAAAAGCCAAAAAAATCGATGTGCAGGGGCTTAATGCCTATTTGAGGCCCACACTGCAAGATTAGTTTGGCCCGAGGCAGCTGGCACTGGCTGCGCTCGGGGAAAATCTGGCCTACATACGGCCTAAGAGATGGTCCTTAAAGGGTTGCTCCAACAAGGTTAATTTTTAAAATATACTTACTTCAGTGTGGAGCTGGGAGGGCACTGGACACATCGTGGCTGAAGTGCTGAATACCAGAACTAGCCAGCACTATTACACTGGCATCTACCCAACTGTGTGTAAAATTACACAGGTATGCAAAATGTTAAGTGCAAGCCCAAGTTTTTGGGAGATGCTGAAAACTTTACTGAAAACATTAAAAAACTGAAAAGACAATTTAATTGATCAATTTAATCACAATATTGTGAAATATGTAATTTTTTGAATTTTTTTTGTGATCATACCATTATTTTAGACAATAGAAATTCCAGTTACTGGGGGCGGTGGGGGTGGAGGAGAAGGTGAATGAGAAAAAAAATCAGAAAGCATTTTGAGCGATTTATGAGAGCTCAGTGGCCAGATTGCGCAATAACAGGGCGGTATACTTATTGGCCCAGAAATTAGGCTCCCTGGCTTCCCGCGGGTGCAAGGATCGCGCGCGCACCTACCTACCGCGCCTGCCGTTGACCTCTGGGCCCACGGGGGCTTCAGCTCCTGGGCCTCCTGCAGCTGCCGGCGCGCAGTGCTTGTGTATCCCAGGGGCGTAGTTAGTGCGATGCGTCCCCTGGGATCACGTGGGCCATGGAGAGCCAATGGCAGCAGACCATCTTTCATTCATAGATAGACCTGTCAAATCTATTAATTGAAATCGGCCCCAAAACAACACCTAAACTTCAAATAAATTTAAAAAAAACCATCACATTTTTAAAATAACTATAAGTTAAATAAATTAACTACTTTAAACAAAAATTTTAATTTTTGAAAAATTAAAATACTTTTTAACAGTGCTAAAAATAAACTTACCTTTCTTTAAAGTATCTAAAAAAGATAAACCTGTTGAAATTTTTTTTAAATTGTAATTAATTAACCACTTACCTTGTTAAAAACGGGTCTTGCGCCTCCTTTTTAAAAGCGCAGCTTCTTCAATACTCACCCTCCCGGAGAAACCTGAAAAAAACCCTAAGTTCGCTGCGTGTGCGCAGCCTCTCCTGCGCACGCGGTTCACCTCTCAACCCCTCGCTTCACGAGACCGGAAGTTCCGGTTCCCCGCGCATGCGCAATGCATGCAGGAAACCGGCACTTCAGGAGGCCTTACAGGTGAGTACACAGCGCGTACTCACCCGGCAAGTGCCGAATTTTTGGCCCATTATAAAACAGTGGCTATTGTGTGTCACACAGTGTGACACCGTTAACATTGAAAATACCTATCACAGCATCACCTACTGGAATAACAGGTACTTACAATGAGTTTTCAATGAAAAGCACGTCCCACATGTGGAATGTTATATATGAATACAGGAAAATAGAAAAGTACAAGACCAGAAGAAACTCAGCAGTCTCCTTAGCCAATTTCACCATAAATTTTAATATTTTATGTACTTGGATTATTTTTTCATCTCATTCTATAAATTGGCGGCTGTTGTTTAGTCTTGCTGCCTCTTCTATTAAAATTGGTTGCAGTCTAAATCTCCTGCAGTTCCAGTACAGATTAAATTAAATGTGCACGGATGGGTTTTAATTGTTTGTAAATGCTTTACAAAGAGAACCACTGAGTTTTATATATAGTAAGATTCCTCAGAACAGTGGGATTTCAGCAAGTACATTTTAAAAATTGTGCAGCTTAAAGTGCAGATTTCTTGGCTCTTTGTTTTCTTGGTTAGTAATTGTGTACATGTGTCTGTAGGCCTTGTTTTGGCAAAGTGGGAGAAGCTTGTTGAAGGTCCGATTACAAGCCTCACATCATTTCCATTGTGCATTGGGGCGGGATTTAGGCCTCTGTTAGTGCTGGAGTAATTGATTAGGTCTGCAGTACACTAGCAAAATAGTTCAAAACTTTCAAACAAAAATACCAGCTGCAGGGGAGCAGAGCATCTTAACGAAGTACTCCCGGTAAGGTTACATTTTTAATGTTACTTTTTAAAGAGGTAGAATTGGGCAGTGTCACTCGCAGTTGTCTGATGCAAGTCCTTCTGTTCCATACACAGGAGGTAATCTGTGTTCTATGGAATAATAACTGCCACAACCAGTGTACCTAGTAACCTTCAAATGTATATTATATTTGAATTATGCTCAAGATTCAAAGAATGTGTATAAAAGAGTATAGTAGAAGTTATTTAGAGATTGTTATTTGGATTAAAGTGCAAATAGAATATTACATTATGTACATGCAAGTATGTTTTTGCTAGTGGTATATGGGGACGAATGCAAAGCACTTTTCAAAGCTCTTCCTTTCACTTAATGAAATTACGTTTTCTGAAAAGGCAATTTAACTGTTTTTAATGTCTAAATGAAGACTAAATTAAAATGTAAATTGAAAAGTTTACTCATGAAACAATTATCTGGTTAACTGCATTTTTTTATAGCTGCTCCATGAAGGTCTTGCACTGCATTCCACTAATTTAGTTGCTTTTTGCTGCCTTGTTACCATTATTTTGGAAAAACCTTGAATTTTCATTATGAATTGTCCTTTTTGTATAAAATGCTGGTAGCACATCAGCTAATGCTGTTTTCAGTCTCAGAACTACAAGCATTAAATATTTTAATGGTATGCTTTGGCTCTCTCACAAATCATGCACTTAATTATCTGATAATTACTCAAATAAAAAATGTGCAGATGGTACTATATACCCTGTCTTGGGGATCAGAGGTTTTTCCTGGTTGTTGTTCAGTTTTCTAAGTATTTCGTTAACCCTTCGCTATGAATCTGCTGTAAAGCAGCCGTTCCATTCACACTGAAAATATTGGAAATTCCTGAAATTCTTTGGAGGAAAAGAGTTAAGTCATTTTTTTGATGGTGTATCTGACAAAGATGGATTCTGGGTATGGTTATCAAACTCCTGCCTTTTGTCAGAGTGTATAATGTATTTGGCAGCTGCAGGCCTGAGCCCAGCGTTGGTTGTTTTAAAGCTCCTTAAGGATTATACTCATTAAAGCACAGGAATGAGGTAAGGCCCCCAAAGCGCAGGACCCTGTTACTTCATCAACATTCCACTGAAGAGGGTAATTAAAACAAAAATTACTTTTTTTAATGCAAGTGGAAAAATCAGAGCAAAATTGTACCAGAGACTAATGATAAATGTCTGGTTGCAGCAGAGTGCCTTCCTAAGAGAAAGAAAATGGCTCAGAACTGAGCCTACTGGAGTTACTGTACTAAAAACAGAATGAGCTGTGGGCATTACAGCACAACTGCAAGGATTTTGTCAGAAAATATTTTCTAACAGTGTATAAAGTTGTTGTTGTTTTTACTGTTGAGATCTAAGTTCATGTATAACTACCGCTGCTGACTGAAACCAATAATATTTGTAGAATCTCATCTCTCTCTCCGATGAACTGAAATACGATTTCTAGATAGAGATTTGCACAACACTCCCATGTACCCTAATAAGTAAACTTTGTTTTTGCTATGGCATATAAATCTTGCACAGACTATTTAATGCTACAGTAGCTGTAAAAATGCTATAACATCCTAAGATGCAAAAATCATGCTGTTTCTTCCTTCCTTCCCTGTGTTGGGGAGAGTTGTATTAATTGTGTTGATCTTATACAGATTGTGTAAGGACTACTTTCTAACCCAGTGGTCAATGCCATCACAGAATAAAACTTTATACTAAATTGTTAAAGCAAATAGTATGTTGGCCTTTATTACAAGAGGATTTGAGTATAAGAGTAAAGACGTCTTACTGCAATTATATAGGGCCTTGGTGAGACCACACCTGGAGTATTGTGTACAGTTTTGGTCTCCTTACCTAAGGAAGGATATACTTGCCATAGAGGGAGTGCAACGAAGGTTCACCAGACTGGTTCCTGGGATGGGGAGATTGTCCTATGAGGAGAGATTGAGTAGACTAGGCCTATATTCTCTAGAGTTTAGAAGAATGAGAGGTGATCTCATTGAAACATCCAAATTTCTTACAGGGCTTGACAGGGTAGATGTTTCCCCGTGCACCTGAGGAAGGAGCAAATCGATAGCTCCGAAAGCTTGTGATTTCAAATAAAACTGTTGGACTATAACCTGGTGTTGTGCGACCTCTCAAGGGAGTCTACAACCAGGGGTCACAGTTTCAGAATAAGGGGTCGGCCATTTAGGACTGAGATGAGGAGAAATTTCTTCACTCAGAGGGTGGTGAATCTTTGGAATTCTCTACCCCAGAGGGCTGTGGAGGCTCAGTCGTCAAGACAGAGATCGATAGATTTTTGGATATTAAGGGAATCAAGGGATATGGGGATAGTGCAAGATATAATCCTTGCATGGTAGAAGATCAGCCATGATCTTATTGAATGGCGGAGCAGGCTCAAATGGCCTACTCCTGCTCCTATTTCTTATGTTAAATGTGGAGAATAAAATCCAAAAAAGATTAATGCTGCATATATTTAGATAATTGGAAGCATAACAGACATTTACCGTACACATTAACTCGCTAGATTTATTGCGTCACTACTCATAGTTCAAGTACATGGTAATAGAAATTTAATACAAATCATACATACAAAGTGCATCTAATACATTTCAGAAGGATAAATGTTTTTCTAGTATTTCCTCAAAGTAGCATGTACCAACATTTGGACTAACATTAAAGCAAGTGCAGTGCTGACTAACATGTCAGTTGTGGCACCTTTACTCAGCCTTTATGGATTAATTTGAAAACCTTTGCACTTCAAGCATATTTGAAATTTCAGGGCTGCAAAGAAATGCATTCTAAACCTTGGATAATATACAACATTTTTGATGTACTTCTGTTAAACTGTTTTTAATAATTGGAATTTTCACTTGCATCCCATCAGCATTAGGCATTTAAAGTAGACTTTAGTATTTATCTTCATTGTTGAGATTTCAGACAGGAATCCATTGAGGATTTTCATGCTATCCATGATAGAGCTGTTGTACACTTGTTTGAAAATAGCTTTTCTGTACTTGTTTTAATTCCTTTATACTTGAAATATATTTGGAATTAAGGATTTCAGAAATAATACTGTTCTATTGATATAAAATGTTTTTGTATCAGTCCAGTTTATTACAGCTGAAACCTCAAAAGTAGAGTTTGTAATTCAACCCTAATGATTAAATGAACAAAAATGGGAGAGTTCAGAAATCATTAAAGTAGCATTCTTTTTACACGTATGACATAGTTATCCTGAGGTACATATTAGAATGTTAGACTATTGAACTTTTATTTCTGTACTCCTTAAGGGATGGTATATTGGAGCACCAACACTTGATGCCATGGAGTGGTATCTCATGATCATAATTTCTCACCTTGTTGAGTTCCCAGTCTCTACTACATGATTGTGAGGGAAGTGAACCATTTTTCCACAGGGAAGAGAAAATCAGAAGGAAAGCAGTCACCAGGTGTTCCTAGCAGTTGGCCTAATGCAGTAATAGTGGAGATCTGGGAAGATGTTGCTTAATTTCTTTGCCTCAAAAAACACTGATAATACTTACCACAGAGAGCAGGATTTTCCCCTTAAAGTCCAACTCCCCCATAATCTTTATCACTGTTTATATCCTCACAATCTTGACTCCGGCCCTTGTGCTTCCTGCATCAAGTGGTATGACAGAATAGTCTGAGCTACATATTTATCGTTGAAATAAAAACAGAAAATGCTGGAAATACTCAGCAGGTCAGGCAGCATCTGTAGAGAGAGAAACTGAGTTAACGTTTCAGGTCGATGACCCTTCGTCAGAACTGGAAAAAGTTAGAGACGTAACAGATTTTTAAGCAAATGCAGGGGAAGGAAAGAACAAAAGGGAAGGTCTGTGATAGGATGGAAGGCAGGAGAGATTAAAAGACAAAAGGGATGATGGTGCAAGACAATAGGATATAGTAATGGTACAGAAACAAAACAAAAGATGAGTCTAGATGAGGTGTAAGTGAGTGGCAGAATCATCAACAGCTGCTCCAAGACATTTAAGGTGCATTTACACCTTAGTTTAACGTTCACACGGACCAATTCTGTTCAGCGCTGACATGCAGTGTAAATCTGGAGTCGCGGCTCAATTTGATTGACGTCAGAGCGAAGCAAAGTGAAACTCTCTGGAGGCAGGAGTCTGAACGTCACTTTGGTTTGACACTGAACCAAGTGTATATCCTGCAAAATGGCAGAACTGGTTCACAACGTGTCTTGGATTTCTGAGCATTTTTTAAGTCTGCCTGACCCTGTTTTAAATATTAAGTGAGCAGGGATTCTTCTCTTCATGCTATTTAAGCATTGACATTTCTAACTGTTGGGAGAGAGCTCTGGACATGCATTAGCCAAGCATTTGCAGAGCTCTCTCCTAGGCATGGTTATAATTCCAGCCAGGCAGGAGCCAAGGAATGTAAAAACAGTTCTGCCTAGCTGGAACCTGAACCGCAAACACCACCAATCTTATAGACTGGTGCAGTGCAAGAACACGTTTAAAAAAAAAAAGAGAATCTAGCCACATGGTGATGGATTACTCTGATCCAAACCAACCAATCCTGCTCCCTCCCCCCACATAAGGGGAGGAGCTGAGGTCTTGGAGACATCTGTCAATCTAGAGGATTGAGAGGAAACTCGATTGCTCCTATTTGATTAATCTCGGGAAGAAGGGTTGGGAATTCCTCCTCAGGACGTATTGTATACCAGCAACCTTGATCAGTCACCTCGAATACCTCCAGGTCTTATATTTTAAAGTTTCCTCTCACTACGAGGCTCTGTATCAGCCTCAGGTGTTAAATGGGCCAGTAGTGTTGACGTCCCAGCTCCATTAATATTGCAGCCTCCAGAATTTTTCCTCGTCAAGCTGTGGAGGACTCCACTCCTATTAGGAAATGGAGATCGCAGTCAAAATATTCTTCAAGTAAGTATGAGTCGCCCATGCGCTCCCTGCAAGTTAGCTCAATTTCTTTACCACAGTCGAACTTATTTAGCGAGGGCCCGCCTTCTCAGTCTATGGATGTTTTGGAACATCCTTTCATGCGGTGTCCCCATCTGTTCTCTTTCCTCTGGGAGTGCCCCTCCCACCACTTCCCCTTGAAAGAGTCTATTGATTCCTTTCTTTTAGGTGTCAGCCTTGGCTCAGTGGTAGCACTCTGGCCTCCGAGTTAGAAAGTTGTGGGTTCAAGCCCCACTCCAGGACCTGAGCTCATAATTCAGGCTGACCGTTCGGTGCTGCACTGAGGGAGTGCTGCCCTGTTGGAGGTGCCTACTTTCGGATGAAAAGTTAATCTGAGGCTCTATCTGCTGCCTCAGTTGGATGAAACAGATCCCATGGAACCATTCGAAAAGCCACAGAGTTCTCCCGATGTCCTGGCCAACATTTATCAGCCAATGTCCCTCAGCATTTGGACAGATAAAACCTCGGTCCATTACATTAAGCCAGTGGTGGTGGGAGGAAGAGTTGGTCCCATTTGCTGAGTCATGACATAATATAGCTGGTGCTTGGCCGAGAGAATGTTGCTTTCTGTCTTTGATCTGATGAATGTGGATAACTTGAGGGAACTGCCTTTAGTTGCCTCACTGTTGATTCTCATGAATGGATAATTATCCACAGGTGATTCAAGAAATATACTGAAAATGACGGTGGCTGAAGTTTGACGTATTCTGGAATAGGAGGCATTTCTGTGTGGCCTTTTTCGGGATATCGATATTTCTGAGCACATTTCATCTTTTCCCCTGATCCCCAAGGTGCCATAGAAGAAATATTTCCATTTGGTCCATTCCAAGGAATGGACCAGCCCTGTCAACCACAGTTAGCAATAAGATGAGCACTCATTCTTTAAACCCTGCTGGTGGGGCCTGCTGCCTCAGTGGGAATAACATTCTGTTTTAGTACATTGACTGCTATCATGGATCTTTCATGAACTATTAGTGTCAGATCCGAAGGGTTTTGACCCTTTCAGGTCAAAGAGGAGAAGCTTCCCACCCTGTTTCCCAGACTTAGTGGGCAAATGCACTGCATGGTGTGGCATAAAGCCAAATAGATCAGAAGGTACTTAGTTAAATGTATTGAATTTGCTGTTCTTAACCACAACAATAGTGATAGTTGAACAAAAACTTCAAAATTGACAATTAGGTAGGAAATAATGGGTTCCTTTCTCAGTGGGTATGTCTGTGTATACTTTATCCATCTGTAAACTTTACCGTCATAACTTTTTACAGTAAATAATTTTATAGATTTTATCTGCACTTGATAAAGTGACTTCCTGTTAATGCCCTGGAGCCTGTTTCAAAATGTGTATACTGGGACCCATCATTGTCCAACCAAGAATCTATAAATGAACACTAATTTGCCCCCTCAGAAATTTAGAAACATAATTTTATTTTTTTGCCAATCTTTTTAAGTAGTTTTATCTTTCCAAAACCTTGGTTTCAATAAAAAAAAATCAAACTGGAAAATACACAGACACATGTTCAGAAATGACAAATCACCATCTCGTCACATCTGATCATCTCGTATCATAATTGATGCCTTTTCCTTATATTAACTTGATTCCTTAAAAAAAATTGTACTGTGAAGTTCAGTGCTGAATAAATACTGAAATGTGAGCTGAAGCTGGAGCAGCTACAAGGAATACACACCCAAGAAGTTCAGTGGGCTTCCAACACTTATGTTTAATTGCCCTCCATTGTGGTTTTGTTTGCAGTGCAGTAAAACGCATTGGGTTTTAGCTTATAAGCAAAAATAAAATTGAAACTGCTGAGCTACAAAGAACAGTTTTCACCTGCAGCAGTATTGTGAAGAACTAGTGTAAAACCAACAAAACGGTGGTGGGGGGGGGGGGGGGAAGTTTCATATATATTTGCCGTGAATATGTTAAACAGTACAGTTATCCTGTCACTTTCGTGTTGCTGTCATGTGTTTCCTGCTTCCCAGTGATTCCAAAATTGAAGGTATGGCTCTGGAATCTGGTCCAGATCTGGAGTGCAGGATTGCAAGAAAGCCATCTTGCACCACTTGGACATTGGGAAGGAGGGTGATGGGCGTCCATTAGACATCCGAGGCACTTTATAAACTGAAACTTTTTTTTTTACTATTCTGAGAGCGAGCACTCCTTCCTGACTCAGAGCAGAACTCTGCACATGTATGTAACCACACACGAGTAGAGCGCTCTAGTGGCAATGGGAGTGGTAATTCTCGGCCTCAAGCAGCCTACGGTATAACACCAGTGCTGCCAGCTGCAAGCCACGCTCTGCAGCTATGGGTCTCAGAAAGGTAGTGCAGTATAACTACAGTCATGTGGTCGATGAGCCTTTTTTTCCCTCCAGACCACATTGGCTGCTTTTTAAGTAATTTTCTGACAGTTTTTCATAGCAGCACTTTATATGACGCAATACATCTTTTTGAGATTATTCTTTTTCTAGTTTGGGTTTCTTAATATCTAAATATTGTGGATCAAATATTGGAGCATTTGAGTTTATAGCAGCTAAGTACGGTTCAGTTATAACACGATCAAAGGAGAAGTCATAGGCTAAAACAACTTGATTTATTTGGGAAGCAGGAATGTTGAGACATTTTACTGTATGTGAATATGGGTGTAACATTTCATCATATCCTACAAGACACTTGCTACCGTTCCAGTTTGAGAAAGTAACATCCTTGTTACTTGCATATTTTTGCACCAGGAAATGTAAGTTATTTCCCTGTAATTTTCCACCTTTTGAAGTAGGATATTTGTTCCAGTGATCCATTGTCAAATGGCCTTTTTTTTTGTAAATTTATATCTATATATTGGTGGATTATTATGTTCATCAAGGGGAGGGAAGTTGTTGCTGATAAATTGAATGTTTTTCTACTGTGGGCACCCAGTGTCTGCATCAAGAACTCCTAGCTCAGGAAAAGTATGGGCCAGTTGCATAGCAGATTCTCTGTCCTCTTCCCCAGTGATGCACCATTCTCGTAAAAACACTTGCTACCATGCCATTGTTATGCCATCTTTGAGTGCCAATTTATGACTTACTTGGGGCATCCATGTGCTGTCGAACTACACCCACAGGAGGTGGAGACTGTCCAATTAAATTTCACATAGAAATCTTGCAGCCAGCTGAGAGAGAAGGCATTCATCGCATCATTTCTAGATTGGATTTGAACCCAGAACCCAGTGATGAAAGGCAGTTTGCCAACTAGTCCTCACCCATTGTTGTTTATGACCAGTGGTTATTTCACCTGTACAGTCACCTCACCTTGATGTGACACAAGCCATTTTTCACAAATAGAGATGAAGGGAGAAGGAATAACCTGTGTGCATTATACAATACAACAGATGGTCAGGGACAAATTACAACCCTGTGTGTGGTCTCTAGTTGTTTTGGGGCTTGCATGTACACTCAGGACTGCAGCACTCATGTACATACTGGCTCCAGCACAACTCAGGACAGCACATATTTCCATAATTCACCCTTAACCAGCATTATTCTATAGGTGAGTTTATAGGCAGATCAAAAACAGTTTGTCTGATAAAAAGCAGGGGCATTAGGAATGGCATTGCAAAATCTTTTTTATTGTTGTCCACCTTTATTGGTTTCGATAGGATCCTGAAATAGTATTTTTTCCAAAGCTTTTTGCTGTTTTGATATATTTTTGAACATGTGTTGTACATAAAGGGTTACAAAAGTTAAGCCCCAAGTGCAGACCATTTTCAGCTAGCTTACAGCAGCTGCGGAGTCGTGCTGATAGATTAAAAGCAGCTCCCAGCCCCTGAATGAAGTACATTAGAGCTCCTGCAGGGCTGAGCTGGGGAGAGGCCTTCACAGCTGTCGTTTAGGCCATGCTTCAAACTACAGGCTAAAAAAAGATATTCAAAAAACTCAAAAGGAAAGTACTTTATATTTCAATATAATTACATTATGAAAGTTTGCAATGTGATTTCTCCATTTTTTGCAACATGAAGATACCAGAATGTAATCTTCTGCACACATCTTTACAATATTTATCTCTTGCATTTATGTTGTTACCAACACAAATAAGATACAAAAATCAATTACGAACAGAAACATTATAAAATAAGATTTTATTTTGGATAATTTGTGTAATGTCACAAGGCTATATATCTATGTTAAATGGTAAAGCCGTGAAACAAATCCTTTTGATATACATTACTCGCATGTCGTAAAGATTGGGCAATTTATAATTATTAGGCGGTAAAGCATGCAGAATATTAAGTGGTACGCATACTCTTTAATAAACAGGTAAAATTACAGTATACACAGGTGTCTATATGTCCAGGCACATAGATACCAGGCACCTTCAAAGTAACTGTTGGCCAGTATTAATTGCAGATGATTCAAAATAATACTAATATACACAAGGTGCTATGGAAGTGGTAGCCAACAAAACTACCAGCTACAGTTTTAATTCACTGCATCCCAAATTGTTTCAGTGCTTATTATACTTGTGTAGTAGATATTTTTCTCCGAAAACATATTGCATCTTGAAAAAAAAATCAAAAATACAGAACAAAACCGAGCCAGCAAAATCGTTGTGCCTATAGACCTCTGTTTCTTGAGGCTTTTTTTTATCTGCATGAAGCTTTCTCTCGCTCAAGAAAGCCATTTGGCAGTTTGATTATCTTTTGACACTGATGCTGAAAAAGAATGGCACTACGTAAACAGGATAACAAGACAGATTATCGCTAGACCGTAGTGAGGCCTGTATGGCCATGCGGTGGGTGGAGCTTCAACATAGACCTCTGTGTGTGTTGTCTAAACATAGAGCTTATTTCAGTAGTCTTGTTTTCAGTGGGTTTTAATACTTTTGTTGAAGTGACTTTAAATTCAGCGTTCAACATTTAAAAACTGCTGGAGTATTATGGATGTTGGTGTCAATTGCAGAAATCTACAGTGACTCCAAGTGAAGATCATTGTATAGTCATTAAAAATACACCACATAACGTACCCCTTCAGTATTGGAAAAAACCATCTTAAACACATTTATATCATATACTAAAATGATTTTCTTTGAATTCCCAATGAAAAGTATGAAATATAAATAGGGGATTGTAGGGAACCATGGAATGGTTTTTAATTTTCAGAATTAAACTGGTGCAGAGACATTTCTGCAAGTTAAATATCGGGGCAGATTTTTCTGTTCCTGTGTCTACGGCTATCTGGACCCATTGAATACATGAAAATCGGACTGTCCAGGAGTGTATGCCCGTACGGGAGGCCACCCAGTTTTCCACTCATTTAAATTAATGGACAAAAAGTTGGATGGGCTCCATTAGGGGCATGCGCTCCTTCTGTCTTATTTTCCTTTATTCGATGCATCCAGTTGTTTTAGTGGTACAGTACTAGACGGGGACAGAAAAATCTGCCCTGAACTTCAATGCCATTACTAATTTAAAATTGAATAATTACAAAGAATTATTAAAGTTACCATCATTTCATTTTTTATACAAAATTTTTTGGGGGTTAAACTGAGTACTGCTGACTCCAAGTACTTAATCATGATGTTGCCTCCCAGATTCATGCCCATCTTTCCCGCAGCTCCATGCTTGAATCTCTCCAATCAAGTTTCGGCCCCTGCCACAGCCCCTGAAATGGCCCTAAACAAGGTCATAAATGATATCCTCCATTACTGTAACCGTCATGCATTATCCCTCCTTGTGCTCTCTGCAGCCTTTGGCATGGTCAATTACACCATCCTCTGCCAACGCTTCTCCTCTGTTGTCCAGCTTGGTGGGATTGCCCTTGTTGGTTCCACTCCTACCTATCAAATCTTAGCCAGAGTATCGCTTCATCACTTCTCTTCCCGCCCCCGAGCCGTTGCCTCTGGAGTCCCCCAAGGATCTGTCCTTGGTCCCCACCTCTTCCTCATCTACATTGCTGCCCTTGGCAACATCATTCGCAGACATGGGTTCAGCTTCCACATGTATGGTGATGACACCCAGCATACATGTCTTTGTCTCTTCCAGACTCGACTATTCTGATGCCTCCTATCCTCCACGCTCTGTAAACTTCGGTTCATCCATAACTCCGCTGCCCGTACACTATCCTGCACCATGTCCCACTCGCCCCTGTCCTTGCTGACCTATGTTGGCCTGACAGTCCACCAAGGCCTCCAGTTTAAAATTCTCATCCTTGTGTTTAAATCCCTTCATCGCCTTGCCGCTCCCTATCTCTGTAACCTTCTCCAGCCCTACTGTCTTCCAGAACTCTCCATTCTTCCGACTCTGCTTTTTGTGCCTCTCCCACTCCTTTTGCCCCACTATTGGGAGCCGTATTTTCAGCCATCTAGACCCCAGGCTCTGGAATTCCATCCCTTAAATCTCTCTGTCTCTCCACCTCGCTCTCCTTTAAAACCCTGCTTAAAACCCACCTCTTCGACAAGCTTTTTGGTCACCCCTCCTAATACCTCTTTCTTTGTCTTGGTGTCCATTTTTGTCCCATTACGCCTCTGTGAAGCGCCTTGGTTGTTTTTCTATGTTAAAGGGGCTGTATAAATCCCAGTTGTTAATTTAGGGAACTGCCTTGAAGGAAGAAGACAATAATATTAACAGTGCAACAGCATAAATCAACCAACGACATACTCACGAAAAGACTGACATACTCCAGTTTGGTTACAGACATCGTGTTATGACAAACTGGGATGAGATGCATCCTTGTGTCATTTGAACATGATGCCAACATTCTGCCTCATCCCTAGACAGAAAAAAATTGCCAAACACTTTAAAACAAATACCTTGTCCCTTTAAAACACACTCAGTTGACATGATTACTGAGGCAACTATTGTGATATTATGTGATCTCCCTCATGCTGTTAATTTCCGTGTCACCTCCAAGCTAGTTCCCGCAGGCAGTCATTACTACTCGACCTTTCAGCAAATAGGAACAAAAATACTTGACTGTCTAAGATCACACTTGAATAGTTGCCCTTTTGGCAAAGTATAGGATGGTGCCTTTAGAATTGTGCCCCATCAAGGTTTCATTGCCTTCAGGAGAGGAGGGAAGAAGATTGACAAGGAGGAAAACAAAAAAAACAATAAAATATGTTAATGTTCATACTAATCTAACTGTTTTTAAAAAGATTCTGATGTTGAAGCTCATTCTTGTAAAAAAAAAATTGTCATGCTCTCTTCCAGCACACCCCTGAACAGATTAAATGTCAAAGCTCTGGTGCTACAACTAAACCTCAGAAGGCACTGGTGCAACAGGCAAATACAGTAGTACACCTTAACATCACTGTCACTCGCTCCTTGGAATTAGACTCCAGGATTGCAACAACCCAAGCTAATCAGTAAAGCCAACTCGCTACCAGCTGTATCATGTATACTGTACTCTGTGAATATATTTCAAAATGCTGTAAGCAAAGAACAACTGTAATTTAAAAAAAAAACAGGAGCTTTGTTCTGATTCTTCAGTCTTGCATGACTAAAACTTTCCAGATTCATGCATTTGGAAACATCTTGGTTCCTTTAATAAAAATATTTCCGGTGTCATATTGCCTCAGTTCTAACCAACATGTAGCAAATTTCATCCTTTCACGTGGGCTGACCATTTTCGAACTAGCCTTTTGTTCCGTGGTGTATTTTTTTCCTTGAGTTTTTATTCTGTTTCATTTTCTGCAGTCTTGCTGCATGTCCAATGCTCTGCTCAACTGTGCATGACAGCCACCTAACATGACAGTTCTGCAGTAGGCTGAATGAATGATGCTTGCGTCAACATTGTGTTTCTTTCAAGGGAAAAGGGTACTTTGTCGGACAAGCATTAGTGAACCTATAGCAGCAATGTAGGGGATAATTTTCACTGACCCTTGCGCGGTAAAGTAACAGAGTGGATTACCCGCACATTGTGGAACCCACAAGATTCTCACTTCTATTGAAATGAATGGAAATTAAAATCGTGTGGATCCTAAAGCATGTGAGCAATCCACTTTACCACTTTATCGCCTAAGGTGAAAATCTACCCCATAATGTCTACAATGTGACCGGTCGTAGTGAATCAGCGAGAAACCAATGTCAGAGGTGGAAAGAGAAAAGAGGCATAGAAGGAGAATGGAATGGTGGACTATATTGAAGGTAATTGGGAGGCTGAGGTGAATGAGGAGAGATAGTGAGCTGTGCAGCTGAACAGGATATCACTTAAGACTTTCATCAACACGGGTTGAGAAGCCAGATTGGAAGGTCTTGGGCAATGAGTGCTGGGAATGTAATTGGGAGACAATAACATACCTCAGGACTTTGGAAAGGGAAGGTTGGAGATGAAGTGGTATTTGGGAGGTGTTGCAAATAGTTATTTTTGTGGAGGTGGTGTTGACTGGTTTTGAAGGACATAGGGATCATAACAGAAAGATAGGAACAGGTTATTGATGTCGCCTAGCACAGAGCTGTGGAGTGGACATTGGAAGATCAAGAGTAGGTCAAGGGAGCAGGTGGTGCACTTCACGGACTGAATGACTTTAGTGAGGAATGGAAAGGCGAGATGAAGGAATAACTGGCATAAAAGGGGTTGAAAGCTTGATTGAGAAAAGAGGAGTCTTGAGAGTTAGAGAAAGTGGGGTTGGAGGAGGTGGAAGCAGCAGAGCAGATGGCCTTGTTTTTGGACACAGAAGTCCACAAGCTCCTCGAATTTGGTTTTAGATGTGAGGGTGTGGGGGGTTGGTTGGGAGAAGTGGTTGTGGAGAAGAGGAGTTTGGTGTTTCTGCTCGCCAAGATGGTCTTCTAGTGTTAACATTTGGTTGTGAAAAGGGAGTGATGGTAAAGCTTACAGTAAGTAATCAAGCCATAACGGATAACAGTAATTCTGCTTGCTTAGGCTTGTAGCCTGTGGTTTTGAGGTCAAGAAGATGACTATTAACTAGTGTGGGGGTGAGAGATCATCCAAGGATCTGAAGGGGATGAGAATGTCAAAAGTATATGTTGTCATGAATGGGGAGGTTTGAGTGTGGGCATGTGAGGGAATTGTGGAAAGTTTATTCTCGAGGTCAGTAGGTCACAGTGGAGGAATTTGGGAGCAGGCATAGAAATACACTGGAGAAATGAGATGAGCAAATGGCTGGAGGGAGCCCTGTCAGTGATGCAGATGTTGTGTGATGGATAATGTTGAGGGAGTGGCCATGCACATGTGGGGGATTTGATGTAAAGAGTGAGGTTGAGGAAAGAGTTGCTGTCGGTGAGCCAGTTTCACTCAAACCCATGATGCACTCCTCCACAATGAACTCATAGATGAGGGCCTTTTTTGCAAATGAACAATGTTGGCTGAGGTCTCAAACCAAGTTTTGTCGACAGGACATGCAGAGCCTGGGAGATGGAAAGGGCAGAAAAAAACAGGAGGTGGGGGGTAACATGCCATGTTTAAAATGGTGGGGGTAACATACCATGTTTAAAATGATCAATAATTCTATAACTTGGTCAAAAATAATTGATAGGATATGGCATGATGGTCACTATAGGATGCTGGAAGAGGATTATGCAGTCTCCTCAAAGAGCCAACTATGTTAAAACTTCCTCAGTGGAATTTGTTGGCTTCAGATTATTACCTGTGCTATATGGAAAATAAATATTGGACTTTTATTGACTGATTTCTACTGCAAATTGTTTGAGTTTGAGCAAAGCCCGTTACTGAAGTATATTCTGGGAACATTTCATACTAGAATGCACTGGACTATATTGATGACTCGAGGAACAGCACCACCTCTTTCGATTAGGCACTTTACAGCCTTCTGGACTCAACATCGAGTTCAACAATTTCAGACTATAACCCCGCCCCTATTTTTTCACGTGGCAGCTGTTGATGATTCTGCCATCCCCATTTGCAACATTTAATCTCTCCTGCCTTCCACCCTAGCACAGACCGACCCTTTTGTTCTTTCCTCCCCTCCCCCTTTCCCTGCCTCTGCACCTGCTTAAAACCAGTTACATCTCTAACTTTTTCCAGTTCTGACGAAGGGTCACAGACCTGAAACAATAACTCTCTTTCTCTCTCCACGGATGCTGCCTGGCCTGCTGAGTGTTTCCAGCATTTTCTGTTGTTATTTCAGATTTCCAGTATCTGCAGTATTTTGCTATTGGACTATATTGATGGTTTTGCTACAAGTGCCCACTGTTTGTTTTTGCATTTTCCTAGCAGTAAGTTGAACCATTTTTTGTTGTTGTCCTGACTTTGTACTTTATCTAAAACATATACTTTTGAAGCACTTCAATTACTAAACTATATTTCAAACATAATGTTTCATTTTTCTAGTGTACGTATACATACCCAAAGTTGCACAGTTTAAACACTGAAAAATTTGTAATTAAATTGGCAGTGGGTGTTAAATGCTGTGACACAGGTTTAGCCTTCTGGTGTTGTAAACTGTGATGACAAAGCTCTGTTTATATAATCATCAGAACTCAAAGATTGTGTTGCAGTTATAATATGTTCTGCAGGTACCTTTTTTATTTTTCTGCTTTTTAAGTGTTTTGTGTGCATATGTGTGTAGTTAAGCTTTCTCATTCCAGGTTTGCCATTTTGAGTTCCCATCTTATGTTTGCTGTCACTTTTTTTTCCCTGTTACTGCCACCGCCTGCCATCTTGGCAGCCAGTGTCTGTTTTTTTTTGTTGTACAGTGACAGGAGGTAGGGGGTTTACAGGAAAATAAACTAGTCTTTTTATGTAACTGGGAGGGACTGTTTTACTGAAAGATACCAAGATGTTCACTGTGCTGCTCCCATTTTATAGAGAATTGCTGAAATGTTAACTCTAAACTACAACGATACAACTTTAACTCTGCTTTCCCTGTTGTTCCTATTCCCCAATTCTCTTCCCACCCCACTTCTCACTCCCCAAATCCAAATCTCTCCCCAGTCATTCTGCCTGTCCCCTGTTCTCCCTCTATTCTGTCTTGTGCTCATTATGAGCAGTAAACCCCAACTGCCCCATCCTACTATTTTGCCAACTTTCCCACCCTGGGGGCTAATCTTGCCAATCTTCTTTCCATCCCACACACCCCTCCCAATGCTGACCTTGTAGACTCTGTCAGCAGATCAGCTATCGCCTCCCCTCTCCACATCTCCCTCCAGACTGTCTGTCCACTTGTGAACAAGGCCTTTGGCATCCATGAGCTTATTGTGGATGATTGCATCAACATCGTGGCTTCTCTTCTCCGACGAACATAAGAACATAAGAAATAAGAGCAGGAGTAGGCCAAACGTCCCTTCGAGCCTGCTCCTCCATTCAATAAGATCATGGCTGATTATTGACCTCAACTCCACTTTCCTGCCCGATCTCCATATCCCTTGATTCCCCATGAGTCCACAAATCTATCTATCTCAGCCTTGAATATACTCAAAGACTCAGCATTCACAGCCCTCTGGGGCAGAGAATTCCAAAGATTCACAACTCTCTGAGTGAAGAAATTCCTCCTCATCTGTCTTAAATGGCCTACCCCTTATCCTGAGACTATGCCCAAACAGTCGTCTTAAACCCATCTCCCCTGCCTTTTCCACCCTCACCTCCAACAAATGCGAGGAGCTCATAGACTTCTTTGTCACTAAGATTGAGACCATCCATTCAGCTGCCTCTGTCGCTTCCCGCCCTTCCCCTAGCCCACTTATCCCTGAACTTGCATCTTTCTCTAGTTTCTCTTCGATCTCCCTTTTTGCCCACTCCAAGCTCATCTTGTTCATGAGCCCCGCCTCCTGCTCCCTCAACACTATTCCCACCAAACTACTGACCACCCAACTTCCCTTCCTGGCCCTCATGTTCGCTGATATTAACGGTTCCCACTCCTCGGGTACTGTCTCCTGCCCCATCAAATCTGCTGTCATCACCCCTCAAAAAACCCCACCCTTGACCCCTCTGTCCTTGCAAACTACCGCCGCATCTCCAACCTCCCGTTCCTCTCAAGTCCTTGAAAGTGATGATGTCTCCCAAATTCGTGCCCTTCTTTCCCACAACTTCATGTTTGAATCACTCCAATCAGGTGTCCGCCCCTACTACAGTACTGAAACAACCCTTATCAAAGTCACAAATGACATGCTACGTGGTAAACTATCCCTCCTCATCCTTCTCGACATGTCTGCAGCATCCTCCTCCAACGCATCTCCATTGTCCAGCTGGGTGGTACTGTCCTCACATGGTTCCATTCTAATCTATCCAGTCATAGCCGGATAAGCAGTTACCTCTGGAGTCCCCCAAGGATCTATCCTTTGCCCCCTCCTATTTCTCATCTACATGCTACTTGTTGGCGACCTCATCCGAAAACACATCAGGTTTCACATGTACTCTGACAACACCCAGCTTTACCTCCACTGTCTCTGATTTGTCTCACTGCTTGTCCAACATCCAGTACTGGATGAGAAGACGTTTCCTCCCAACTAAATATTGGGAAGACTGAAGCAATTATCTTCAGTCCCGCCACAAACTCCGTTCCCTGGCCACCGACTCCATCAGGCTCCCTGGCCACTATCTGAGGCTGGACCAGGCCGTTCGCAAGCTTGGTGTCATATTTCACCCCGAGATGAGCTTCCAACCACATATCTGCTGCTGAAACCCTGATCCATACCTTTGTTACCCCTAAACTTGACTATTCCAATGCTTTCCTGGCCGGCCACCCATCTTCCACCCTCCATAAACTTGAGCTCATCCAAAGCTCTGCTGCCCGTATCCTAACTCGCACCAAGTCCTGTTCACCCATCACCCCTGTGCTCACTGACCTACATTGGATCCCAGTCTGGCAACGCCTCGATTTTAAAACTCTCATTTTTGTTTTCATTCAAATCCCTCCATGGCCTTGCCCCATCTGACCTCTGTAACCTCCTCCAGCCCTACAAACCTCAGATCTCTGCATTCCTCCAATTCTGGCCTCTTGCACATCCCCGATTTTAATCGTTCCACGATTGGCGGCCATGCCTTCAGCTGCCCGGGCCCTAAGCTCAGGAATTCCCTCCCTAAACCACTCTGCCTCCCCTTCCTCTTTCCTCCTTTAAGACTCTCCTTAAAACCTGCCTTTTTGTCCAAGCTTTTGGTCACCTGTCCTAATATCTCCTTATGTGGCTCGGTGTCTTTTTTTGTTTAACGCTCCTATGAAGCACCTTGGGATGTATTACTACGTTAAAGGTGCTATATAAATACAAGTTGTTGTTGACTCTTAGTGAGACATTAATCCCTGTTCTGCTGGTTCAAGTGGATGTAAGAGATCTCAACACTATTTGAAAAAGACGAGGGAGTTCCCCCAGTGACCTGGTCAACATTCCTCCCTCAACCAAGACCACCAAAAACAGTTTAACTGGTTTTTCATGTTATTTGCTTTTTGTGAAGCCTTACTTTGAACAAATTGATGGCAGCAGTTACCCACCTAATAACAACTTGCACATATATAGCATCTTCAATGTAGAAAAATGTCCCAAAGCACTTCACATGGATGTGATAAAATAAAATGGACACTGAGCCAAAGAAGATTTTAGGAGGGGTGACCAAAAACTTAGTCAAAGAAGTGGGTTTTAAGAAGAATCTTAAAGGAGGAGAGAGAGGTAGAGAGGCAAAGGGATTTAATAAATGACTGCACTACAAAGTAATTCATTGGTTGAGAAATAATTTGGAGCATCCCGATGATGTGATAAGCTACTATATAAATACAAGTTTATTTTTCCTATTTCCTTCCCATCCTACATTGAATTAGTCATTTGCTTTCACAGATTATGGGTATATATTGATTATAAAAATGCAGATTTTAACTTTTGAAAACTGGATTAGGAATTCTTATTTTATAAAGCTAGTTATCTCATTCCCATGACATCTTATCTTCTACCATATCTAACCCAGTCAATTCTTCTATTCTCATTTTGATATTTTGAAAAAAAAACTTCAAAATATTTGTTTCTTCATCCTTCTGGCTCCCACTATCCATGTTGTAGTGGGAAGAGTTTTTTTAAGTGGGTTTTGATTGGTTTAAAAAACAATTTTTGAGCCAATTGAAAGACAACAACAACAACTTGTATTTACAGGAAACTCTCATTTAAACGGCACCGAAATATCCGGAATTCTTTATTAACTGGCAAAATTCATACTCCGAAAACAACACCTCAATAACCGTTTTGTTTTGCTGTTAAGTAATTAAAGAGTTATGGATTACCCTCAACTGGCAGTACTGTATTTAATCAAGCATCTTCCACCATCCATTTAACACAACATTCTGTAGGTGAGTACCCAATTACTGTATACTGCACATTTCTTGATTTTTTTTATTTTTGTTGGTTAAAAATAGCCTCGGTAGATATACCTCTCCGTCATCCGGAATTTTTAATCAACCGGCACCATCCCGGTCCCGTCTGTGCCGGATACCAAAGAGTTTCCTGTATATAGCGCCTTTAACGTAGTAAAACATCCCAAGGTGCTGCACAGGAGTATTTTAAGACAAAAAATTTGACACCGATCCACATAAGGATAAATTAGGGCAGGTGACCAAAAGCTTGGTCAAAGAGGTAGGTTTTAAGGAGCATCTTCAAGGAGGAAAGAGAGGTAGCGACTCGGACAGGCTTAGGCAGGGAATTCCAGAGCTTAGGGCCTAGGCAACAGAAGGTACGGCCACCAAAGGTTGAGTGATTATAATCAGGGATCCTCAAGAGGGCAGAATTAGAGGAGCGCAGATATCTCGGGTGGGGGGCGGTGAATGGTTGTGGGGCTGAAGGAGATTAGAGAGATAGGAAGGGGCGAGGCCATGGAGGAATTTGAAAACAAGGATGAGAATTTTGAAATCGCGGTGCTGCTTAACCGGGAGCCAATGTAGGTAAGCGAGTACAGGGGTGATGGGCGAACGGGACTTGGTGCGAGTTAAGACACGGGCAGCCGAGTTTTGTATGACCTCAAGTTTACGTAGGGTGGAATGTGGGAGGCCAGCCAGGAGTGCGTTGGAATAGTCAGAAGAGGAATGATTGATTTGGTCATATGTATGACCTTTACCCTGCCAATGACTATGGATATTCATCAGTGGGTCCTGTAGAGAGAACCACTCAGATCTTCAGTTAGATTTTTGAGTGTTGCTCAGATTTCTAGTTATTTTTGAATGCAATCTAGAATCGTAGTTTAACATGATAATTAATAAGTTTTGACCTATTCTGCAGAATATCCTGTGTAAAGTCCCTCAGACAGGCACTTTTCTCCAACCAAGTGGATGGAGGATAACCTGCTAACCAGGTGCTGTAAATGCTGTTATTTAACCAGCTCATAAGCAGGTGCCAATGAGTGACATTATTAGCTCCCATTTCCAGTCTTCCTTTTCTTTTGAGGAAGTGCTGTGCTTCTTACCTGTGTGCTGTTGTACGGCCCTGGCATAGGACTTCCCACATGGGGCCTCTGAAGCACAAACCCAAGTCCTAACACTCCATGGCACAGTGTGTTAATGCACTAACCTGCTGTGCCACGGGGCCAGTGTGATTTGTCATTTTTTATTTCACTGTAGTGAATTGCCACATCATTGGGCAGTGAAATTATCTTTTTTCCCCCATGGGGAGGGGAAATTGGGTTAAATGATTTATTTTCTAGTTCCTGTCCCATAAATAGGTGTGCACATTGCCACATTATTTCTTCTGTTGCTGAAAAATCTTAACACAGGTTTGTTGAGATAAGCTTTCAGTGTCTTAAATATTTATTTGCGGATTCAAGTAATCTAATAGATTTTTTTCTTACTTATTTCAGTAAACATTAAATCTGCTTTCAACGTGAGAAGCTGCGTTTCTTTGTCAAATTTGTGTTCTCTGTGCAGAAGATGTCATTTAATTTTTCATTTTTTGTTCTGTGCACTTTGCCTGTGTTTTTTAAAAATACCGTACAAATAAAGTGCAGAAGGGTTTTTGGATTGATTTTTTCTCCTTTCTGATGAAGTATAGTGCAGTCTCTACAGAGTTAATAGTACAGGACGCGCAAGGGACGTGCGTTTTTCTTAACGTAGCATTTCATATTTTCTTTAATGTTTGACCTTTTTCCATTAATTCCATTGTGTTTTTTTCAAAATTAAACAATGCTTCTGATAATTGAACAGCATTGTTTAATTTGTCCATGATTAGTCTGCCTTTACTTCACGCTCATTTCACGACTTGTAGGCAATGGAGTCAATTTGAACCTAAGGAGAATTCTCTCACTGTAATTTAAAAAAAATATATAGTTCTTCTGGAATGGCTAGTTAACAATGTATGCGGTGGTAAATTGTTTTAGAAATTTAAACATGTAATTCTCCCTAAATATTGGTCATTCTTATTGTTTCTATACAAAGTACATATTTTCTTGTCACTATTAGGTGTATTAAAGTGCTGAAGGAAGCCCTGTACAATGATACAATATGAGGCTGTGAATTATATTTAAGGAAAATCAAACTAACCATCAGGCAGCAGCATTAGGGATTTCAGTGAAACAGTATGAGCAATGATTTTCATGAAGCCATTGTTCTTTTTACACACAGTTAGCGCACTGCAATACAACTGAGGGATTTTAGCATACATGAAAGCAGACAAGCTCTACTTTTATAAGGTCCCTAGCTAAATTGGGCAAAACCTCAGGGCTCCATGGTGGTGCCAGAGCAGCATTCTGATTCCTCATCACCTCCATACATATCCTAGCAGGAAGGCTGCACCATCGGAAGAGTGACAGTAAGCCTTTTGATTTCACAAGGAAGCATGCGTCTAGCTGAGAAAGGGAAGGGACTATAGCCCGGACTGGACTCCAGACTGTGGTGAGTCTGAATTCCCAACTCAGCCACAATGATTGCAGTGGATGCGAGTCCTGTGCAGAGACTAAACTGCAGGCATTTTAGCTTCAGCATTTCCGGCAGCTTTGTAAACTTTATCTGAAATTGTGTTTGGCAATATCTGGTATATATTGTGTATCATGCAATATTTGTTTATCATTCGGTTTTGTGTTTGCTTGCTAAAGCATATGACCAGAAAACCAGCAGTGTAGTCAAGCCGTCTGGTCCTGCAGTTTTCAAGTACCAGGGGCTCATTTGTATGCAGAGGGGATTAGCTAGAATTTACTGTATATTCACCCTGGGGAGCTGTGAACTCCCCAGGAATATGGGCTGCTGAAACATTGCAGTTGGAAAGATTAGAACAAACCCTTATGCTACAGACAGAGCCATGGTCACTCAGTAGGCCTCAGACATTAAGATCATTTTCATTTACAGCCTTTTTGATCATCCAACCTCAAAGAAAACCTCTGGTTTTATGACTGCTCATGCCAGAATTACCCAATTACTGTTTGCAAGGGGGAAATCTGAAAGCACTTATAACTAGTAAGCAGGGCACATGATCTGTGCGTATGGATTTTTTTCTGCCTACCCCAACCAATATTTTTACAGCTGTTGACATATATTGAGTTACATGTGGCTGAGCCACATCCCTCTGGTATATTCTCAAAGATCTGTTCACCATTAAATGTGCTAGTTTGAAGTAAATTACTCCAACTTAAAGAAAGAACCATACTGTAGTGTAGATGTTCCCATAAATACAAAATTTTAGAGTTTTTGAAAATTGGGTGTGATTATACACGGGGAAAACATTCACCATTTACAACGGAATCCATTTAAGTACAAGCTGCTGCCTTCTCTTGTGGGTTTGTTTTGCAACTACATGTGGCGAATACTCGATATGTCCTTGCCTGCAGTCATTAGACTATCATTTTGGGGACTATCAGTGGTTCAATAAGTCTAGTGTTTATAGAACTAAGGTTGTTGAATGTTCTCTCCGCAACAGGACTCATGGGATTAGGCCTGAAATTTTCATAAATTTACAGTAAGAGAACACAGCTGTTTTAAAAGCAACATTAATAAGACAAGTGTTAAGCAGATACAGATCACTGGACAGCACTGGGTGTCTTAAGAGAAAAGAAGTCCAATAAAGATCGTCGCATATTTCAAACTATTACGCGTGCTTTTAAATATTTCATGCACATTATCACTTTATTCCTGTGACTGAAAGTAGCTGGGCAGATTGGTGTTGTACACGCTACGCCACACACTGGAACAATGTTATTCGCCACCCTGCAAGTTCTTGATGTCAGTTGTGCATTGGAGCAAGCCACAGAGTGGAAGAAGAGCCACCTTAGACCACTCTTGACAGGGTCTGGGAGCTGGTAGCTTGCCTCCTTAGCTGGGAATTGTATGGGAGTGATTCGGGGGCGGCAAAAGAGAAATATTAAATTGGATCAGACAAATCAAGTTCCTGTGGTCCTAGCTGCCTAAATTAAAAATGTTGCATGTTTTATTTGTTATGAACAAATTCAGCCATTAGTACAATAAAGGAGAATTGATAATGGCCTAAGTTCTGTTTAGTTCTGCTATTGGACTTGTAAATAGTTGTGGTATGGCATAGTGTTCTTGCATTCAAATAAAAACTCGGACAAAATTACAGTTTTTCCTAGTTTATTAAGAGATTTGTGTGAATGAAAAAAATCTCTTTCTTGAATTCTACTTTATAATTGGCGTTACAAATGTAAACACCTATGTATGTATTTTCAGAATTGTGAAAGATAAATTGTATTCAGAGCATTATGGGCAAAATGTCCAGCTCCAAAGATTAAGATGTTTTTTGTTCATAAGAACATAGACATCATAATCATGGAACAAGAAGGCCCATTCTTTGTACTTACTGTATACAATTGCTTTATCACGGAAACAACCATCACCCATTGGATCTTCTGAGGAAAAGTTCTGCAGAGATTCTTTGCATCTGTTGCCTCTGTATTGTCAGACTGCTTGTCCAATATCCACTCTTGGATGAGCCACAATTTACTCCAGTTAAACATTGGTAAGATCGAAGCCATTGTCTTTGGCCCCTGCCACAAACTCCATACCCCTGCCATTGATTCCATTCCCCTCTTCGACCACTGTCTGAAGCTGAACTTTGACTGTTTGCAACCACTGCATGCTATTCAACCCTAAGCTTAGTTTCCGACCTCATATCCGCCCCCATCACAAAGATGGTGGACTTCCACTCCATAACCTCGTCCATCTCCGCCCCTGCTTCAGCTTATCTGCTGCTGAAACTCTCATCTGTGTCTTTGTCATTTCCAGACTTGATTATTCCAATGCTCTCCTGACCAGCCTCCCATCCTACACTCTCCATAATCTTCAGCTCATCTAAAACCATGCTGTCCATATCCTATCCTGCACCAAATCCCATTCACCCATCACCAGTGTTTCCTTTAAGCTGCGCAGCGCTCTGGAGCGCCCGCGCAGCCGGCTCACTGGCTTTTAAATGGGAAAAACTGCGCATGCGTGGTATTTTGAATGGGCTGTGCAGCCCTTTAACGGGGCCGCGCACCCAAAAAATATTAAAGGGAACATTGCCCATCACCCTGTCCTTATTGACCTACATTGGCTACCAGTCCGCCAATGCCTCAGATTTAAAATTCTGATCCCCAAGTTTAAATCCTTACATGGCATCACCCCTCCCTATCTCTGTAACCTCCTCCAACTTTACACCTCCATCCCCTGGACTCTCTGACTCTGGTCTCTTGTGCAACCCCGCCTCCCCTTTTTGCCCAACCACTGGGAGACATGCCTCCAGACACTTAGGCCCCATGCTCTGCAATTTCCAGCCTAAACCACTCCACTTCCCTCTCCTCCTTTTAAGACATCCTAAAAATCCACCTCATTTGATCAAGCGCTTGATCATCCCTCATAATATCTCCTCCTTTGGTTCGGTGTCATTTTTTCCTTTTTTTTTTCATTTGTTCATGGGATGTGGGCATCACTGGCAAGGCCAACATTTATTGCCCATGAGAAGGTGGAGGTGAGCCGCCTTCCTGAACCGCTGCAGTCCGTGTGGTGAAGGTACTCCCACAGTGCTGTTAGGGAGGAAGTTCCAGGATTTTGACCCAGTGACGATGAAAGAACGGTGATATACTTCCAAGTCAGGATGGTATGTGACTTGGAGGCGTACTTGGAGGTGGTGGTGTTCCCATGCTCCTGCTGCCCTTGTCCTTCTAGGTGGTAGAGGTCACGGGTTTGGGAGGTGCTCCCGAAGAAACCTTGATGAGTTGTTGCAGTGCATCTTGTAGATGGTACCCACTGCAGCCACGGTACGCCGGTGGTGGAGGGAGTTAATGTTTAAGGTGATGGATGGGGTGCCAATCAAGCAGGCTGCTTTGTCTTGGATGGTGTCAAGCTTCTTGAGTGTTGATGGAGCTGCACTCATCCAGGCAAGTGGAGAGTATTCCATCAGACTCCTGACTTGTGCCTTGTAGATGGTGGAAAGGCTTTGGGGAGTCAGGTGGTGATACACTCGCCGCAGAATACCCAGCCTCTGACCTGGTCTTGTTGCCACATTATTTATGTGGGTGGTCCAGTTAAGTTTCTGGTCAATGGTGACCTCCAGGATATTGATGGTGGGGGATTCAGCGATGGTAATACCATTGAATGTCATGGGGCGGTGGTTAGACGCTCGCTTGTTGGAGATAGTCATTGCCTGGCACTTGTGTGGCGTGAATGTTACCTGCCACTTATCAGCCCAAGCCTGAATGTTGTCCAGGTCTTGCTGCATGCAGGCATGGACTGCTTCATTATCCGAGGAGTTGCGAATGGCACTGAACACTGTGCAGTCATCAGCGAACATCCCCATTTCTGACCTTATGTTGGAGGGAAGGTCATTGGTGAAGCAGCTGAAGATGGTTGGGCCTAGGACACTGCCCTGAGGAACTTCTGCAGCGATGTCCTGGGGCTGTGATGATTGGCCTCCAACCACCACAACCATCTTCCTTTATGCTAGGTATGCCTCCAGCCAGTGGAGAGTTTTCCCCCCAATTCCCATTGACTTCAGTTTTGCTAGGGCTCCTTGATGCCACACTCGGTCAAATGCTTCCTTGATGTCAAGGGCAGTCATTCTCTGGAATTCAGCTCTTTTGTCCATGTTTGGACCAAGGCTGTAATGAGGTCTGGAGCCGAGTGGTCCTGGCGGAACCCAAACAGAGCATCAGTGAGCAGGTTAATGGTGAGTAAGTGCTGCTTGATAGCTCTGTCGATGACACCTTCCACCACTTTGCTGATGATTGAGAGTAGACTGATGGGGCGGTAATTGGCCGGATTGGATTTGTCCTTTTTGTGGACAGGACATACCTGGGCAGTTTCCCACTTTGTCAGGTAGGTGCCAGTGTTGTAGCTGTACTGGAACAGCTTGGCTAGAGGCGTGGCTAGTTCTGGCGCACAAGTCTTCAGCATGACAGCTGGGATGTTGTCGGGGCCCACAGCCTTTGCTTTATCCTGTGCCATTTCTTGATATCGCGTGGAGTGAGTTGAATTGGCTGAAGACTGGCTTTTGTAGTGGTGGGGACCTCAGGAGGAGGCCGATCACCCACTTGGCACTTCT
Source organism: Squalus acanthias (assembly GCA_030390025.1). Classification (NCBI taxonomy): domain Eukaryota; kingdom Metazoa; phylum Chordata; class Chondrichthyes; order Squaliformes; family Squalidae; genus Squalus; species Squalus acanthias. The sequence goes on along the minus strand of CM059430.1, from coordinate 38,563,392 downwards.
GGCTGAAGATGGTTGCAAACGCTTCTGCTTTGTCTTTTGCACTCACGTGCTGGGCTCCACCGTCATTGTGCCTCCATGAAACGCCTTGGGATGTTTTTTGTATGTTAAAGGCACTATATAAATGCCAGTTGTTCTTGCATCTCCCCAAATTATTGCATCGTAAGACTTGACTTGTAATTGTATACCCCAATCCAAAAAACAATGCCTACAACGGTAGAATAGTGATTTACCAGAAGATTATGTGCCCTTCTGTGACTTCATGAAATATAGTGCTCTTGGAAATACCATTACATGGCTCATGAAAGATGGGTTCTGTCATTTTTGCCCTTAAGATTCATCCAATTTGGCCTGTTTCCTCTAAATTCATCTTTAAAATATCTTGTACTCAACCTAGTGCACTTTGACATCATTTAAATTTGTGTACATCCAATGAAAAATTACTCCAATTAGTCCCCCAGTAATTATATGCTCAAGTCTCTGGAGTGGATTTTGAACCCACAACCTTCTGACCCAGAGGCGAGAGTGCTACCACTGAGGCACGGCTGACACCTTATAACTTCAATTTATCTTGGAAAAATGTTAACAGGCATTGTTTAAATTATTCGTCTCAGGACAAAATAAGAAATTACATTAATACTTCTAAGCATGTAGCTCCATTTTGGGGGAGGGAATATTGCTACAGGAGCCAAGTGCATATTACAACATTATGCACAAGCTAGTCAGTGTATTCACAATATGAGTCCTGTTGTCTAGTTGAACATAGTTTTTGTTATGCTGCAGTGAAGTCTGCCATGCATATTAAGAATTATAGTTTAAGACTAGAAAATCTTATCAGTTTTCCAACATGCATAGAAGTCTACCTGAGAACGCAAGTATGTCATCTTGTTTGTATGACAACAGCTTCTATACTGTCAGAACAATGTATCTCAGGTGAAAAAATGTACAGTATATTTTTTTTTAAATAAAAATAATTTACCTCAGCTTGTTTGGAGCATTTACCAGCTAACTCTGAGACTGTGCTGAAGTGTGCTCTGTATGCTTGGAGTTGAAAATGGTTGGACTACAACTCCCAGCATTCATGCCTGGGTCTTTAACCATTCAAAGGACAATAGGCATTAGGTCTGTCTAATACCTTCCCTTTCTTTTAAGAGTCAACTTCTGTCGCACACTGGTTACCAGAAGAATGGGTCAAAATCAAATTGATGTGATTTTGAAATTGAATATCCGGATTGCTGAAAATTAAGAGGTGATATTGTATGGTTACCAATATCTTTGGAAAGTCCCGTTGCTGTTTAATGTTCTTTTTAAAGTTGTTCAGTAATGCTTTTTTAAGGCATGTCAATAACGCACACTTTTATTAGTAAACTTATCGATGAGGCTGATACAATTTCAGTTTGCTGCTATAAAATTATCCGATGCAACCTTACGCTTTCAATCCACTGAATAGTTTCATATGTTCCTAATGGGTTTAAAAATTAGACACTGTGCAAAGTATTAAACAATATAACCTAAACTCCATATAGATTTAATAAATTTGAAATAATTATAAATTGTCTCAGCGTGGTAATTGCAGGAGTGGGTGTATTAAAAGCTTTTTTAGGTTTTTGATTGAATATTACTTGAAAATACAACTTTAAAAATCCACACTAATACAAAAGCAAAATACTGCGGATGCTGGAAATCTGAAATAAAAACAGAAAATGCTGGAAATACTCAGCAGGTCAGGCAGCATCTGTGGAGAGAGAAACAGAGTTAACGTTTCAGGTCGATGACCCTTCGTCAGAACTGGGCCCCAGTTCTGACGAAGGGTCATCGACCTGAAACGTTAACTCTGTTCTCTCTCCACAGATGCTGCCTGACCTGCTGAGTATTTCCAGCATTTTCTGTTTTTATTTTAAAAATCCACATTTTTATTTAATCATAATGTTTGCAGCACCTGCATTATATTTCAAATTATGAAATGTGTTTAAATTTTCCTACTATTTATTATTCAGTCATGTTTTCACTAGCTCCATGGCTTACCGTATAACTTTTCCCTTTGGGCTTATAATGGTTCACATTGGGCCATAATTTGCTGTCAAAATAACAGCGAGGCTAATGGTGCTCGCCGTTATTTATGCACAAATGCCACAGCAACTTCACGCGAGGGCAGGTGCACGGTTAAATGCGGAAATCCAAAAGATGCTGTCGCAGATGCGCTGCTCCACCGTTAGCCTCGCAAAAACGACATCTTGCTGTCTGGCTCACCATTGAATTGCATTGAATGGCATGAAGTTGCTGTACTTGCGCGGTAAATACGAACTAAACTTGCCACAGAAAGTTAAATCTTGTCCATTTCAAATGAAGTACCCTTTTAATGTGTTAATTACTGCCAGTCAACCCCTCTGGCACTGTTAATTAACTATTACAAGTATGAAGTCTCATTCCTTCAGGTTTTAATTATTGGAGATTTTAAAAATGTAAAATTTAAAACTTTAATTTTTTTACTTTTCCTTTCTGTCTCATTTTTCTCTTCTCTCTCAATCCAATCTTTCTTTCCCTCTTTATTTCTGTTTCTGTACCTGATTTGACATTGAATTCACCCATTCTAACTTACTGCTCTTTCTCAGTCCTTGCACTGTTAATTTCACAATTCTTCAATCTGATTGGTTCACTCAGGTCCTAAATGCCCTGTTTCGCTCGCTGCACTGTTATCAGCTCGCACTTTCAGCATCTTGCCACAGAAATGTTGTTAAAACCTAAACGTGCAAGGGCAAGTCTAACTAACAGCAGACGCCGTTTGATTCACTCCTACAGCAAATTATGGCCCATTGTGTTTAAGCTAGATTTTAACTTTGAGGATTTTTAATATGGAACCACTCACCTCTGAAGAGATATGCCCGCTGTCATATATTACCATGGATTATATGAAAGCACGGCATATATTTGATACTTTCTATTTTTATAATACATCTATTTTTTAAAACGCATGGTTTAAACAGAATAATCAGTGACTAACTGGACTAATTTTTTATCACATTCCCCAAGACGACATTCAGAACTTGCTTGTGACCTATTAGTATTGGCATCAACAACTTCTAGAGAATTTTCAGATTTGTATTTTTCTGATCTCTTCTCATCCCTGATTTATAATTGATGCAGAATCGTGCAGTATCATTGGGTGGTTTAAAACAATTCTTGCAAAAACGGAAGCCAAATCCAATCAGATTTAAAAAGATGTGGTTTCTGGTTGAAGCAGTATGGCAAGTTGAATTGCTGGAAAGGGAAGAGAGGATATTTTTGCCCGATCAACATCTCAAGAATGAAACAGTAACTCTCTCTCTCCCCGCCACAGCAGTAATATTGCCTCTTTTGTTCTGTTCCAGAGTGTGTCATCTTCACTCTTGTCCTTGCTGCCCAACTAAATAATTTAGCACATGCAAATACAAAAATATATTGACTGATGACTCTGAATTGTTTAAACTTATAAATTTAATCTTTCCCCCAAGCAAGCATTGTTCTGGATAAATTTCTATTGTGTTCAGGTGCAATTTTTTTTAAAGCATCACTTGAAATAATTACATGGTAAATACACCGTTCTGCATCTTGCAGCATCTTAGTGCACGACTATAAAAATAACATCTTTTGTATAATCACTTCAATTGCTGCTCTTTATCCATCCCTCTGTTTCTCTCTTTCCCTTGTCTCCCTGCATTTTGTTCATACTTTGTGTTACTTAGTACCTGTTGTCTTCAAATATGCTCATACTTATTCACTTTGTTTTCATGGAGAAAAAAAGCAGTCTTCAAAAAAGAAAAATTAAATTACACATAGAATAAAGACTCGAGAATATCAAATAACAAAGAAATCAGTAAAAATTGACCAGCTAAAATGGAACCACCTCTTTAATCTTTAAATATGTTAAAATATTATATTGCCAAAACAATCAACAGTGCAGCTTTAGGCTTAGATTCAACTTGTGCATTAAATTTAAATGTAAAAAGTCACAGTGGCACATGATAGCGAACAGCAAAGTGATGTGACCCCGCCCAATGCTGCAATCCCAATATTGAGTATTTCTGAAAACCGTTTCTGCCCAGTTCCGTTTGATTTGTGAATGACTGAAATCCACATTTATCAGTTTCTTGCCTGACGGGTAAAGCTTTAACATGTGAAAATGAGAAATGTATAGGTGCAAGCGAACCAACCGATACGTGCTGTTAATCATACTGGTTCAAAGGTCTTGTGGCAAGTCTGATTTTAATTTAAGAGGTTTTGAGAGACTTGAGAATCACCTTAGTGTGTTTATTGCTGTGTGATTTGTGTACGAGCTATACCACATCAATAAAACGGGTACCATGCAATGAGAGCATGAATATTAAAAAGGAAGTCTACTTTCTCATTAAAACTGCAAAAACCACAACAGAAGTATGACTATTAGACAGCTATTAGCATACACTAAGTATACTATTAGTTTCTTTGTTACTACAGTATGTGTCTGCCTGGTCATAAGTAGCAAGGTCACCCCTGCTGCTCTGGGTGCAGGCTCTGCCTGTGCTGGCGATATTTCCTTCTCTTTCTCTCTTTCTCCCTGGCACTATCTTTCTTTTTCTTTCTCTCCTGAGGTGCAGATGGCCACATTTGCAGGTTAACTGGAACAGCTGGAGGCGCATTATTAGTTCCCTGCTGCGAACTCATATTTGCTTAGATTTTTTTTAACTGCACAGTAATTTATGACTTTTAGCCACTGATGTAGCTGGTACCCTTGTTTTGAACAGACTGATCTGCGTTCAAAATTCATTAGCATTTGTTAAAACGTTGGAAAGGGGGATGCAATTGTCCTTTTAATCAATTAATCGATAATTATTGTTCATAGGGCTATAGCAGCTTTGAAATGTAAACAACATGAACTGTAGCAGACATTGATCCCTAAGGGGATTCTAGACAATATTTATACTAGTGCATTCATCTGTGGTGACAGTTTCTAAGGAGTGCAATAGTAGATCATAACTGCCATGAGTGAGAAGTCAGCAGACTGTTTATTCCACTCCATTTAATGTTTAGAAGCACAATAAATAATTACCTTTGTTTTAATATCTGTATATTCTAAAAGATTTTAGGCTCCAGCTGTAACTTTGTACACAAAAGGGGATTAATGCTTTGTTTTGTTCCTCAGGGTTAGAAAAACCGAAAGCTTTTATAGTTTTAATTCAGTGCCAACAACACTAACTCCCTTAAGTACACTTTGTATGTTAAATTAACAATGAAAACGCAAATATTTATTTTCTGCATTATTGCATGGCTCATGCAGAAATTCAGTGAGCCAAAGAAATGTGCAACTTGCATATGAGCAGCTTTAAGGAGTGTGTCTCTTTTACACTTCTGCTTATTTGTATTTTGCTTTTCTCTTAAATAAAGTTTTAAGAAACATCATTGTGTTTAGTGGAAGGCAATGTGTTTTAGCTGCCTAATTATATTTAAATGTAGTAATCTGTTCTTGCCCTACGGTGCAGATGTATGGGTACACTTTGTCATCTGTGTGGTTTACTTATTTCAATGTGTTGAAGCACCAGGATGTGGTGCCTTGAAGTGATGGGCTCAGGTTTGAGTCCCAGATCTTTTCAGAATTACATAGAATTCTCAGGTTTGAGTCCCATTCCACGGAGTCCCTGATCTTACAGCACTAAGTTTGGTATTATCTAATCACCACTTTTTGATGCATTTTATTTTCTTTCAATGCTTTTGAACCTTGTTAGTGTCATTGACTGTGGCCTAGGCCTGTCACCTAAGTTCTTACAGAAAAAACATTTTTGGCTCAGGCACTCTAGATCGCCACCTGGGCCTAAAATTCCTTGGGTCCTGCTCTGCCGGCACAAGTGTGCTGGAGTAGAACCCACACCTGCCAGTACCTAAAGATGTCGACCCATATCACACGGCCAGAGCGGGTACATCACACCTGCCAGAGTGCTTCAGCCGAGCTTGCCCCGACCTACCGGTTGGAATGCTGCTCTGAGGCTGAATGGGCAGAATTTCCTTGAGTAGCCCAGACATGCCCTATTGGCATGAGGAGGGTGAGCAGAAGATTCACCCATGTTTTCCACACCACCACCAGAATTTAAAGGGGCAATTTTTCCGGATGTTGGAATCCAGGTGGAACTGAGTTCCACTGCAAAATCCTAAAATGACTCCACCTTCAAGGGTGAAATTTTCTTTCCTGCCCTCCCCAAACCTAAACGAACCCCTACACACGCACCCGTGCACGCATGCACGTGCACACACAACCACAACCCCACACGCGCGCGCACAAACAACCCAACACACACAACCACAACACACACACACACACACACACACACACACACACACACACACACAACCACGACCTCCCCCACATACACACACACACACACACACACACACACACACAACCACAACCCCCCCACATACACACACACACACACACACACACACACACACACACGACCTCCCCACACACACACACAACCACAACCCCCCCACACACACAACCCCCCCCACACACACACCTCCTCCACATACACACACCTCCTCCACATACACACACCCCCTCCACATACACACACCCCCTCCACATACACACACCCCCTCCACATACACACACCCCCTCCACATACACACACCCCCTCCATACACACACCCCCTCCATACACACACCCCCTCCACATACACACACCCCCTCCACATACACACACCCCCTCCACATACACACACCCCCTCCATACACACACCCTCTCCACATACACACACACCCACACACCACACACCCACACACCACACACCCACACACCACACACCCCACAACCACGACCCCCCCCCCACACACACACAACCACGACCCCCCCCCACACACACACACACCCCCTCCACATACACACACACACACCCACACCCAACCACAACCACACACACACACACACACACACACACACACACACACACACACACACGACCCCCCCCCCACACACACACGACCCCTCTCACACACACACGACCACACACACTCACGACCCCACACACAACCCCCCGCACACACCCACGACCCCACACACGCACGCGTGCACACAATCACGACCCCCACCACACACACAACCCCACACGCGCGTGCACACAACCACAACTCCCGCACGCGCGCTGCACACAACCACAACTCCCGCACGCGCGCTGCACACAACCACACACACACACACACCTACACCCACACAACCGCCCGCTGACACACACATGAAGAATGGTCATTTAGGCAAAGTACTGGTGGGCTGCCATTGAACACCATGAGTTGTCACCATCGGGAGAAGAGGGAAAGAGGCAGACTTGGGGAGAAATTTATTTTATATACATTTACTATTAATCTATATTACTAAAATATCCATTATTCCTTGGCTAGTCGAGTGTTAGAGTGCTGGTCTGCCATGTAGGGAGTCTGATTGGGTCAGAAATGTAACCAGCCCAACTCATCCCTAATTGAATGATAACGTAATAATTTACTGTTGCCTATACGTGTTGCCTAACTGTTCAAAGAAAGCAAATATTAACACTTACTTGTTGTAAAACTGGTACATTTAGCTTTAGTCTCACTGCTTCTAAAAGCACAGTAGGGAAGGTGTTAGGTTTGTCCAATCAAAAACATCTGTGGTCAGTACAACTAATCCTGATTTGGTGACAGGCTGTTACCAAGAATCAGCAGGGTCCTAATCTGCTGTCATCAAATCTGATAGGATGTGATAAATCTGTCAGCTCCAAATGCTCATCTTCAGCTGCCAAAAATATCCCAAATCCAGGAATTTTGTAAAAACCGTGCGATGGTCGTGGTTTTGAGGTCAGACAAATGTTGATTTGTATTTTCAGTGTTTTATTGCTGTTGAAATCTTCAGATCTCTTGCAGGTACATGGTGCATTTTAACTATTGTCAAATACAAATGCTGACTATTGAGGACTGAAATGCAGCATAATGCATCCTTGGATTAAAATGTACAAATTTAATAGTACTTTGCAGTAGTAGAACTGAACTGAAATAGTTTTAAATAATGTCTACATTTTTTATTGTCATTGACCATGATCATATTCGATGCTGCCACGATTGGGTTGGATTGTTAGCTTTCAAATACACATTCTAATCAGCATCATTGCATCCCTGCTATATTTTTCTTTGACTAACAGTTGTATTATTTGAACTTTACAGAGGAAGGCATCAATCATGAGTGCAAACTATGTAACCAGATGTTTGACTCGCCAGCAAAGCTGCTGTGTCACCTGATTGAACACAGCTTTGAAGGAATGGGAGGTACTTTTAAATGCCCGGTTTGTTTCACAGGTAAGGTGCATACGATATAATTTATTTTAATCTCTCCCACTTTTGTACAGGGGACCATTATTTTTAAATGTGAACACTCAAGAAATTGAGATGAATCAGAAAACATTTAAAGTTAAGAGTAACTGTCACAAAATCAACAATGGAAAATCATCCTGCATGAGGGTAATACTTGACTTTTGGCTGTGACGGTGGTAATCGTCCTGGCAGTGACATCACTGATTGTGCTGCTGCAGATAAATATAAACAAATATACACTCCCTGCATTCCAGTTTCACTCTTGGTTACATAGATTGAGACGTGTCGACGTACTTTATCCAAAGTCCCATTGATTGCATTCTATTCTAGCATTTGGAGCTACTTCAGGATTTGAAGTTGGCAACGAGGTGCAACTTTGTTTCTATTGGGAGTCCAAGTACACAAATCATTTGAAGCGAGTGCACACGTACAAAAAGCAATCAAAAAGGCTAATGGAATGTGGCCTTTATCTCAAGGGGGCTGGATTACAAATGGGAGCAAGTTATGCTTCAGTTGCATAGAGCCTTGGTCAGATCCCATCTGGAGTACTGTGTTCAGTTTTGGGCACCGCACCTCAGGAAGGATATATTGGTTTTGGGGGTGCAGCGCAGATTCACTAGAATGATATCGGGCCTTAGAGGGTCAAATTATGAGGACAAGTTGTATAAACTTAGCTTGTATTCCCTTGAGTATAGAAGATCGAGGGGTGATCTGATTGAGGTGCTAAAATTTTAAAAGGATTCGATAGGGTAGATACAGAGAAACCTTGCTCTGGTGTGGGAATCATGGACAAGGGAACATAATCTTAAAATTAGAGCCAGGCTATTTAGGAGGGAAATCAGGAAGCACTTTTTCACAAAGGACAATAGAAATCTGTAATTTTCTCTCCCAAATGGTTGTGGATGCTGGGACAATTTGAGCTATCAAGACTGTGATCGATAGATTTTTGTTAGGTAAGGCCAACAAGGGATATGGAGCTAATGCAGGGATATGGAGTTGAGGTACAGATCAGCCATGATCTAATTGAATGGCAGAGCAGGCTCGAGGGGCTGAATCGCCTACTCCTATTCCTATGTTCCTGGATTGACCATGGCCATATTCTTGCTTTAGAAGAAAGTAAGAACCTCCCATGGGGAGGTTAACTCGTGCTGTGGGGGAGGGTTTAAACTAATTTGGCAGGAGGAGGTGAACCAGGATGAAGCATCAGAGAAGAGAAACACAGTGCATAGAGGACCGGGAAAGACAAACAGCACTAGAATAAAGGAGCAGTCCCGCAAGAGGAGGGATCAAAAGCAAAATATTGCAGATGGTGGAAATGTGAAATGAAAGCAGGAAATGCTGGACATACTCAGCAAGTCAGGCAGCATTTATGGAGTGAGAAACAGAGTTAACGTTTCAGGTAGTTGACCTGTCGTCAGAATTGGCAGAAGTTAGAGATGTAACAGGTTTTAAGCAAGTACAGAGGCAGGGAAAGGGGGGTGGAGAGGAGGAAAGAACAAAAGGAAAGGTCTGTGATAGGGTGGAAGGCAGGAGTGATTAAATGACAAAGGAGATTATGGTGCAAGGCAAAAGGGGATGGTAATGGGACATGTGAAGAAACAAAAGGCGGGTCTAGAGTATCTGTAAATGGTAACAGCAGAATCATTACCAGCACCTGCTGTCTGGAAAAAATGGGAGCAGTGGTTATGATCTGAAATTGTTGAACTCAGTGTTGAGTCCTGAAGGCTGTAAAGTGCCTAATCGAAAGATGAAGTGCTGTTCCTTGAGCTTCCGTTGAGCTTCATTAGAACAGCGTAGGAGGCCGAGGATGGAGGGGTCAGAGCGGGAGTGGAGCGGAGAATTAAAATGGCAAGCGACTGGATGCTCAGGGTCACGCTTAAGGACTGAACCGAGGTGTTCAGCAAAGTGATCACCTAATCTGCGTTTACTCTCCCCAATGTAGAGGAGACCGCATTGTGAGCAGCAAATACTGTATACTAAATTGAAAGAAGATGCACTGCAGCAACTCGCCAAGGCTTCTTCAGCAGCACCTCCCAAACCCACAACCTCTACCACCTAGAAGGACAAGGGCTGAAGGTGCATGGGAACACCACCACCTCCAAGTTCCCCTCCAAGTCACACACCATCCTGACTTGGAAGTATATTGCCGTTCCTTCATTGTCACTAGGTCAAAATCCTGGAACTCCCTACCTAACAGCACTGTGGGAGTACCTTCACCACACGGACTGCTGCCGAAGAAGCCTTGGCGAGTTGCTGCAGTGCATCTTGCAGATGGTACACACTGCAGCCACGGTACGCTGGTGGTGGAGGGAGTGAATGTTTAAGGTGGTGGATGGGGTGCCAATCATGCGGGCTGCTTTGTCCTGGATGGTGTCGAGCTTCTTGAGTGTTGTTGGAGCTGCACTCATCCAGGCAAGTGGAGCGTATTCCATCACACTCCTATCTTGTGCCTTGGTAGATGGTGGAAAGGCTTTGGGGAGTCAGGAGGTGAGACACTCTGGGTGTATATGATAGACCAACAAACAGTGGGAAAGAGATGGGGGAACAAATCTGCAAGCAAATTTCAGAACGATGTAAAAAGTGGGAATAGGGGCCTTCAGTTATCCGAATATAGTCTGGGGGGGGAAACTGTGTAAAGGACAAGGAGGGGGAGGAATTCCTGAAATGTGTACAGGAGAACTTTCTTAATCAGCATGTTTCCAGCCCAACCAAGGAAGTAAGCCGTGCTGGATTTAGTTCTAGGAATGAAGTGGGGCAAGTGGAGCATGTTTGTGGGAGAGCATCTGGGAAGCAGTGATCACAATATCATTAGGTTTAGAGTAATTATGGAAAGGGACAAGGAACAATCAATGGTGATGATACTTAAGTGGAAGAGGACTAATTTCATTGAGTTGAAAAGAGATCTGGCCCAGGTGGATTGAAAACAAAGAATGGCAGGTAAAACAGTAAATGAGAAATGGGAGGCCTTCAAGGAGGAGAAAGTTCAGTTACAGACTAAACATATTCCTTTGAGGGGGGGGGGTAAAGGAAAGACATCCAAAGCTAGAGCTCCCTGGGAGACTAAAGAAATTGGCCTAAAAGTTCATGTGCACCATGAAAGCTGCTGGTGCCATCATAGCCGCGGGTGAATGGTCGCTGAAAATGATGGCGCCGGTAGGACTGAAGAATTTGTGCTGGGGATGACTGATTAGTAGCCCAGTGCTAAACTCACAGTGTAACGCCCTCCTGGTAGAATTAGCCCCAGCATCAGTCCCGAATATGGCATCCAGAAGCAGCGTTTAATCTTCGAACAGCCTCCAGAAGTGAGGCTATGATTTCGCTAGGCATTGTGGGATATTAAAAGGGCAATGCATTGTTGTTTGCTTAAAAGAGCAATGCCTTCTGAACTGATTTAAAAAAAAAATGAAATAAAAAAATGCAGTTTTCAGCCCTTACAGCTCTACTGCCTTTAAAAAAAAAAATTAACATTTGAAAAAAAATTCCCAAATGGTAGTCTTCTGCTGTTAAAGCTGAATTCCCTTCCGCACCTCAAAAATGGGAAAAGTGCTTCAGCACCAACACAACTGGCTCAGCAAGCCAGGGAAGGGGCACCCAGGATCTCTCCAGCTTTGCGCAGGGGGGTCAATAATGCAAGAGAGGTCCTCTACCCACAGGGGCCAGGAGGTCCTCCAGAAAGAACGATGTGGGACCAGATTACTGAGGCCGTCACTGCCAGCAGTGCAGCCCCCACCACCTGGCACCAGTGCCCAAAGCAGCTTCATTACCTCAGACCACTGGCCAAGGTCAGTGAATGCATCTTCAAAAGCCATCTCCTACCAACTGCATCACTAGCCTTACACTCTTCTCAATGCACCCCGCCACCCCCAATCACTCACCTACCAACAATCCGTACCAATCACGAGGCACACCTCCTATTCCTAGCTTCATCTCACCCCTTTGGAGAAGACGGTGCTGGCCATTCTTGGCAGGGACCTGGCTGAGCCCTTGGCCAGTGGCAGGGCTGAAATGATACAAGATTCTGGTGTCCTCCTACGTTATTCTCCTTCTCGCATGCACCTTTTGCTTTACCGCCTTCCCCTCACCACAACTCTACCCTTGTACCTTCCTCATTTCACACACCCAAGAAATGCAGCCTGCCCAGCCAGTGGTTGACCAAGAAGAGGGAGAGGAGAGTAAAGAAGAAGAAACACCATCACTCGATTTGACACTCCCAGCCACCACCTCTTCAAGGTCGACCAGCAAGGCCATTTGCAGTGTCCCCCACTGAAAGTCAGCAATCTTCCTCCAGCCATGCTCCAGCCACTGGGGTAGCACTGTGTGACATCAGTAGGATAGGCAAAGGCACACACAAGCCAGTCACTAAGGGAATGCATAAGGGTGATGAGTTGATTTCTTTGTCATATTGGTTGGATAGATGTATAAAGTTGGATTGGAAAGTTTGCTTTGTGGTGGCTTTTATTTCAGCATTGTGGCCAAGAGGACGCCATGATGGTCAGTAACAGAGGGAAGGTAAGGTGTGGGACTAAAGTTGAAAGGGGAATTGGGGTTGTGGTCACTAGTACCGCAGGCGGATGATTCCATCTCGGATATCCTGGCCAAAAGGGGCTGTCTGGGTTGCATCCTTCCTTCTGCTTCCTCCTCTTCACTCTGCGAGCAGATGCTGGAAATCTGAAATAAAAGCATATAATGCTGGAAATACTCAGCAGGTCAGGCAACATCGCGACCTGTGATGTGAACTCTGCTTCTCTCTCGATGGATGTTGCCTGACCTGCTGAGTATTTGCAGCATTTTCCGTCTTCTCAGTGGCCTTCCTTTACCATCCGAGGCCTTGCAAGCATCCAGCAGCACTCCCTGCACACTTAGAAAACTTTGAACATGTATTGCAGCAAGCCACTACTTCAATAAAATTTAAAAAAACCTGAAAGATGTGTGTGTCCCTTTAAGTGGTGCTGACAGCGCCTCTGAGTCTGCTGAACGCTGGATTTTCGTGGTGAGCTTAGGACCCAGCACTGAACTCCGCGCTAAGGTCCAAGTTCGCCACGGTGACATTAAGTCGGCGTTGCACGGTGACGTTAAGTCAGCGTTGCATGCCGACTGACGTCGCCCTCTCCCTAATTTAAATTTACACAGTTATCGCTTTTACCGGCAGCGCTGCCGGCCCTCAGAAAATGGCAGTCGCCGCGGGACCCGCCACCAGCTGGCGAAAGACTGGCAGTCGCTGTTTCTTCACAAAATTTTGCCGGTAATGGGTGGTGTAAAACACCAGAATTTTTGGCCCACTGAGATTAAAATGAAACAGAAAAAAGTGTGTGATAAATGTCAGGTTCATAATACAGTGGAAAATCAAGCAAAGGAGAACTAAAGAAGAAAATAAGAGGGGAAAAGAGAATGTATGAGAAAAGATAAGAATATGACATAAAAGGGAACACTATAGTTTTTTTATAAACCTATAAAGAGTAAAAGGATAGTTAGAGGAAGGGTGATGCTAATTAGGCACCAAAAAGGAAATCTTGTGGAGTCAGCGAGCATAATTGAGGTACTAAATGTGGATACTTTTGTATCTGTCTTGATAAAAGATGATGCTGCCAATGTCAGGAGTGAAGTTAGGAAACACTTCTACATGCAAAGGGTGGTAGAAGTTTGGAACTCTCTTCCACAAATGGCAATTGATGCGAGGTCAATTGTTTATTTTAAATCTGAAATTGATAGATTTTTGTTAACCAAAGGTATTAAGGGATGTGGGGCAAAGGCAGGTATATGGAGTTAGGTCACATAGCAACCACAGATCAGCAGGATCTCATTGAATGGCGGAACAGGCTCGAGGGGCTAAATGGCCTACCCCCATTCCTATGTTCCAATGTCACAGTAAAAGAGGAGCGAATAGAGAAATTGTACAAGATAAAAACTGATGAAGAGGAAGTACTTAAAAGGTTGGCAGCACTCAAAGTAGAAAAGTCACCCGGTCCGGATGGAATGCATCCTAGGTTGCTGAGGGAAGTAAGGGTGGAAGTAGCGGAGGCTCTGGCCACAATCTTTAAATCCTCCTTGCATATGGGAGTGGTGCCAGAGGGCTGGAGGGTTGAAAACGTTACACTTCTGTTCAAAAAAGATGAGAGGGATAGCGGTGGTGGGGGGAAAACGTGGAGACCATTATCCGGGACAAAATTAATTTTCAGTTGGAAAAACATGGGTTAATTTATCGCCAACACAGATTTGTTAAAGGCAAGCCGAGTCTGAGAAACCTGAGAGTTCATTCAATGGAATAACGGAGAGGGTTGATGAAGGTAGCACAGTTGATGTTGTGTATATGGACTTTCAAAAGGCATTTAATAAAGTGCCACATAAGGGACAGTGGCAGCACGGATACAAAATTGGCTAAGAGACAGAAAGCAGAGAGTAGTGGGCATTGGTGAACGGTTGTTTTTCAGATTGGAGGGAAGTATACAGTGGTGTCCTCCAGGGGTCGGTATTAGGACCACTGCTCTTTTTGATATGTATTAATGACCTGACTTGAGTCTAGGGGACATAATTTTGAAGTTTGAAGGAGGATAGTGATAGACTTCAAGAAGACATGGACAGGCTGGTGGAATGGGCATCTGAAATTAACGCAGAAAAGTGCGAAGTGATGCATTTTGGTCAGAAGAACAAGGAGAGGCGATATAAACCAGAGTACAATCCTAAAGTGGGTGCATGAACAGAGAAACCTGGGGGGATATGTGCACAAATTGTTGAAGGTGGCAGGGCAGGTTGAGAAAGCGGTTAAAAAAACATGCGGGATACTGGGCTTCATAGAGGCTCTGGGCTGGATTTTGAATGACCCGTGGAGTCGGGTTTGGAGTCGGGGGGTGGGGGGGTTAAAGTTGCAGATTCGGGGGTCCCGACCCCATCCCGACTCCAACCCGCCTCCATGCCAGTTTCTCTGGCGGCGGGTACCCGACCTGGTCTGAGACCCAACTCCCCGAGGCGGGAAGGGATTAGTGACAATTAGTTTTTTGCATAATCCCTATTTTAAAAACAAAAGTGTGGGCTTCCCGACAGGTGGCAAACACTCCAAGTTATCAGGTCGGGCCGTGGGTCTGCAAGGGTTGGAGGGGTCGATATGTCCGGTGGGCAGGTGAGTGATGGGTGCATGTGTGCAGAGGTAAGTGTGTAAGGTAAGTGCTAACTGTTGAAAAAAGTTTTACTTACCTTAACTTCCTCCTGCAGGTGTCAGCCCTTCAGTTCTCGGGAGTTAGAAATCTCACCGGCACAGAAAGCAGGAAAGCCGTGGACCTGTCAAAAACAGCAGCCTTCTGGTTTCTGTGCTGGAATGATTTCTAACTCAGCCTGAAAGGAAGGACTGAAGTTAAGAACTCATACTGTCAGTGTTTGACAGTTTCACAGAGCTGTCAAACGCTGATATTTCATCTGTCAAAAGCTCTTGACAGATGAAATGTCAGTCTGTGACGTCACCTGTTGCCGGGTGGCCCTTAATTGGCCTGCTGAGCCCACTGGGCGGGCTCAACAAGGTCAATCAAGGGAAAATACAGTGGGTTGGCCACATCTCGATGGAGGCGGGTTCACAAGCCAGAATGTGTGATTCCCGACCTCAACCCGACTCCAACTTCAAAATCCAGCCCATAGAGTACAAAAGCAAGGAAGTTACGATGAACCTTTATAAAACACTGGTTTGGCCTCAACTGGAGTATTGTGTCCAATTCTGGGCACTGCACTTTAGGAAGGATGTGAAGGCCTTAGAGAGGGTGCAGAAAAGATTTGAGAATGATTCCAAGGATGAGGGACTTCAGTTACGTGGATAGACTAGAGAAGCTGGGGTTGTTCTCCTTAGAGCAGAGAAGGTTGAGAGGAGATTTGATAGAGGTATTCAAAATCACGAGGGGTCTAGACAGAGCAGATAGAGAGAAACTGTTCACATTGGCGGAAGGGCCGAGAACCAGAGGTCACAGATTTAAGGTGATTGGCAGAAGAACCAAAGGCAACATGAGGAAAAACTTTTTCACGCAGCGAGTGGTTAGGATCTGGAATGCACTGCCTGAAAGGATGGTGGAGACAGATTCAATTGTGGCTTTCAAAAGGGAATTGGATAAGTACCTGAAGGAAAACAATTTGCAGGGCTATGGGGAAAGGGCGGGGGAGTGGGACTAGCTGAAGTGCTCCAGCTCGACGGGCCAAATGGCCTCCTTCTGTGCTATAACAATTCTATGATTCTAAGTTTGCAGATGACGCAAAACTTGGAAATGTAGTAAACAATGAGGAGTATAGTAGCAGACTTCAGGAGGACGTAGAGAGACTGGTGAAATGGGCAGACACATGGCAAATGAATTAAAATACAGAGAAGTGTGAAGTGATTCATTTCGGTAGGAAGAATGAGGAGAGGCAATATAAACAAAATGGTACAATTTTGAAGTGAGGGTGGGGTGGGAGCCGGTGCAAGAACAGAGAAACCTGGGGTTCAGGTACACAAATCTTTGAAGGTGGCAGGACAAATTGATAAAGCTGTTAAAAAATCCTTGCCATAGAGTACAAAAGCAAGGAAGTTATGCTAAACCTTTATAAATCAATGGTTAGGCTTCGGCTGTATTGTATCCCACTTTAGGAAGGATGTCAAGGCCAGATGCAGAGAAGATTTACCAGAATCATACCAGAGATGAGGGAACTCAGTTATGTGGAGACACTAGAGAAGCTGGGATTGTTCTCCTTGGAGCAGAGAAGGTTAAGGGGAGATTTAATGATGGAGTTCAAAATTATAATGGGTTTTGATAGAGTAAATAAGGAGAAACTATTTCTACTGGCTGGTGAGTCAGTAACCAGAGAGCACAGATTTAAGATAATTGACAAAAGAACCAGAGGGGAGATGAGTAGAATGTTTTTTTCGCAGTGAGTTATTATGATTTGGAATGCACTGCTTGAAAGGGTGGTGGAAGCAGATTCAATAGTGACTTGAGAAGGAAAAATTTGCAGGACTCTGGGGAAAGAGAGGGGGAGTGGAACTAATTGGATAACTCTTTCAAAGAGGTGACACAGGCATGGTGGGCTGAATGGCCTCCTTCTATGCTGTAAGATTCTATGATTAGTATGTTAGTTTTCAACAACAACTTGCATTTATATAACAGCTCTTATAAAATGTCCCAAGGCTCTTCACAGATGTGTAATGGGGCAAAAATGGATGCCAAACCAAAGAAGGATATGTTAGGAGGGTTGGTCAACGATGTGGTTTTTAAGGAGATTCTTAAAGGAGGACAGAGAGGTTTATGGAAGTAATTCCAGAGCATCAGCTGAGGTGACTGAAGACACATCTGTGAACGGTGGCGCGCAGGGAGGGTGGTTGCACAAGAGGCCAGAGTCAGAGGAACGGAGAGTCTGGGGGAGAGGTGTTGTAGGGCTGGAGGAGATTACAGAGATGGCTGGAGGGGGTGATGGGGAGGAGCCCATGTAGGGATTTAAACAAGAGAATGAGAATTTTAAATTCGAGGCATTGGGGAACCAGGAGCCAATGTAGGTCACAGAGCGCAGAGCTGATGGGTGTGCAGAATAGGATACGGACAGCAGAGTTTTGAATGAGCTGAGTTTTACAGAGTTGGGAGGACAGCCAGAAGGGCATTGGAGAGAATAGTCAAGTCTCTAAGTGACAAAGGCATGGATGAGGGTTTCAGCAGTAGCTGGGCTGAATCAGCACTGGAGGTGAGCAATGTTACAGAGGTGGAAACAGCTGGTCTTTGTTATGGAGAGTGTATGGGATTGCTCAGCTTGGAGTCGAATAGGACACAACAGATTGTGAACAGTCTGGTTCTTGAGATACTGGCTGGGGAGCGGGATGGAATTGGTGGCAAGGGTACGGAGTTTGCGGCGGGGTAAGAAAACAGTGCCTTCGGTTTTTCCATTGCTTAACTGGAGGAAATCGAAGCTCATCTAAGACTAGATGTTTGACAAGCAGTCTGAAAACAGAGGCAGAGGAGGGGTTGAGAGACTGGTGGCCAGATAGAGCTGGGTGACATCAGAATACATCTGGAAGCTAACCCTGTGTCTTTGGATGATGTCGCCAAGGAGCAACATGTGGATGAGGAAGAGGAGGGGAGGCAAGGATTGGTCCTGTGGGGCTTAGAACATAAGAATTAGGAGCAGGAGTAGGCCATATGACCCCTTCAGTATATCCGCCATTCAGTAAGATCATGACTGATCTGTGACCTCAACTTCACTTTCCTGCCCGATCCCCATATCCCTTGATTCCCCTAGAGTCCAAAAATCTATCTATCTCAGCCTTGAATATACTCAACGACTGAGCATCCACAGCCCTTTGGGGCAGAGAATTCCAAAGATGAGGCTTATGAGGTTATGGTTCAGGGCCAGGAAGAGAAGCCATTGCAGGAGATACTCTGGCCACAATTTGATAGGTAAGTGTGAAACAAAGCCAGGGTCATCTCACTGCTGGACAATGGAGGAGAGAAATTGGAGGAAGATAGTATGGTCAGTGATGTCAAAGGCTGCAGAGAGGACGATGAGAGAAAAAGCACCACAGTTTCTGTCACACAGGATGTCATTTGTGACTTTGATCAGAGCAATTTCACTGCTGTCGCTGAAGGTAAGCATGCAGGTGCAGCAGGCGGTTAAGAAGGCAAATGGTATGTTGGCCTTCATAGCAAGAGGATTCGAGTACAGGAGCAAGGATGTCTTGCTGCAGTTGTACAGGGCCTTGGTGAGACCACACCTTGAGTATTGTGTGCAGTTTTGGTCGCCTTATCTGAGGAAGGATGTTCTTGCCATGGCGGGAGTGCAGCAAAGATTCACCAGACTGATACCTGGGATGGCAGGAATGACGTATGAGGAGAGATTGGGTCGATTGGGCTTCTATTCGCTGGAGTTTCGAAGAATGAGAGGGGATTTCATTGAAACTTATAAAATTCTAACAGGACTAGACAGACTAGATGCAGGAAGGATGTTCCCGATGGCGGGGGAGTCTAGAACCAGGCATCACAGTCTAAAGATAAAGGGTAAGCCATTTAGGACAGAGATGAGGAGGAATTTCTTCACCCAGAGAGTGGTGAACCTGTGGAATTCTCTACCACTAAAGGCAGTTGAGGCCAATTCATTAAATATATTCAAGAAGGAGTTAGATATATTTCTTAAGGCTAAAGGGATCAAGGGATATGGGGAGAAAGCAGGGACAGGGTACTGAATTTGGATGATCAGCCATGATCTCATTAAATGGCGGAGCAGGCTCGAGAGGCCGAATGGCCTACTCCTGCTCCTATCTTCTATGTTTCTATGCTGTGGCAGAGTCAGAAACCTGATTAGAGAGGTTCAAACGTGGAGTTGCAGGCAATATTAGCAAATGATTTAGGAAGCCACAATAAATTAAAGGAATTTGGAGAGGAAAGGGAGGTTGGAGATGGGTTGTTAGTTTGCAAGGACAGAGGGATTGAGGGTGGGTTTTTGAGAGGGGTGATAATTTGTGTTTTGGAAAGGACAGGAAACAGTCCTGAGTAGAGGGAACCATTTACAGTCAGCGAGCACTGAAAGGAAATTGGGTGGTCAGCAGTTCACTGGGAATGGGGTCAAAGGATCAGGAGGTGGGTCTCATGGACAAAATGAGCTCGGCGAGTGCATGAGGAGAGATAAGAGCAAAACTGGAGAAGAACATGAGACCAAGGCTAGGGCATAGGGGACCCGGGGGAAGGTTTGGCTTGGTGGGGAAGCAGCGGAGACAGCTGAATGGATGTTCTTGATCTTTGTGACGGAGAAGTCCATGAGCTCTTTGTACTTGTTATTGGAGATGAAGGTGGAAGGAGACAGGTGGTGGAGAAAAGAATCTGGGGGTTAATTTTACTCTCCAGGATGATCCTGGAGTAGTGGGCTGTTTTTGCAGAAGAGAGTGAGGCCAATAGCGCTTGATGGGGTCCAGTCAAATCAGGTGATGGATGGCAAAACCAATTATGAGCCAGTTGCAATCAAGTCTGTATCCCTTGGACTTGAGGAAGTGAAGATGGGGCCATACAAGGGGGAACAATCAGGATGGGAGAGAGTAAAGATTTAACTGGGGATAAGGGCATTAAAGGTGCAGACGAGGGAGGAGTTGAGCAGATAGACGGCTGCAGAAGTATCATGGTGAATGAAGGGCCATAGACTAGGCAGTTGGTAGTTTGAAAGTTCAGTTGTGAGTGACTTCAGGGAGACTTTCTTTCCAGAGGCAGATACAGGCATGGTCCAATTTTACCCCATTGACTCTAACTAGTATGTGGCAGCGATATTTGTAGTTAGTAGCAGTATTTTATACTCGCTGTTTATTTCAGCCTATATATTAAGGCACTTTTAAACTCTTATGATTGCAAGCCATAGAATTATGCTTGAGGCTCTGATTTTAATGTGTGTGCTCACAGGTGAGACCTGAGACAATCCATACGATCACTACACACTCTGCAGTTCCATTGAACACATGATCCATAACATGTTTCTTTTTGAGATCAGATCTTGCATCCCTTAGCCTCGGTACTACATACCGTTCGCAAGTCCCTTCCCCAACCTCAAAAGAAAAAGTAAAACTCATATGGTGCTCTGCATAACACATCTTGGCCTAGACTGCCTGAGTTTTGTTTTCATTAAATGTTACAAGCATCAGCAATAGGCGTTTCTGTCCCCAAAGGTACACGATTCTCAAACACAATAGTATTCGTCTGATCCTGACTTTAGGAAAAAATTAAATGTTTGACTCTCTCTAGAACTATTAAATTCATCATTAATTTTGTGGAATGTGGATTTACTCCCTTACAAAAAGAGTGATCATTTCTAACTGGGATTGTCAGTCTTCCTGATTTCAGATTAGAACCATGTCCTTTTAAGGCCACAGTGGAACTAATGCTAGTCCACGAGTGAGGATTGGCTATCTTCTTCCTTTTTCTGTCTTAGTGGGCAAAGTTTTAGTGCTCCAACTGAATGGAAAGGATTGTGAGCTAATTTAGTGTCTGCTCTCACTTCAGACAGTAGTTTTTGTATCTTCGAATGAGAACACTACAACACAGGTTTCAATCAAAGTGGTCTGCCTTTGCATTCAGCATAATCTACAGTTGGACCCACTCAAACTTTCTCATTCACCTCTGAAGATTTTCTAGTATAAAATGCCCTATCTCACGGTGATATTGACAGTGTTAAGCTAACTTTGGCAAAACTGTCATCATTACCTTAGTTTTACAGATTTGTATTAAAAAAAAGCAATTCAGTAATCAAGTGCAATAAAGTTCCAGGTGTTACCTCTGCTGTTACAGTTAGTCGCATTACTTGATTTTGAAAGAAAGATACGGGTAACTTGAGTTAAATTGGAATTGTGGGACTTCTCCATAGATTGCACAAGGTCCCATGGTATGCGTAGTTGTGTTTCAGAACAATTAAGTTTGAAACTTTGGTAAAGTAGAACATTAGACCAATGTCATGTTGCTCAATAGGAGATACTACTGCCTGATATACTAATTAATTTTTCCATTAAGTTTACACCCATACTGGTGTAAATTCAGGGTATAAATTTTAATATACAGCTGTCGGACTTCTCTCTACTTCAGCTATGCTGCCCCGCTGAGACTCACCAAATTGGCAGTCTGACCATGGAGTATTGTATCCGCTTCAGTATAACAAATAAAAGCCAGTTCTAAAATTCACTGCACATCATGAAGTTGCAAAGTTGTGATGTGCACAAAACCAATACCAGGCCATCTACCATGGATGTGTGCATGGACTTGGGAGTGCTCGATAGGGTACAAACGGACAATGTTTTTTTTCATTCACTAGTACGAGCATTCCTCACTTCAATAAACACAAGTTACCAAAATTGAAAGAAAAAAAATGGTCTTTGGTTGGTTTGATCCTTCGTTTGTTTTCTCACACCTGTTGGTATATATTAACACTTAAAACCATGCTGCGTGGAAGGGAATAGTGAACAATGATCTCACAAGATGGTGGCAAGTTTATTTTTGATAATTCATCCTAGTGTATGGACCAATAATTATCTACCCCAAAAGACATCTTTTAATATCTGCAACATGTATTATTTGTAATTTATGTGGAATAATTTAATGACCATTCAATGTAGGTAGTTCAGATTAAAACGGCCACAGCTAAAAACCATAGCACGCTTTCGCGAGTGCAGATTAAAAAGAGCCCCAGTATACGAGATGTTATAAATAAGTGAAGCGCCAGTCTTGAAATGTTAAATTATTAATATCGTCTACATAGTGGATTAAATTTAGTGAAACAAAAAAATGATTTATTGATAAATATCACTAGGTCTGTGGGGGATTTGGCTCAGTGTGGTAATAATAGACGTACAGCTGGGAATGGCAGCCAAGTTCTGCAGCAGATGCACTTCTGATCACTTTCAATTATTTTCAGTCTTCGTGCAGGCAAACAAACTGCAGCAGCATATCTTCGCAGTACACGGGCAAGAAGATAAGATTTACGACTGTTCGCAATGCCCACAGAAATTCTTCTTTCAAACTGAACTTCAGGTATGCTCGAATGTGGTGCATCTGATTAATTAATAGTTAAGCAAGTCAGAGAATAAATAGACTGATACATATTTTACTTTTAACTCCATTGGATTAATAAGGCACAAATATAAATTATTTGTTAGTGCTCCATGTCACTGAAAACCTGTCTCTTGGGTCCTTTAAATTGCTTAAAATTGAATTATAAGACTTATTGTTGACTTGCTTAATCCTTGTGTTAACATTTGTTTGCTATATTGTTAATCTAACTATTTAATACTTATGTGACATTGTATTTTATTAAGTTTTATATTTAACTTGTGGGAACTCCAGATTCTGGTTCTTTTTTTTTTCCATTTACCTTCTGTGCAGTCCTTACCTTAGTATGTGTCTATTTCGATTGTGTCTTTTTAATCACAGCAGTTCCGACATTGCTCCTTCTTGTAAAGGTTTTCAGATTTACATGTATCCTGTGCATAACTAAATATTAGTACCATTAAGGAGTTAACAAAAACAAATCGGGATAAAGGGGTGGGGGGCGGGGGGCGGGTAGGAAACACCAGAGAACAGAAGATCAACAAATTCTTTATAAAAGCTTTGCAGGTAAGTCTTAAACAGTCCATTTTGACACATCATACCCATTATCTCGGTGAGGTTCAGCCAATTGTGGTCGTTCACAATGATACAGGTTGACTCCGTATAATGAAGACATTTTGTATGACCCCATTTGCTCTGATAACTGGAGCAGCTCCAGTATGCTCATCCTCGGTACTGCTAAGTTTAGCTGAGCTGCCCTGTTTGCTAGTCAGAACAGTCAAGCTCCGCTTTAAAAAAAGAATGTTGAGACACAGTTGATGGACTGACGCCAGGGGGCAAGGTCTGAAGTTTCAGATGCTATCATACTGTGATCTGTACTGTCTTGGAATAGCTAGAGTTGCATGAAGCTTTATCAGGATATTGTTTACATTGTGTTCATTCTAATGTAAATCTAACTAACTAACAAGCAATCAATCCGTAGTTCCTATGGTTTTTTGATTCATTCCCAGGATGTGGGTGTTGCTATCAAGGCCACCATTTATTGCCCATCCCTAGTTGCCCTTGAGAAGGTGGTGGTGAGCCGCCTTGAACCACTGCAGTCCGTGCGATGAAGGTAGGGAGTGCTGTTGGGTAGGGAGTTCCAGGATTTTGACCCAGCGATGATGAAGGATCGGTGAGTTTCTGTACAAGTTTTACACTGGAGCAATATTTTTGGGAAGGTTTACAATAAAGACGAAAGAATGTGTGCAGGGTTTATCTCAGAAGATGTAGCATGTTTTAAAAGTTTTCATCAATGTTTAGTTTTGTGATTATACTACTGTTGGCATATCAATGTAAAAAAAAATAGAAAATGCACGTTAATAGGATACCTACAAAAAATAAAAAAGTCTTGTATGGAGAGTAAAATATCCTTTTGAAAGCATTTAACAATCAAATTAAGACCCTAATAGCTTGACCAACATGCTCTTCAACTGCAGGCTCAAACTAGTTAATTAGAAATAGCCCATGTACTTACTAGATATTTAATATTTTTCACTTGCAGCAGCACAAAGCAGTGCATGCCTATTTGAAGTGTGTATTGTATGGTTGTCTATTTAATTCTGCTAGAGGTCAGTACTTTTTCTTTCATGTAGAGCCAGTGATTTTTCATGCACAACGCAAACAACACTATGGAGAACTGTTACTTCCAACCAGTAAATCAAAGCGGAGAGGATTACGGAGATAAGCCCAGCACACATGAATTTGTCTTTATTGTAAACCTTCCCAAAAATGTTGCTCCAGTGCAAAACTTGTACAGAAGCTCAATCAGTCAGTTTTACATTAGACGGAGGGCACCCACCACCCTCTCATCACGACTACTTCTAAATCTATAGAAGAGACTAACTTCATTTTTTAATAAATGCTGAAATGGATTAGGAAGGCTCCAACGTGATAGTCTTTATTTTTACTTTGATGGCTTACTTTACCTTTTATCAAGTGTGTGACTCCATATTTTTCTCTCCTGAAGGCGCTGGTACATGCTGGAATAAGGTTCCACGGTTCTAACTGACCTGTAGCACTTTTCCCTCTTAGCCCTTCTTCATTTGTGAAGCTAAACAAAGAATATTCAACTGTATAGGGGCATCACACCTGCATCTGATCCTGCCATCACCCGGTGTTCATATACTTGCACTTTACAGCAGGGGTTACTGTCAGGAATGGGAATCTTGGTTGACTTCCCCTCTCCCGTTCAGGGGTACTGACTCCAATGTGGCATCAACACTACCATCCTAGCTGAGATCAACTCGCTGAGTTCAAATAAGGGATTGAACTTGGAATCTTTCGGCTCGGTGTAGCTCAGTACCATACCGTGGTGTATTTCCACTTTAAGATTAATTTTTTAAAAACATCACTTTTGCTGTTCCACATTTTAAAGAAATCCAGCATTCTCACTGATACTGTGGTTAAAAAACACCTTAATTCTGCCTGTATCTCTGTAGTATACATCTTTTCATCCTGTAGCAAATTAAAACTCACACTAACCAGACATAATATATTCTTTTTGATTCATGTTGTGGTATACATTCTGCTTATTTTAAGCAAAGTACAGGTAAGTGTTCAAGATTAAAAACAAAATACAGCATTTTTTCCCACCTTGTGCCACTATGATTAATTTTCCACCAAAGCATTGCTGATCTCGTAAAGCAAGCTGGGCAAGCACAATTTGGATCCCCTGCATCCCCGGAGATGCATTTTGTTATTTTTGAATCACACAGATTAAACTTGTACGTCAGACTGACACTGTTTAATAGTACTAACTCTAAACTCTTCTTTACCCTCTTAAAAAAGCTGTAATAGCATACTGTTCATCAAATGAATGAGCTAAGACCAATCATGACTTGAGTGTGCTAATAAATTTTTCCTACCAGCACACTGGAGCTCTTGAATTGTCTAATTAAATTAGCAAAAGAGTGACAGTAATCAGCAAATAACAGGGCTCATTTACTGAACTTAAAACAAAAGTTTTAGGATTTTAAATTTAGCAGTAATGCGGTTGTTCTGTATAACGAGGGGGTTGATTAATGCAGTGATGCTAACAATAGTTAAAGTCATGGTCCTCCACAACAATCAGTGCAGAGAGGATTTTCTCCCCTTCTGTGTTCACTGGCTTCCTGCTGACGCACTGATTATTGTGGATCCTGCGCTTGCGTGAACACATCATGCTGCAAGGAGGATTAGTAATTAGAAAAATGGGAGCTGAAATGTTTCTGACAAAGATTTTGCATTAGAATATTGATTGAGGTGTACAAAGTGTGACATCGGGTCATCATTTGTGTATGTGTGTATATGTGCCAAGATCATCCATAGAACTAGCTGATCATTATTTAGCCTTTTTTAATACAAAGCTCCAGTTTTAGGTGTGGGTGGGAAAGTCAGGTGAGAAAAGGAAACGATCATCTAGATAATGCAACACGCTTTGGGATATGCTCTTGTCAGTTAAAGGATGCAGTGCAGGATTGGGCACAATCTGGTAGTCAGTGGGACATTGAATGATGTGGAGGAAGATACCACGATCATTTTTCCCGTCTAAATTTTTGACATGTTGTGTACGGTTGACATTGCGAGTGTTTTTAGGAAGGAATGCTGAGTGGCTATAGTACCATATGTTCCAATAGCACCTAGAAGCAGTTTTAGAGAAGCAGGCCCCCAAATCTTATTTATTTTATGGGGTTTTTTTGCTAGTTTAATTTGTGTTCTGCTTGTCACTCACTACACTAAACAAGTTACAATAAAAATAACTATGAAGCAAGTGGTCTGCCTACCACAGCTATTCATTTGTAAATTAGATTTATTCCACAAGTGTTAAAACAATTCAATAATCCAGATTAACGGTTGGCAAATAACCTTTAGTTGAGTTTTATTTTCACATCCTCTGAAGTATCGACAAGGGCAGCTCAGTGAACACAGGAACAGGAATAGGCCATTCAGGCCGACAAGAATAGTGAAGAGATGAGGATATATACTTACATAGTGCCTCATCATATCACAGACATGTTTCAAAGCACTTCACATACAATGAATTACTTTGAAATGCAGGGTTAGATCACTGCCCATTCATAGTCATTGGGTGGAAAATTTAGCCTGCAATAAGATCCAAAAAACAACCATGAGATGAGTAGTTGGATGAACAAGCTGCTTTTCTTCAAATAGTGCCACGGTATCGTTAACATTCATCTCCCTAGGGACAAGACATCAAGGTCTCGGTTTAGTGTCTTGAACATAGAAAGTTCAGCATCAATTTTGAGGGCCTGATTTCAAAAATGGTCATTCAAATTTGTCTGCCTATCTTTGGGAAAGTTGCACTCGTTCTTGGTTATGCCATAAGATGGAGTTTGTTGCAGTGGTGGAGCACTTCGTCTTTTGGGATATGTACACATTAACAGAGAACCTATGCAACTTGGTGAAATATGTCCACTATTGCTCAATAAGGAACTGCATCAATTGCAGTTGTGGAGAGGTTAATGGCTGCGTCTATCCTGCCCTTCCAACTGGAATAGGACAGCATGGAGACAAAAACATAGCAAATACAGATAGAATGATATATTAAAATTAATAATCAATTTGAGATGGAGAATTTCCAATATTGCTAGATTTCCTTCCTTGTTAGAAGAGATAAAAGTTGGTCTTATTCAAGTGGATCATTTACTGCTTAGGTGACCAATTGAAAAGAGAATCAGCCTTTGGTGCTATCTTTGAAGGCATCAGATTTTCTCACAGGCTTTTTCTGAAAGCACAAGTTCTTTATGTACTTTTAGAGGAAGCTGATGGACGCCAGGTAACCATAGTTTATTAGTACTCGAGCACTTTTCTGGGCCAGATACTTTAAATTCTTCCAAGCAAGAACACCCAAGTAATGATGTTTCACTCACTGGCAGTTAATACTTATGAGAAGGAAATTGCATTTATCAGGATTACCATATATTTTTAAATATTAGATGGGAAGTATCTATACACTTCTCGATGCCTCTCTGGCCTCCCTTTTTCTATTTTTTTTCTTTAAAACAGTTGGGTTAGAGGTAGTCTGGGAGTAGAATTTACCCTGCATCAACATCACTAAAACAGATTATCTGGTCGTTATCACATTGCTGTTTGTGGGAACTGTACGCAAATTAGCTGCCGCGTTTCCTCCATTACAACAGTGACTACACTTCAAAAGTACTTCATTGGTTGTAAAGCGCTTTGGGACGTCCGGTGCTCGTGAAAGGCGCTATATAAATGCAAGTTTTTTCTGTCTTTTTGCAGTGCCCCCATGAATCTTGCTCCAGTATCATCCTGAATGGGAATTAGGATTCACTCACTCTTACTAATAAGTATATATTTCTAAGAACAATGCGAGTGCTTGATGCTGACACTGTGTACCCAAGTTGTAAAGTATTCTGTTCCCCAGCACAAGTATCCCTTATGCTGCTCAGCACAAAAATTCACTTGAGGGGAAAGGAAAGAAAGATAGTTAATTATTTCTGCTGTGAAAGTATTCCCACAAACTACTTGATAATATCTATTGACTGAGTCTACTTGCAATCTAGTAACACACAAGGGGGGACTTTGATTGCTCGTTCCCCCCCTATGAGCAGCCCACCCCCCACCGGCTGTCTTCTAATAGGCCCAGCTGCTGTTCATGCTGGTTGCTGAGGCTGTGGCTGCTTCTCTTCCTCGAACTGTTCCTCTATCCAAATGAAACTGGGAATAATGGCACCCATGATAGGCAGATAGAGCTTACTGAGGGTAAGCAAGGCAAAAAATATCAGAAATTAGCGATCTGAAAGCTGGAAACATTCTTGGCAATCCAAACAGCACAATGGCACACAGATCCTCTGATCCAATTACCTGCAGCTGATTGTCTCTTTAAATTTGGCTTCAGTGGCTCTGAGAGAATAATCCCACCAGGTTTTTCTGGTGGGGTACGTGCCGGTGGAATTTACATGATTTCAAGTTAAAATGGCGTTGGAGTCCTATTTGTGCCATAGGACCCCACTTTATATGTTCAGGATGCCACTGCCAGTTTTTGGTAGGTGCCTCGGATGACTTTAAAAAAAACGGTGTGTTTAAAATGGCGGCCAGCGGGAACGGAGCGGTAAATCCTCTACAGCCCCGTTCCTGCCGGGTGGGCGAGGTTCAAACTGAGACTGGGGGCGACAAAGGTATGGATGGGTGTTTCAGCAGCAGATGGGCTGAGGCAGGGGCAGAGGTGAGCAATGTATTGGAGGTGGAAGTAGGCGTTTATTGTGATGTACAGGATATGGAGTGGTAATCTCAGCTTGGGGTCGACTGGACACCGAGATTGTAAACAGTCTAGTTAAGCCTGAGACAGTGGCCGCAGAGGGGAATGAAATTGGTGTTGAGGGAATGGGAGTTCGTTATGAGGTTTAACGATAGTGGCTTTAGTCTTCCCAATGTTTAGCTAGAAAAATTGCAGCTCATCCCAGACTGGATGTCGGATACGCAGTCTGACAACACTAGCAGTGGAGGGGTCGAGGGAGGTGATGGAGAGGTAGAGCTGGATGTCATCAATGTATAGTGGAAGTTATAAGGTAATGATGGATACGCTTACCTTAACTGATCTGGTGAGATCTCCGAACTTTTTCCTTACTTGCAGTCACATCCTGTGGGTGGTTGATATATTACGGTGCAGCGCCAATTACTCATGTGCACCCATGTGGACGGTGCTTTTTGTAGCCAAACAATGCTACCAATCTCTGCCACCCTTCATCCAGCATCAGCATTGAACCTTGCTGCTCTGGTATGCCTCTGATTCATTGTCCCCAAGCTGAGTTGGTAGCAGAAAAATTTCATCCAGCAAAACTGCCTCCCCTTAAAATACCTGCAGTAGCACCGGCTGTCTGGCTCATCCTCCGTGTTCCCTCTCCCCAAACTGTGAGCTCCTAATGACTGGCATTATTCACGCCAACACCTCACTGCAATTCTTTAAATAGGCCTGACCCTGGAAGATGCAGCAAGCGCAAATCCCACTCTGCGCTGTTTTGTAACTATCACCGAGAATTCACCCTACTGATCCACTAATAGTATAGCCAAGTGATGTACCAGAAAACACATGCCTGATTCCATCACGGATACCTCCCAGAAGCTAGTGCCCACATAAGCGCATAAAATGAAAAATTCAAATCTTTCGAAATGTTTTCACAGATTGAAGTCAGTGACCCAAAGTACTATTGATTACTCTCATAAATAGAATACTGCTTGAAGTGAGGGGACCTGCATAACCCACTCTCAACTTTGTCGATCACGGTTTTGAAAGCCAAACAGTATGCAGATCTTGTGAGGAAAACAAGCTATATTTTAGCATAAAAAGTTGCATTTCACAAAATTAGTTACTACCTCTTTACATATAAAAGAATTAATGTTACAACAAAAGTGAAATCAAACATTTTTAAAAACAGTGTTCACAATTACATTTGTATTTCTTAGCATTTAAACCCATTTAGTTCTGCCGTACACTTCCTCTGATCATTCCACTCTGATTATTTTGAGTGTAGGTACCAAACAATATGCAGCATAAAGCCCGTGTTATGATATCTATATGCAGTAACATGGCATTTTCTGAAGTTTTTTTCTTCTCTTTTGCTCTTACAGCAGAAGTGCCTTCTCCATTTTAACACAATACATGCCTGGGTGTTTTCAGGAAAAAAATGTCCAGATCATTAAATATAATAGGTCTCAGCTGCAGTTATGATCACTGAAGCGTGCACTCAATTCATCATAGCAAATTAGGTAAATCTAAGAAACGTAAGTGTCTCTGCGCATTTTAGATTCTTTAAGAAAAATACCAATACAAAAATGTACGGACAAAATCATCATTTCAGTTAAAACGTTTTTGAAATATTGTTGGGCAAATTAAGTTTATTTCTGCAGATATTATACACATTTCTTGTGTTCCAGTGTCTGTCTGTGTTTAAAAACTATGGGGCCACTGGTAAGATTCCTATACGCATACATAATTTATTTATTTAGCGTATCTTGTCTACACGGTTAATGTTTTAGTGACAAATATTTGAACACCAAGCCCTCATACTTGTCAAATATTCCCGGCATGTGTTTAGATAATTGTCCTTTCTTAACACATCTTGTTTGCTGGATCTATAAAATGAGTTTTTTGTTTCTAGACTAAAGGTTCTTGAGATAAATTAATCTCTTCAAAATTGGTAATTTATCTTCTGTTCTCTTTGGTTGTGCTGCTGTTTCATGTGTAATTATTCATTGCATTGAGTAAGACTTTACTTTTTGTAAAAAAAAAATTCCTCAATATATTTTTGACTATAGGACGCCTTTTGTTTAACTGCCCACATTACAGCAGTAGTACAATGAATAAGTATGAATTCTTTGGAGTACCTTTCCTAATATCCATATTACTTTAGTAACAACTTCTGCCAATATAATTTGCTGTACATCTATTGTGCTGGATATTATAAAGCAGAATTAGAGAAATGTAGAAAACCAATATCTTTTCCTTCACAAGTGTTCATGGAATAAACTAAAACACAATAATCTTGTTCTCATATTCTGGTGTCAATCCTCCTCTGGTATTTAAATCCTTAAAGAAAGAAAGTCTGAAAAAGTAAATTCCCCAAAGCTTTACATTTTCCTTATAAAATATTACCACCTTATTATTTTCACATTGATAGAGGGGAAGGAGGAGGCCTGAACTCCCACAAACCATTGTATTATTCATGATTTTTGTCAGCGTTGAGTGTTGTCAGAACATAAATGCTGTGACAACATTTATGATCTAATAGCACGCACAACTTCAATACAGTATAAAATTCACAGTGTCCTGTGCCAATACCTCTGTTTAAAGTCTGTTGACTTTTTGTTGCCGAACGCATTTGTTGCCCCACTGCATTGCAGCGTACTAAACAAAGAGAAGTGTTTCATTTTGGTAATTTTTCATTATTTATAGTATGTAGTCTAGAAAATAAGAAAATATCAGAAGAAAGTCACCAAAATGTCACGTTCATCACTTAGACGACCTCCTGAGGTCCCCACCATCACAGAAGCCAGTCTTCAGCCAATTTGATTCAATCCACATGATGGCAAGAAACGGCTGAGCGTATTGGATACAGCAAAGGCTATGGGCCTCCCCGGCTGTCATGCTGAAGACTTGTGCTCCAGAACTAGCCACGCCTCTAGCCAAGTTGTTCCAGTACAGCTACAACACTGGCACCTACCTGACAAAGTGGGAAACTGCCCAGGTATGTCCTGTCCACAAAAAGCAGGACAAATCCAATCCGGCCAATGACCGCCCCATCAGTCTACTCTCAATCATCAGCAAAGTGATGGAAGATGTCGTCGACAGTGCTATCAAGCGACATTTGTTCACAAATAAGCTGCTCACCGATGCTCAGTTTGGGTTCTGTCAGGACCACTCGGCTCCATATCTCATTACAGCCTTGATCCAAGCATGGACAAAAGAGCTG
Organism: Squalus acanthias; assembly: GCA_030390025.1. Classification (NCBI taxonomy): domain Eukaryota; kingdom Metazoa; phylum Chordata; class Chondrichthyes; order Squaliformes; family Squalidae; genus Squalus; species Squalus acanthias. The sequence continues at coordinate 38,531,071 of CM059430.1, read as the reverse complement.
AATTCCAGAGGTGAGGCGAGAGTAACTGCCCTTGACAGCAAGGCAGCATTTGACAGACTGTGGCATCAATGAGGCCTAGTAAAATTGAAGTCCGTGGGAATCAGGGGGAAAACTCTCCACTGGCTGGAGTCATACCTAGCACAAAGGAAGATGGTTGTGATTGTTGGAGACCAATCATCACAGCCCCTGGACATCGCTGCAGGAGTTCCTCAGGGCAGTGTCCTAGGCCCAACCATCTTCGGCTGCTTCATCAATGACCTTCCCTCCATCATAAGGTCAGAGGTGGGGATGTTCGCTGATGATTGCAGAGTGTTCAGTTCCATTTGCAACTCCTCAGATAATGAAGCAGTCTGTGCCCGCATGCAGCAAGACCTGGACAACATTCAGGCTTGGGCTGATAAGTGGCAAGTAACATTCATGCCACACAAGTGCCAGGCAATGACTATCCAACAAGAGAGTGTCTAACCACCTCCCCATGACATTCAACGGTATTACCATCGTCGAATGCCCCAACATCAATATCCTGGAGGTCACCATTGACCAGAAACTTACCTGGACCAGCCACGTAAATGCTGTGGCTACAAGGGCAGGTCAGAGGCTAGGTACTCTGCGGCGAGTGACTCACCTCCTGACTCCCCAAAGCCTTTCCACCATCTACAAGGCACAAGTCAGGAGTGTGATGGAATACTCTCCACTTGCTTGGATGAGTGCAGTTCCAACAACACTCAAGAAGCTCAACACCATCTGGGACAAAGCAGCCCACTTGATTGGCACCCCATCCACCACCTTAAACATTCACTCCCTCCACCACCGGCGTACCGTGGCTGCAGTGTGTACCATCTACAAGATGCACTGCAACAACTCACCAAAGCTTCTTCGACAGCACCTCCAAACCCGCGACCTCTACCACCTAGAAGGACAAGGGTAGCAGGCACATGGGAACACCACCACCTCCAAGTCACACACCATCCTGACTTGGAAATATATCGCCATTCCTTCATTGTCGCCGGGTCAACTACCGGAACTCCCTTCCTAACAGCACTGTGGGAGTACCTTCACCACACGGACTGCAGTGGATCACCACCGTTTCTCAAGGGCAATTAGGGATGGGCAATAAATGTTGGCCTTGCCAGCGACGCCCACATCCCGTGAATGAATTAAAAAACAAAATGGTTTTATAGAGTCTAGCTGGTTTGCCAACCTTGAGTGCTAGACATGGCATTACATCATAGCCTGTGTCTAGTTTAATACATAGGGAGCTGGCTAATTTTTTTCTTATTTATTTTCACAAAAACACTTCTGATAAATAATGTTAGGGGAGAGCGAGATCAATCCATCTCCTCGTTACTGGAATTAAAATGAGGAACCTTGAGTGTCTGGTCATTTCCAAAAATGTAAACCAGTGAAACGGCTCTATTAATAATTGGAGATTGACTAAAATACTGTAATTTTTAAAAAAAAAAACAATTTTAGGTTAAAATACCTGACTCCTTTTTGTAATATTTTTACTCCCATGTCTTTCTATCCTATCTCTGCAATATACATAGATCAGTCATATCTGATTCTCTAACTGAATAAAGCTTCCAAGCAGTGTGTGAGTTTTTGCTGCAGTTCCATGGATCGATCAGTCAAAGACACAGTGAATCAGGGTGAGGTGGGCAAGAATGGGAGTTTTCTCAGTAATGGGCCATTCTGTCAAATAACTGCTGGCCAAGATCATCCCATATTGGAAAGTGAGTTGAAGTGTTGGCCACGTCTGATGCTCAAACTTGCTTATGTAGAAGCATGGGGGCAAAATTGGTCTCTGTAGCACTCATTTTTTGGCTGCTATGAGGCCTCTTAAACTTCAAAAATGGCGTCTGCGACACGCGCACACACTTCCAACAGGAAGTGTACAGGACGCCTTATTTGTAAAGGGGTTTGCGCGCAGCGCACCTAACGACCGCCGACAACATGCAGTGCAGGCAGATTATGACGTCAATCAGCGTGTAACACTGATTTGACGTCAGCGCTGCCATTTTGGTGCTCCATACTCCAGCCTATGCTGTCTCTTAACCTCGCACAGTTGAATATAATGTTAAATGGCATGAAGGACCCCCACCAGCGCTATTTAATGGGATCATCAACTACTTACAGGTTAGTTGCTGGATTATTTTCTTTAGCTATTGGTGCATTTGTACACGTTTTTGGAGCTTTCCTGTACTTGCTTAAAGTTTCAATAGTCTATAGGGAATGGTCCGGCTGGTGCTGATGTACTTTTTTGATGACTTAAAGGTTTGTGCACAAGCCAGTTGCTTCCAGACATGGGTGGCCTCGTAGGGCTTCCTGTTTGCATTGAGCATGACTGGGAGAAGAGGCTATGCAGAGCACGTCAAGCTGCTAAAAGAGGGAGGAGGAGAGGAAGAAGGGTTCTCAACAGGAGGCCATATCTGCAGAGAGTCTTGAGAGCAGATCTGTTGGAAAACAGATAGCTGGAGTGCTGTGACGTCTTGGAAGCCCCTTTCCACACTGGTATGCAGAGCCATAATGGCAGCAGTCTGAGCTTCCATGGCAGCAAGCTGAGATTGCACGAAAGCAGTCTGAGCTTCCACTGCAGTACTCCGACGTTACTACGTTAAAGAGACTATATAAATGCAAGTTGTTGTTGTTACTTGTGCTGCAATGGAAGCTGAGACATCGGCCATCAGACGCTGCATCAGGGTTGGCTCCACAGGTGTGCTGATGGAAGTGGCCACCTGTTCCATGTTGGAAAGGATAGGCTCCAAGCTCTGTGCTAAGTTGGTGCTGGACTCCTCCATGCTCCTTGATATTGAACACAGGCTTTCCAGCAGGCTTCCCAGTACACCAAGCATTTGGGTGTACTACACCCATTAGCCGCCTTCTGTAGCCTGGCCCATCAAAGTCCTCATTCGGGTCCTGTGCAGCAGAACTAGTGTGCGACCTCGCCCTCCAGCGCACTTGTGCCCGGTGTCTCACTGCGTGCAGATCCCGCCTCTATGCTGTCCTCTAAATTACGTGCAGAGTCAGTATCTGAGCTGGTGGCTGCGACTGTGAAATCGAGTGACTGTGTCCCTTCATCTTTACTTTCTTCTTGATCCTCCTCCACTGCCTGGACAGCTTCCAGTTCTTGTGTATCTGAAATGAAAAGGGACAAGGGTTGCGTTGTGGTGAGCGGAGAGGAAAAAGTACAAAGTGCATGCTTATGCCATCTGCAGGTTCTCAGTTGGAAGAGATTGAGGGATGAGGGAGAAGTGGGATGAGAGAAGGAGAATTAGGTATGTAGATACCCTCATCTTCAATGGCTTCAGCGCGCCGGTGGTCACGGCCTCAGCAATGGCCCTTCCCATAATGGCCAGCACTGTCTACTCCATGGCAGTTAAAGCATGCAGGCGTGCCTCTCCCCCTTCTGTTAATTCCTGCTGCCTCCTGTTGTGCACCACTGGCTCTTGCAAGAAAGAGGGAAGCGTGTCAGTGAGTGATGTGGCAGTCATGGTTAAGTAGCTGCTGGTGTGTGCAAGCTTTGAGATTTGGGTGTGAGGCTTGTAACAGTGCGTGAGAGTGAGATAAAGCATATGAATGTTAGGTATGAGTCCTGATTGATAGAGATTGTTGGTAGGTGAATGATGGAGGTGTAGTGAATTGAGCAGTGGATGAGGCTAGTGGTGCAGGTGGTAGGATATGGCATTTGAAGATGCACTCACTGACTATGACAACTCATGTGAGATCATTCAACTTCTTCCTGCACTGCATCCAGGTCCTTGGGGCTGCACTCCTGCAGTGACCTCCCCCCCCCATCTCTTGCTTCTGCCTTCTGAGCATGTGTCTGGAGGGCCTTCGGCCCCCCTGAGGGTACAGGACATCTCTCCTTTCCACCAAGACCTCCAGTGTAGCGTCCAAAAACCTTGGTGCGCATGCTCTGCCATGGTCAGCCAATATTGATTCTTCCACAGTACAATATTCAGAATGATCTCAACATCACCAACAGCCACAATACACCTCCCCTTTAAGAGGTGCAGGCTAGCTTTAAGTAGGATAGCAAAATACTGCGGATGCTGGAAATCCGAAATAACAACAGAAAACGCTGGAAAAACTCAGCAGGCCAGGCAGCATCCGTGGAGAGAGAAACAGAGTTAACGTTTCAGGTCGAAGACCTTTTGTCAGAACTAGCTTTAAGTAGTGCTGGGCACTAACAATATTGGGCCCCCTGCTGATGCATGCAGCCAATGAACAGCACGGGGTGCGCTGGCTGCGCACACAAATCTTTGAAATGTGCATGCAGCACGAAGTTGGCGTCCTGCCTGCAGTGCTATCAACGGGCGCGGGTTAATCACGCATCGCGATCGCTGCGCCCGTTTTAGGGGGGTTATCTAAGGTTTTACTAAAGCATTCTAACTTGAAGAGTTGTGGTAGGCAGGCTTTTGTAATATAGATATGCTCGCAGTTTTTTAAAAATGAGTCTTGTTTTGCAAACTCTTAACTATCCTTAAACCAAGGACTATCAGCCTGCTCTGTGGATGTTTCTAAAGATTTCAAGGGGCTATTCATTCAAACAAAAACCCCAGGAGTTCTCATGGTATCCTTGACAACATTCCTCTCTCTTCAATTCTACCTAAAAATCAGATTTACGAGTCATTCATCTCTTGCCAGTTTGTGACACATTGCTGTCACAAGATGGCTGCCATGGTTGCATAGAAAATTGCCAGTTTAGTTTTTTAAGAGAACAGTTCATTGCATGAAGCATTTTGAGCCATATTGACATCAAAGGGGCAGTATAAATGCAAGTCATATTACTGTAATATTAGTGATAAGGATATTGTATGGGAAGTACTGGAAAATAGTTGGGAAAATTTATAACTTTACCTCTCTAACTGAAACCATACCATTCAATAATGTTTTCTTGGCTACAAACCTGCTCCATGTATAATCGAGAATTTTTTCTCTTTAACATATGAAAATATATGGCGGCAGGTTCGTCCCTTGCGCATAGTTCAATTTCAATTCTTCCTCAATCATATTCTACCAAAAAAATCTGCAAGATATCTCCTCATCCACCTCACTGTAACCCCTCTGCATAGCAAACCCTGTTTTTTAAACAACGCACACACAAAAAATCACCATGTACCCACACAACTTTTCTTCCCCCCCCCCCCCCCCCCTCACTTTCCCCCAACCCCCCCCCCCCAGCAACGGGATGAGCTGCTGAACATCCTGGACTTGAGGTCAGTTAGAAGAACATGAAAGGCGAGAAAACACAAAGTGAAATTAATGAGACAACAGAAATAATGTAACAGAGAGAAGCATAAAGAAATGAATGAAGGGAATGCACTGGAGGCTATCCTCAATGAATGAACTTCTGATTGTATCAGGACCATGGCTTAGGGAACAGGACGATACAAGAGGAAAAAACAAGACGGGCACTGTTGCAGGGAGAAGAAAGGGAGACAGACTTTATTTAGGGAGGGCAAAGCAAAAGGGGGGAGAGATCTTACAGATCCGTTTGGGGAACCAAAGACCCTATAAAGGCGAAGATCAAATGTGACAATGTTGAGCTGAGGCCAGGTGGCCAAGGAAGAGATAGGGAAAGAAAACCGATTGTGGGGGCAAGGAGCTGGGAATGGGAGGGATGGTTGCTGTTAGTGGGCTCAGATTATTAAAAAGAGTGCAATGTCTGACTCTGTTAACGATAACACGGGACCTTTTAGTGTGACCATCCAAACCTATCTGATAAACAGTGTAGCAAAAAATAATTGATCTCAATGTTGGTTTGAAAAGGAATACAGTGTGTGAAGAAAGTAACTACCTTGTGTGATGTCACTTCCAGGGCATGTACAGATATGTACATATACAGCATGGAATATTGCCTGCTGCTGCTTTTACCACCAGTAATTGTAGTTTGCTGTTACCACACTATATGTTGCCAAGCCAGCATTTGGCCTAAATGTTCAGCCGAACCAACCAAATTCAGTTGTGTATTTTTATAAGCCCCTTTGCTGCACACGATTCACTGCACACCCGTTGAGTGCGTTTACTGTTTGTCAGGAGTGCAAACTACTCAACATATGAGGCTTTAAGACAGGCCATCTGTTAGTCCTGGATCGTTGGAAGATTGTCAAACTAGTCTAAAAATAAGCAGATAAAAATACACTGAAAAAAGACAATTAAATGCTTTGTTTTATTATTTGGAAAAGGTGTAAATAAAGTTTGGCTTCGTGGTAGCATGTAATGAAGCATGCAAATCTTTTTAGCTGCATGAGATTCCATTGTTAGTTAAAGAGCTGACTATGTGCTATCGGGCCAGCAAAAGTTCAGTTTGTTTAAAATCAGCTGTCCTGAAAATTCAAGGTACATGTTATTTACATGGTGCTTGTTTTGACTTGATGGCCATAAGATAGTTGTAGCTATACCACTTATGACATAATTGTAAAATGGGGCACGCTTGGGATCAGTGGCAGTACAATATGTTAAGTAATGGCTTAGCACTCATTTTCTAGCACTAGATGTTGCTGCATTTAAGTATTGTGGATTTAAACCAGACAGACTACTAAATCAGTGTGAAGAGCATGTGGGGGATGTCTTTATTACTACAGATTAACTATTAGACACGTTAAATCTCCACAACATATCGGCAAATCAATTGCCAACACTTATCTTGTTTTGCTAATGTTGAGCCGACTGGATTTAATACAGTCACAGCAGATCTGTTTAGGCAACAATTGAATAAAAGCCACTGAGATGTGGGGGAATGAGATTGGCCTAAAATGGTTGGACTGAAATTCTGGTCTTAAAAAATGTGATCTTAAACTGGGTTTAACCACATGGTTTTACACATTGGAGAGAAAAATGCATCTTAATGCAATTGTATCTTGTTAGAGTTGATCTTAAATGAGTCGTATGTTGTTTCCCCAACTGTGAACTCAACTACAATATCAGTTGCGAGAAATTGGATTTAATGCTAAAATTGCAAACATTACAAGAAAGGGTTTTGTAAAAGTACAGTACAACTGTGACCATGGCTCTAACTCAGAAATTGCCAGGTATTTGAGCCCTGTGCTGAAAATATTCAGTGCAAATTAAACATATATATATGTATTAATGTTTGAGTGTGTTGATAGGTATTTTAAGAATGAGGTCGGCAAGAGGAGTTGGTATTCCGTTTAGATTTAGTACTCGGCTGGTGAGGCTGCTGTTACTGTGATAGCTTTTAATTTGCATTGTAAGGACTGTAAACATACAGAAATGTTTAGCATTGTCTTGAGATGCACAAAAGGTAAGATTAAATAATATCAGTTTATGGCAAGATAAATACAAATAGATTCAACAGTTGATTTAAATTCATTGGTCACAAAAATCCTCAGGATACGATTCTGGCAGTTATGCTGGGATCATACTTATCAGTGCTCTCCAGCGTTGAACCTGCCGCAGGCACCTAATTTGTATGGGCAGCTGGGCACAAGAGCTCCCATGTGTGCATCTCCAGCGCCTGGCATGGGGAAGTTGCCCAGGCCCCCTCCACTCTTCTGCTGTTCGATCAAGATTTTTTTTTTTTTAAATTGCTCCTTTGGGGGTCCAAGCTGCTTGCCTGGCCTGGACCCCACTCTTCCCCGTGGGGCTCATTTCTGCCCATCTGGAGGCCGATCACCCCCAACACCCCCTCCACTTCCCACAGCACCTTCCCGTGCAAGCGCAGGAGATGCAAAACCTGCCCTTTTACCTCCTCCCTTCCCACTGTCCAGGGCCCCAAACACTCCTTCCAGGTGAAACAGTGATTTACCTGTACTTCTTGCAATTTGGTATACTGTATTCGCTGCTCACAATGCGGTCTCCTCTATATTGGGGAGACCAAACGCAGATTGGGTGACCGCTTTGCGGAACACCTCAGTTCAGTCCATAAGCGTGACCCTGAGCTTCCGGTCGCCTGTCACTTTAATTCTCCGCTCCACTCCCTCTCTGTCCTCCGCCTCTTGCACTGTTCCAACGAAGCTCAATGTAAGCTCGAGGAACAGCACCTCATCTTTCGATTAGGCACTTTACAGCCTTCTGGACTCAACATCGAGTTCAACAATTTCAGACTATAACCTCTGCCCCTATTTTTTAACGTGGCAGCTGTTGATGATTCTGCCATTCCCATTTACACCTCATCTAGACTCATCTTTTGTTTCTTTACTTGTCCCATTACCATCTCCTTTTGCTTTGTACTACCATACCTTTTGTCATACAATCACTCCTGACTTCCACCCTATCACAGACCTTCCCTTTTGTTCTTCCCTCCCTTCCTTCCTTTCCCTACCTCTGTACTTGCTTAAAATCTGTTACATCTCTAACTTTTTCCAGTTCTGACGCAAGGTCATCGACCTGAAACGTTAACTCTGTTTCTCTATCCACAGATGCTGCCTGACCTGCTGAGTATTTCCAGCATTTTATGTTTTTATTTCAGATTTCCAGCATCCGCAGTATTTTGCTTTTGATTTTTAACTCTATTTATTTCAAATTGGTCTCGGACCTTTGGGGTAGAATTTCCATGGGGGTTCTCTCAATCTCCCGTCATAACTTCGGTGGAAGATCAATGGAAATCCTGGAGAAATGGTATCCATTTCTGCTGTAGTCACAGGAGGAGATTCTACCCCTTTGTGTTTAGTATTCAGTGGGACAACTATTAAGTACTGCAGAAAATTCAGCAATTTTTATTGGGTCGTATCATAATGTCGTAAGCAGTTGAACAGACTCAAGTATGACGAGGCCAAATAGTTCACTTCTTTAGTCTGCTGCTTCAAAAACATCAATTAATGTGTGGTGTGATTTGACATTGAAAGGTTAATTATCAGATCCAGTCCCACAGACTATTCAGTTTATTGATCCTTCCTGTGTAATCAGTCAGCAGCCACTAATGGAAGAAATGCACATTACTTGGGTCCATGTTTGCAGCATCCAGTGCTGATCTTGCATTGTCTCCGAAGAGATGAATTCCGACAAGAATATGGATTAGCCAGCTTGACGTTAGGTGGCTTTTTGATTGGTTTGTGATGTCATCAGGTTACAATCGTTTTTCTGCTTTAAAGCTGAATATAGGTGGCTCTCCATGGTAAAAGGTTGTTAATAACAAATAGTGTGGTGGGGCATGCACTCTACCACGTAAACTAGCTATTTGTTTATTTAATAGACTGTTGACTGAAGTTGGGCAGGAGTGTCACAGCTTTTGAAATGAGTCGGTGAATCCCATAATTGTGTATTTATTCGCAGTCTGGAGTATTTGTTGGAGGGTTCTTATGCTGCCGTAGGATAGAGGAGTAATAGCAATTGTGACATCTGGTGGACAGTCAGAATAAGAACGTGCTGACAGGTTAACTGTGGAGTCACATGATTACCTGAGAGGCCAGGCATACAACAGCCTTCTGAAAGTCTTAGGATATTTACATGCTCTGAATTACATATACATTTGCATAGACATATCAGCTGACCTTTTGATTGGATGTCTGTAATGAATAAATATTATCGCAATGATTTTTAACACTATTGTAACGTTTATATTGTTTTGTAAAATAAATGGTTTGCAATTCAAGAGAAAATAGACCTTTTATTAATCTCTAACTGTATTAGAAAACAAATCTGCTTGTGATTAGATAGATTTTTTTAATGCATTGTTCACTGTTTTAATATAAATTGCCAGCCTGCGAAAGGAAAATAAGCCTGTGTCCCAAAGTGATTTCTTTATTTACATCAACCATTTCTGTCATTTATTACTGTAAATGTCTTTCAATTATTTCTATCGTAAATTGGTAGGGGGAAGTGTTGTTATTAAACTTTCTGCATGAAGGCTACACCTTATGCCAACTATCTCACTGAAATAGCTAAACTGCTGATGATCCAACTTCCCATCCTGGCTAATTGACATTGTAATGTCCCCTTTGTAGGCAGTGTCCCCCCTCCAATTCAAAGCCATCGCCATCACCCCCTCTGTCCTTGTAAGCTACCAGCCCATCTCCAACCTCCCTTTCCTCTCCAAAGTGCTTGAACGTGTTGTCATCTGCCTGATCAGTACCTGTCTTTCCCGTAACTCCCTGTTTGAATCCCTGCACTAAGGTTTCCGCCTTTCCCACAGCCGAAGCAAAGTCACGAACGGCATTCTCTCTGGTTGAACATGATGCAGTACCCTTTTTTGTCCTCCTCATCCTCTGTGCAGCCTGTGACACGGTCAAGCACATTATCCTCTCTGCTGCTGTCCAGTTTGGAGAAATTCCTTCGCTTGGTTCCACTCTTGCCTCTCCTTCATAGCCAGAGCATCTCTAGTAATGGGTTCTCTTCCTACCCCCACATCGTCACCGAGGAAGTTCCCTTCTTCCTCATCTGCCCATGGCAACATCTGCAGACATAGGGTCAGCTTTGAACACTCAACTTTACCACCCCAGCATCTCTCTCAACCTCTCCACTGTCTCTGTTGTTAGACTGCTTGTCTGACTTTCAGCCTTAAAAGAGCCACAATTTCCTCCAGCTGTACATTACAATAGGGTGACCATACGTTCTGTTTTCCAGGGACAGTCTCCAGATGAGGTACTGTATCCTCAGGCAAACAATGTCCCCAGAAGAGTTCCCGGTTCACAAAACTCATCCCTGAAGTGTACCCCTGGGCAGTGAGTGCAACCCCCGAGCTGTCAGTTTGCGGCTCTAAGGCTAAATTAAACAACAGTGGCCAGGGTGACTCACTGCGCATGTACGACCAATGTCTAATTTTTTTTTTCTACTGAGTGGGCCATGAACTCCTTTGAGCGCGACCTTTTCGTCCGTGAGCAAATTAAAAAAAACAACGGCAACAACAGCAACCACTTAAAAGCATATATACAGTAATGCCATAATGCCACCCCACCATCTCAAATCAGGCAACAATCTGGCAATGTTATATACAAGTTTAACATAACTTCTCTGCTTTTGAATTTTATTCCTCCAGAAATGAACCCCAGTGCTTTATTTGCACTTTTATGGTTTTTTCCGGCTTTAAACCATTTTCGGAATAAATTTTTTTTTATCTCTCTCTCTCCTCCCGGTCCCCCCCTCCTCCCGGTTCTCCCGGTCACCCCCCCCCCACTCCTCCTGGTTCCCCCCTCCTCCCGGTTTCTTCTCCCACTCCTCCCGGTCACCCCCACCTCCTACCAGTCCCCGTCCCCACCCCCCCCCCCCCCCCCGGTCCCCCTCTCTGCCCCCGGTCCCCCCCTCTGCCCCCAGCCCCGCAGTCTCTCTCTCTCTCTCGCTCTCTCTCCCCCCCGTCCTCCTCTCTCTCCCCCCCAGGCCCCCCCCCTCTCTCTCTCTCTCACTCCCCCCAGTGTCTGTCTCTGTCTCTCTCTCTCTCTCTCTCTCTCTCTCTCTCCCCCAGTCTTTCTCTCTCACTCCCCCAGTCTCTCTCTCTTTCTCTCCCCCAGTCTCTCTCCCCCAGTCCCCCTCGCTCTTCCCCCAGTCCCCCTCGCTCTTCCCCCAGTCCCCCTCGCTCTTCCCCCAGTCCCCCTCGCTCTTCCCCCAGTCCCCCTCGCTCTTCCCCCCGCTCCCCCTCGCTCTTCCCCCCCGCTCTTCCCCCCCCGCTCCCCCTCGCTCTTCCCCCCCGCTCCCCCTCGCTCTTCCCCCCCGCTCCCCCTCGCTCTTCCCCCCGCTCCCCCTCGCTCTTCCCCCCGCTCCCCCTCGCTCTTCCCCCCCGCTCCCCCTCGCTCTTCCCCCCGCTCCCCCTCGCTCTTCCCCCCAGTCCCCCTCGCTCTTCCCCCCAGTCCCCCTCGCTCTTCCCCCCAGTCCCCCTCGCTCTTCCCCCCAGTCCCCCTCGCTCTTCCCCCCAGTCCCCCTCGCTCTTCCCCCCAGTCCCCCTCGCTCTTCCCCCCAGTCCCCCTCGCTCTTCCCCCCAGTCCCCCTCGCTCTTCCCCCCAGTCCCCCTCGCTCTTCCCCCCAGTCCCCCTCGCTCTTCCCCCCAGTCCCCCTCGCTCTTCCCCCCAGTCCCCCTCGCTCTTCCCCCCAGTCCCCCTCGCTCTTCCCCCCAGTCCCCCTCGCTCGTCCCCCCAGTCCCCCTCGCTCTTTCCCCCCAGCTCCTCCCCTCGCTCTTCCCCCCAGTCCTCCCCTCGCTCTTCCCCTCGCCTGTCCTCCCCTCGCTCTTCCCCCAGCCCCCTCGCTCTTCCCCCCCAGTCCCCCCTCGCTCTTCCCCCCGCTCCCCCTCGCTCTTCCCCCCCAGTCCCCCTCGCTCTTCCCCCCCGCTCCCCCTCGCTCTTCCCCCCAGCTCCCCCTCGCTCTTCCCCCCAGCTCCCCCGCTCTTCCCCCCCAGTCCCCCTCGCTCTTCCCCCCCAGTCCCCTCGCTCTTCCCCCCCCGCTCCCCCTCGCTCTTCCCCCCCCAGTCCCCTCCTCTCCCCCCAGCTCCCCCTCGCTCTTCCCCCCCAGTCCCCCTCGCTCTTCCCCCCCAGTCCCCCTCGCTCTTCCCCCCCAGTCCCCCTCGCTCTTCCCCCCGATCCCCCTCGCTCTTCCCCCCCAGCTCCCCGTCGCTCTTCCCCCCCAGTCCCCCTCGCTCTTCCCCCCAGCTCTCCCCCTCGCTCTTCCCCCCCTCTTCCCCCTCGCTCTTCCCCCCGCTCCCCCTCGCTCTTCCCCCCCAGCCCCCTCGCTCTTCCCCCCCCGCGCCCCCCCTCGCTCTTCCCCCCCCCGCTCCCCCTCAGCGCTCTCTCTCTCCTCCCCCTCGCTCTCTCTCTCTCTCCCTCCCGCTCCCCCCCTCTCTCTCTCTCTCTTCCCCGCCCTTCCCCCCTCTCTCTCTCTCTCTCTCCTCCCGCTCCCCCCCTCTCTGCCCTCCCGCTCCTCTCTCTCTACTCCTCCGCTTCCCCCCTCTCTCTCCTCCCACTCCCTCTCTCTCTCTCTCTCTCTCTCTCTCCTCTCATCTCCCCTCCCACTCCCCCTCTCTCTTACTCCAGGCCCCCCTCTCCTCTCCTCCCACTCCCCCCCGCTCTCTGCCCCAGGCCCCCCTCTCTGCCCCCAGTCTCCTCTCTCTTCCCCCCCAGTCTCCCTCTCTCTTCCCCCCCAGTCTCCCTCTCTCTTCCCCCCCAGTCTCCCTCTCTCTTCCCCCCCCAGTCTCCCTCTCTCTTCCCCCGCAGTCTCCCTCTCTCTTCCCCCCCAGTCTCCCTCTCTCTTCCCCCCCCCAGTCTCCCTCTCTCTTCCCCCCCCAGTCTCCCTCTCTCTTCCCCCCCCCAGTCTCCCTCTCTCTTCCCCCCCCAGTCTCCCTCTCTCTTCCCCCCCCAGTCTCCCTCTCTCTTCCCCCCCCAGTCTCCCTCTCTCTTCCCCCCCCAGTCTCCCTCTCTCTTCCCCCCCAGTCTCCCTCTCTCTTCCCCCCCTCTCTCCCTCTTCCCCCCCTCTCTCCCTCTCTCTTCCCCCCCAGTCTCCCTCTCTCTTCCCCCCCAGTCTCCCTCTCTCTTCCCCCCCTCTCTCCCTCTCTCTTCCCCCCCTCTCTCCCTCTCTCTTCCCCCCCAGTCTCCCTCTCTCTTCCCCCCCAGTCTCCCTCTCTCTTCCCCCCCAGTCTCCCTCTCTCTTCCCCCCCAGTCTCCCTCTCTCTTCCCCCCCAGTCTCCCTCTCTCTTCCCCCCCAGTCTCCCTCTCTCTTCCCCCCCAGTCTCCCTCTCTCTTCCCCCCCAGTCTCCCTCTCTCTTCCCCCCCAGTCTCCCTCTCTCTTCCCCCCCCAGTCTCCCTCTCTCTTCCCCCCCAGTCTCCCTCTCTCTTCCCCCCCAGTCTCCCTCTCTCTTCCCCCCCAGTCTCCCTCTCTCTTCCCCCCCAGTCCCTCTCTCTTCCCCCCCAGTCTCCCTCTCTCTTCCCCCCCCAGTCTCCCTCTCTCTTCCCCCCCAGTCTCCCTCTCTCTTCCCCCCCAGTCTCCCTCTCTCTTCCCCCCCAGTCTCCCTCTCTCTTCCCCCCCAGTCTCCCTCTCTCTTCCCCCCAGTCTCCCTCTCTCTTCCCCCCCCAGTCTCCCTCTCTCTTCCCCCCCAGTCTCCCTCTCTCTTCCCCCCCAGTCTCCCTCTCTCTTCCCCCCAGTCTCCCTCTCTCTTCCCCCCCCAGTCTCCCTCTCTCTTCCCCCCCAGTCTCCCTCTCTCTTCCCCCCCCAGTCTCCCTCTCTCTTCCCCCCCCAGTCTCCCTCTCTCTTCCCCCCCAGTCTCCCTCTCTCTTCCCCCCCAGTCTCCCTCTCTCTTCCCCCCCAGTCTCCCTCTCTCTTCCCCCCCAGTCTCCCTCTCTCTTCCCCCCCAGTCTCCCTCTCTCTTCCCCCCCAGTCTCCCTCTCTCTTCCCCCCCAGTCTCCCTCTCTCTTCCCCCCCAGTCTCCCTCTCTCTTCCCCCCCAGTCTCCCTCTCTCTTCCCCCCCAGTCTCCCTCTCTCTTCCCCCCCAGTCTCCCTCTCTCTTCCCCCCCAGTCCCTCTCTCTTCCCCCCCAGTCTCCCTCTCTCTTCCCCCCCAGTCTCCCTCTCTCTTCCCCCCCTGTCTCCCTCTCTCTTCCCCCCCAGTCTCCCTCTCTCTTCCCCCCCAGTCTCCCTCTCTCTTCCCCCCCCAGTCTCCCTCTCTCTTCCCCCCCAGTCTCCCTCTCTCTTTCCCCCCCAGTCTCTCTCTCTTTCCCCCCCAGTCTCCCTCTCTCTTTCTCCCCCAGTCTCCCTCTCTCTTTCCCCCCAGTCTCTCTCTTTCCCCCCAGTCTCTCTCTTTCCCCCCAGTCTCTCTCTTTCCCCCCAGTCTCTCTCTTTCCCCCCAGTCTCTCTCTTTCCCCCCAGTCTCTCTCTTTCCCCCCAGTCTCTCTCTTTCCCCCCAGTCTCCCTCTCTCTTCCCCCCCCCCCCCCCCCCCCGTCTCTCTCTCTCTCTCTCTCCCATAGAAATATAGAAGATAGGAGCAGGAGTAGGCCATTCGGCCATTCGAACCTGCTCCGTCATTTAATGAGATCATGGCTGATCATCCAAATTCAGTACCCTGTCCCTGCTTTCTCCCCATATCCTTTGATCCTCTTAGCCTTAAGAAATATATCTAACTCCTTCTTGAATATATTTAATGAATTGGCCTCAACTGCCTTCTGTGGTAGAGAATTCCACAGGTTCACCACCTTCTGGGTGAAGAAATTCCTCCTGATCTCTGTCCTAAATGGCTTTCCCCTTATCCTTAGACTGTGACCCCTGGTTCTGGACTCCCCCGCCATCGGAAACAGCCTTCCTGCATCTAGTCTGTCGAGTCCTGTTAGAATTTTATAAGTTTAAATGCGATCCCCTCTCATTCTTCTAAACTCTAGCGAATATAAGCCTAATCGACCCAATCTCTCCTCATACGTCATTCCTGCCATCCCAGGTATCAGTCTGGTGAATCTTCGCTGCACTCCCTCCATGGCAAGAACATCCTTCCTCAGATAAGGCGACCAAAACTGCACACAATACTCAAGGTGTGGTCTCACCAAGGCCCTGTACAACTGCAGCAAGACATCCTTGCTCCTGTACTAGAATCCTCTCGCTATGAAGGCCAACATACCATTTGCCTTCTTAACCGCCTGCTGCACCTGCATGCTTACCTTCAGCGACTGGTGCACAAGGACACCCAGGTCTCGTTGCACTTCCCCTTTTCCCAATCTATTGCCGTTCAGATAATAATCTGCCTTCCTGTTTTTGCCACCAAAGTGGATAACCTCGCATTTATCCACATTATACTGCATTTGCCATGCATCTGCCCAATTACCCAACCTGTCCAAATCATACTGGAGTTTCTCTGCATCCTCCTCACAGCACACACGCCCACCCAGCTTTGTGTCGTCTGCAAACTTGGAGATGTTACATCTAGTTCCCTCGTCTAGATCATTAATATATATTGTGAATAGCTGGGGTCCAAGGACCGATCCCTGCGGTTACCCCACTAGTCACTGCCTGCCACTCGGAAAAAGACCCGTTTATTCCAACTCTTTGCTTCCTGTCTGCCAATCAGTTTTCTATCCAAGTCAGTACCTTACCCCCAATCCCATGTGCTTTAACTTTGCATGCTAATATCTTATGCGGGACCTTATCGAAAGCCTTCTGAAAGTCCAAATACACCACATCCACTGGTTCGTTCTCCCTTATCTATTCTACCAGTTACATCCTCAAAAAATTCCAGTAGATTAGTCAAGCATGATTTACCTTTTGTAAATCCATGTTGACTTTGTCCGATCCTGTCACTGTTTTCCAAGTGCTCTGCTATTACATCTTTTATAATGGTCTCTAACATTTTCCCCACTACCGATGTTAGGCTTACCGGTCTATAATTCCCCGTTTTCTCTCTACCACCTTTTTTAAATAGTGGGGTTACATTAGCTACCCTCCAATCCATGGGAACTGTTCCAGAGTCTATAGCATTTTGGAAGATGACCAGCAATGCATCTACTATTTCTAGAGCCACTTCCTTAAGTACCCCAGGATGTAGATTATCAGGCCCTGGGGATTTATCGGCCTTCAATCCCATCAATTTCCCTAACACCATTTCCCTACAAATACTGATTTCATTCAGTTCCTCCCTCTCATTAGACCCAATGTTCCCCGACATCTCTGGGAGTTTATTTGTGTCCTCCTTTGTGAAGACAGAACCAAAGTATGTATTTAATTGGTCTGCCATTTCTTTGTTCCCCATTATAAATTCCCCTGATTCTGACTGCAAGGGACCTATGCTTGACTTCACCAATCTTTTTCTCTTCACATATCTATAGAAGCTTTTACAGTCAGTGTTTATGTTCCCTGCAAGCTTACTCTCATATTCTATTTCCCCCCTCTTAATTAATCCCTTTTTCCTCCTTTGCGGAATCCTAAACTGCTCCCAATCCTCAGGTTTGCTGCTTTTTCTGGCCAATTTATATGTCCTCTCCTTGGATCTTATGCTATCCCTAATTTCCCTTGAGTCACCTTTTTTGTTTTATTTTTATGCCAAACATGGATGAACAAATTCTGTCGTTCATCCATGCGATCTTTTAATGTTTGCCATTGCCTATCCACCGTCAACCCTTTAAGTAACATTCCCCAATCCATCCTAGCCAACTTGCGCCTCATACCATCGTAGTTTCCTTTATTTAAATTCAGTACCCTCGTCTCTGAGTCAACTACTACTTCACTCTCCATCTTAATGAAGAATTCTATCATATTATGATCGCTCCTCCCCAAGGGGCCTCGCACAACAAGACTGCTAATTAATCCTTTCTCATTACTTAATACCCAGTCTAAGATGGCCTGATCTCTTGTTGGTTCCTCGACATACTGGTCCAGGAAACCATCCCGTATACATTCTAGGAATTCCTCTTCCACAGTATTGTTAGTAATTTGGTTAGCCCAATCTATATGTAGATTAAAGTCACCCATGATAACTGCTGTGCCCTTATTGCACGCATCTCTAATTTCCCATTTAATGCCATCCCCAACCTCAGCATTACTGTTTGGGGGTCTGTATACAATTCCCACTAACGTTTTCTGCCCCTTGGTATTTCTCAGCTCTACCCATACAGATTCCACATCATCAGAGCTAATATGCTTCCTTACTATTGTGTTAATCTCCTCTTTAACCAGCAATGCCACCCCACCTCCTTTTCCTTTTTGTCTGTCCTTCCTGGATGTTGAATTCCCAGCCTTGGTCACCCTGGAGCCATGTCTCCGTAATCCCAATTATATCATATCCGTTTACATCTATTTGCGCAGCTAATTCATCCACCTTATTACGAATGCTCCTCGCATTAAGACATAAAGCCTTCAGGCTTGTTTTTTTAACACTCTTAGACCTTTTATAATGATTGTTTACTGTGGCCATGTTTGATTTACACCCTTGATTTCTCTGACTTCCACTTATGCTTTTCTCCTTCCTGTCTTTTGCTTCTATCCTTGTTTCCCTTTCCTCTGTCTCCCTGCACAGGTTCCCAACCCCCTGCCATTTTAGTTTAAACCCTCCCCAACAGCACTAGCAAACACTCCCCCTAGGACATCGGTCCCGGTCCTGCCCAGGTGCAAACCGTCCAGTTTGTACTGGTCCCACCTCCCCCAGAACCAGTTCCAATGTCCCAGGAATTTGAATCCCTCCCCCTTGCACCATTCTTCTAACCACGTATTCATCTGAAATATCCTTCTATTTCTACTGTAACTAGTACGTGGCACTGGTAGCAATCCTGAGATTACTACCTTTGAGGTCCTATTTTTTAATTTACCTCCTAACTCCCTATATTCAGCTTTTAGGACCTCATCCCGTTTTTTTACCTATATCGGTGGAACCCATATGCACCACGACAACTGACTGTTCACCCTCCCCCTCCAGAATGCCCTGCAGCCGCTCTGAGACATCCTTGACCCTTGCACCAGGGAGGCAACATACCATCCTGGAGTCTCGTTTGCGGCCGCAGAAACGCCTATCTATTGCCCTTACAATAGAATCCCCTATCACTATAGCTCTCCCGCTCTTTTTTCTCCCGTCCTGTGCAGCAGAACCACCCATGGTGCCAGGAAGTTGGTTGCTGCTGCCTTCCCCCGATAAGCCATCCTCCTCAACAATATCTTTTTGAGAGGGGGATGGCCACAGGGGACCCCTGCACTACCTGCCTGCGCCTACTACTCTGCCTGGCGGTCACCCATTCCCTTCCTGCCTGTGCAGCCTTTACCTGCGGTATGACCAACTCATTCAACGTGATATTCACAACGTCCTCAGCATCGCGAATGCTCCAGTATGTATCCATTTGCAGCTCCAGCACCGCAATGCGGTCTGCCAGTACCTGCATCTGGATACACTTCCCGCACACGTGGTCATCAGGGACACAGGAAGTGTCCCTGATTTCCCACGTAGTGCAGGAGGAGCATGCCACGGGGCCGAGCTGTGCTGCCATGACTTACCCTTTAATTAATTTAAATTAATTTAAATCAAATCAATACCACAAATTACACTACAATTAAATGATATAGTCAAGGGCCCTTGTTTACTCGCACTCCCCCCTACACAACAGAGACCTTAGAAACTATAACCACAAAATTAAGACCTTCTAAACTTTATAAACTATTAACCTTAACTGTCAAACTATAGAGTAGTATAAATACTCACCTGGCCATACTCACCCAATCAGCTGCTTCCTCTTGCCCGCGTCACTTTTTGAATCGTGACGTGGCTCTGGAATGCCGCCGCCGGTCTGCGAGATTGGTAATCCTCTGGGGGGGAAAAAAGCCCGCGAAAGTGAGTTTAAATACTCACTGTACCGTCGCTCTCTCCGCTCCCGACGCCGGCCTTTGGGGAAAAAAAAGCCCGATGTCTCTCCCAGTCTCTCTCAGCCCATGGCCCCCTCTCTCAGCCCCCGGCCCCCTCTCTCTGCCCCCGGCCCCCTCTCTCTGCCCCCGGCCCCCTCTCTCTGCCCCCGGCCCCCCCTCTCTGCCCCCGGCCCCCCCCTCTCTGCCCCCGGCCCCCCCTCTCTGCCCCCGGCCCCCCCTCTCTGCCCCCGGCCCCCCCTCTCTGCCCCCGGCCCCCCCTCTCTGCCCCCGGCCCCCCCTCTCTGCCCCCGGCCCCCCCTCTCTGCCCCCGGCCCCCCCTCTCTGCCCCCGGCCCCCCCTCTCTGCCCCCGGCCCCCCCTCTCTGCCCCCGGCCCCCCCTCTCTGCCCCCGGCCCCCCCTCTCTGCCCCCGGCCCCCCCTCTCTGCCCCCGGCCCCCTCTCTCTGCCCCCGGCCCCCTCTCTCTGCCCCCGGCCCCCTCTCTCTGCCCCCGGCCCCCTCTCTCTGCCCCCGGCCCCCTCTCTCTGCCCCCGGCCCCCTCTCTCTCTCTCTCTCTCTCTCTCTCTCTCTCTCTCTCTCTCTCTCCCCCACACCCCCAGTCTCTCTCTCTCCAAGACCCTCTCTCTCCCAGACCCTCTCCCTCCCCTAGTCCCCCCCTCAACTCTCCCCCAGTCTCTCTCTCTCCCCCAGTCATAAGAACATAAGAAATAGGAGCAGGAGTAGGCCATTTGGCCCTTCGAACCTGCTCCGCCGTTCAATGAGATCATGGCTGATCATCTGCCTCAACTCCATTCACCGGCCCTTTCGCCATATCCCTTGATGCCCTTACTAGTCAGAAATCTATTGACTTCTGTTTTGAATATACCCAATGACTGAGCCTCCACAGCCCTCTGGGGTAGAGAATTCCAAAGATTCACCATCCTCCGTGTGAAGAAATTTCTTCTCATCTCAGTCCTGAATGGCCTACCCTTTATCCTGAGGCTGTGGCCCCTGGTTCTAGACTCCCCAGCCAAGGGAAACATTCTCCCAGCATCTACCCTATCAAGCCCTGTAATAATTTTGTATGCTTCAATGAGATCCCCTCTCATTCTTCTGAATTCAAGAGAATACAGGCCTTGTTTACTCAATCTCTTCTCATATGACAGTCCCGCCATCCCAGGAATCAATCTCGTGAACCTTCGTTGCACTCCCTCTATGGCAAGTATATCCTTCCTTAGGTAACGAGACCGAAATTGTACTCAGTACTCCAGGTGAGGTCTCACCAAGGCCCTATATAATTGGAGTAAGACTTCTTTACTCCTGTACTCAAATCCTCTTGTAATGAAGGCCAGCGTACCATTTGCCTTCCTAATGGCTTGCTGCACCTGCACATTCACTTTCAGTGACTCATGTACAAGGACACCCAGGTCCCTTTGAGCATCTGCATTCCCCAATCTTTCACCATTTAGGAAATACTCTGCCTTTCTGTTTTTTCTACCAAAGTGGATAACTTCACATTTATCCACATTATATTCCATCTGCCATGTTCTCGCCCACTCACTGAGCCTGTCGAGATCCCCTTGAAGCCTTTTCACATCCTCTTCGCAACTGGCACTGCTACCTAGCTTTGTATCATCAGCAAATTTGGAAATGTTACATTTAATCCCCTCATCCAAATCATTGATATAGATTGTGTCCTTGCGGTACCCCACTAGTCACAGCCTGCCATCCTGAAAAAGACCTGTTTATCCCTACTCTTAGTTTTCTGTCTGTTAACCAATTCTCAATCCATGCTAGTATATTACCCCCAATTCCATGTGCCCTAATTTTGTTCACCAACCTCTTGTGTGGGACCTTATCGAAGGCCTTCTGAAAATCCAAATACACCCACATCTACCGGTTCCCCTTTGTCTAATCCACTAGTTGCATCCTCAAAGAACGCCAATAGGTTTGTTAAACAGGATTTCCCTTTCATAAATCCATGTTGACTCTGCCCAATCTTACTATTAGTTTCTAAGTGCCCAGTTATTGCATCCTTTATAATAGATTCCAGCATTTTCCCAACTACTGATGTGAGTTCTAACAGGTCTGTAGTTCCCCATTTTCTCTCTCCCTCCTTTCTTAAATAGCGGGGTTACATTTGCTATCCTCCAATCTGTAGGAACCGTTCCAGAATCTATAGAATTTTGGAAGATGACAACCAATGCGTCCACTATCCCAGTGGCCACCTCTTTCAAAACCCTAGGATGTAGGTCATCCGGTCCTTAGGATTTATCGACTTTTAGTCCCATTAATTTTGCTAGTACTGTTTTTTTACTAATAATAATTTCTTTAAGTTCCTCATTCTTGCCATACCCTTGGTTTTCTCGTATTTCTGGGAGGTTTTTTGTGTCTTCCTCTGTGAAGACAGAAACAAAGTACAGTATTTATTTAATTTCTCGGCCATTTCCTCATTCCCCATTATAAATTCTCCCGTCTCTGACTGTAAAGGACCTACATTTACCTTTGCCAGTCTTTTCCTTTTCACATACCTATAGAAGCTTTTACAATCCGTTTTTATATTTTTCGCTAGTTTGTGCTCATATTCCATTTTCCCTTCCTTTATCAATTTCTTGGTCCCCCTTTGCAGATTTCTAAAAAGATCCCAATCCTCAGGCTGACCGCTTTTTCTGGCAACTTTACAAGCTTCCTCCTTTGACTTAATACTAGCTTTAATTTCTTTTGTTAGCCATGGTTGGATCACTTTTCCTTTTGGGTTTTTATGCCCTAGAGGAATATATATTTGTTGCAAATTATGCATTATTTCCTTGAATGTTAGCCATTGTATGTCCACCTTCATACCTTTCAGTGTAGTCTCCCAATCTACTCTCTCTCTCCCAGTCTCTCTCTCTCTCTCTCTCTCTCTCCCCAGTCTCTTTTTCTCTCTCTCCCCCAATCTCTCTCTCCCCCAGTCTCTCTCTCTCTCTCTCTCTCTCTCTCTCTCTCTCTCTCTCTCTCTCTCTCTCTCTCTCCCCCAGTCTCTCTCTCTCTCTCTCTCTTCTGCCCCCCCCCCCCTCACCCCTTTCGATCCTCGATCTCCCCCCACACCGGCCACCACAGATCCCCTGACCTCTGCTTGGAACCGCCGAAAGCGTGGCCCAACTGGCTCCGGTATACCGCGTGCAGGCACAGAAGGCTGCAAAGGCAAATAATCACAGCGCGGGGGATTCTCCTGCTGTCTCGCTGAAAGGTCAAAGTTCAAGGGAGAAAAACCAACCCCCCCCCCGGCGTTGCACAGCAACCCATCAACCATCGGAGAACACACTTCATGAGCTGCAATTGGGATCAGCTCTGAGGTTGTAAGACTCACAAACGACTCTGTCTGGATTCCCGGGGCCATTGTGTATTGAGCCCCTCCCCTGCTCCAGCTCTCTGCGCGGCATTTCAATTGAAGTGCACGGGAGCGCTGGGATTAGTGCGCGCGCGCAGCCGCACACCTTAGAGAGAACATTGTGCACGATTAGGTGGATTTTCTGCACGTGTGCCGGTTGTTGTTTGAGTTTCTGGCTGGGCCCGTGCTGCTGGATTGTTGGCGCTGGAAGTGCCTGGGAGCACGGCAACCGGAACGGGTGAGGGAGAGGCCACAGAGGAGGGCCCGGTCACAGTCACTGGGGTAAGAGGTGTGCGGGCTAATCCTCGACATTGTGGGAGGGGGGTCATGTGTGACCTCAGTCAACGGGGTGGCGGGGGGGGGGTGGTCAGGTGTCTGAATGCTCTTCAATAGTGTGACGTCACATCCGCAGTAATTATATGCGCAGTTGTTTTACATTTTAGTGTATATGTGCAACTATTAAAATATAGGCTACGAATAAATTTTGCCTCGCAACACTGCGCAGCCTACATTTTCTGTCCTGGCTACTTTGCTGTGCTCGCACCCTTTGTGTCCCTGGATTCGGTTTAGAAGATATGGTCACCCTACATTACAAAGACCAAAATACCTATTCCATCTCCCTCCCTGGCCACTGTCTCGGGCTGGGCCAGACTATTCACAACCTTGGTATCCTATGTGGTCATGAGCTGACCTTCCAACTTCATATCCTCTCTATAACAAAGACCAGCCTCCACAGCCCATCTGCTGCTGAAACCCTCAATCAGGGAAAGAAAGGACTTGCATTTATATAGCGCCTTTCACGACCTAAGGACATCCCAAAGCGCTTTACCGACATTGAGGTATTTTAGAAAAGTGGTCACTTTTGTAATGTAAGAAATGCAGCAGCCAATTTGCACACAGCACGGTCCTAGAAACAGAAATGAGATAAGAACTAGATAATCTGTTGTCGTGATATTGGTTGAGGGATAAATATTGACCAGGACACTTGGGAGAGCTCCCTTGCTCTTCTTTGAAATAGTGCCATGGGATCTTTGACATCCCTGAGAGGGCAGACGGGACCTCAGTTTAACATCTCATCCAAAAGACGGCACCTCTGAGTGCAGCGCTCCCTCAGTACTACGCTGATGTGTCAGCCTGGATTATGTGCTCAAGTCTCTGAGTGGGACTTGAACCCACGACCTTCTGACTCAGAGGCGAGAGTGCTAACACTGAGCCACGGCTGGCAACTCTTCATGTCTTTGCCCCCTCCAAACGCAACTATTCCAAAGCTTCCCTGGCTGGCCTCCCATCCTCCACACTCTAAACTTCAGCTCATCTAAAACTCTGCTGCCCACAGCCTAAACCGCAGTAAGTCCCACTCCCTCATCACCCCTCTGCTTGCTGACCTACATTGGCTCCCAGTCCCCTAACGCCTCCAATTTAAAATTCTCATCCTTTAATGGCCTCACCCCCATCTCCGTAACGATCTCCAGTCCTACAACCCCCCAAGAACTCTGTGTTCCTCCAACTGGCCTCTTTTGTATCCCCACTATCTGCCCTACCATCTCTGCCCCAAGCTCTCGAATTTCCTCCCTAAACCTCTGTCCCCTCCACCTCTCTCATCCTTTAAGACCCCCCTGAAAACCTACCTCTTTGACCAAGCTTTTAGTCACCCCACCTAATAGCTTCATCTCTGGCTCAGTGTCAATCTTTGTCTGAATACGCTTCTGTGAAGTGCCTTGGGATGTTTTCCTACGTTAAAGACGCGATATAAATGCAAGTTATTTTTGCTAAAATTAGCGAAGACTGGAATGTTGGGCTGTATGAGCTCTCAATTATGAAATGTGTATTATTCTTAACGGAACAAAGGTTTCATGGTAATTCGGGTGGCTTATCTTATTTAGTACACAGTATGCCGAAAAAAGAGGAAGGACTGAAAAAATTCTGAAGTAATTAGAGAGGAAGAAGTAATGTAATGAAAACAGTTACCGTACCGCTGAATTTGGTTGCTTTGAACTGTTAATATTTCTCTTTTCTGAATCTACATTGGATAGGCTTAAAGTACATCAAATGTTGTTGTATTGCTGTGAATGTAAAATAAAATATTAAACTGCAAATGATTGTTTTTTGTAAATACTGTTTTCTTAAAAAGAATTTCTTTCCCAAAGTGTCTTGTATTGCATTGATGTCGTTACTTTTTTTTTAAAAAAAGATAGGATTAATCATGGGGAATAACCCCTTAATTTACCAATGGTGAAAAGTGCAGTAGGTCACATTATCATATCATTTGCATGTGGCGCAGGTCCAACTCTGCACTGCAGAAACTGACAAACACCAATTTCTGGCACAAGGACATCTCCACACAGCTGGCACCAAAATTACACCATTTCCCAGAAAACAGTAAAATATTATATTAAAGAGGTAGTACATTCAACTGAATTTGAAATAATTCCTCAGTGTTACAAAGGGAGATGTCTGTATGATTACCGGTGTCCTTCAGTCGCCTTTGTTATCATATTGAACTGCTCGTTAAAGACAGTCTGGGTGCAAACATTTTATATGGCACCCATCCTTATGTGATGTCATTAAGATCTGCCTCTGTGACGTCATGAATGGACAATACTCTCGCTTCTGCTACTGTTTCCATTCATATCACTGGAATGGGATGTCAAGTGGCTACATAAGCGGCTTCCCGTACAAAATGTATATTCCCAGTCTGCCCTAATTAACAGTCTGTCATTGCTGTTTGTGGGACCTTGCTGTGCGCAAATTGGCTGCAGCATTTCCCTACATTACAACAGTGACTATATTTCGAAAGTACTTGATTGGCTGTAAATCGCTGTGGGATATCCTGAAGTCGTGAAAGGCACCATATAAAAATGCAAGATTGTCCATTCTTTCACATTCATCTAATTCTGGATTGAAGTATATTGTTTCCACCAGTAAGAAAGCTTCAGTGAGATTAAAAAAGATAATTATTATGCTTCTTTCATTTAAAATATTTTCTTCCCTATGCTATGCATTTTTTTCCTATCTAAAAGAATGGGCAATCTATCTACTCCCAGGGTGTTACTGGTGTAAATCGGCAACTGCCACAAGAACTGTGAGAGAGGAACTCACTTTCTGATTTTTGTTTCCTAGGACTGGGAAACTGCAGAAAAGAGGTGTTTCCCAGTGGCTTAGCCAAGATTGAAAACTCTTTGTGTGGGGAATTGCAGGCCATGAGTCTCTATCCTGCCACTCCATTAGCACAGTGTGTGGGTAGCCCAGTATGCTATGTCAGTTCTGAATTCACACCACCAATATGATAAAAGCATTGAATAACGTTCATGTCTCATTTATTTTTAAATGTATAACTCAGGTCAAAAACAGGAAAATTCAACTTTTAATAGTTGAATTTAAAGGCTGATAAAATTTACAAAAGAAACTCTGTTGCAGGTTGTCATCTGAAGCAAGTTGTCATTAATTATATGGCGCAGTGTCACTATGTTGACAGTAACTCTGAGCATTTAAATAGCTTTTCAAAAGACTGATATAACCTGTCATCACTTGAAGGAGCTATCCTGAGAATTTTGGTCCAAAATAGCATTTATCTTTTTTAAGATAGGCTTTCTCAGATGGCTGGTCCCACTGGGCACTGCGTTTGCCCAGTGTCAGGTACTGGGACAGATGTGGTAGTGATGAGCCTCACACATCTGTTTCTATGCAATGCACTACCAGGAAAACCGGGTCAGGCAGCAGGAGGAGAGAGTGTACAGCTGCAGCTCCCCAAACTGGCTCACTTCCAAGATGGTGGGTTTGCCATGGGGACAAGCAGCAATCTAACAGTCTCTGTAGATCTTTTTTTCTGAAAAGTAAAGTTTATGACAACTGCTGTTTCTTTTTGTATGTTGTTACCAGTACAATTGCTGGATTATTACCACATTGAATTCTTGTTTGGTACAGACAGTTATTTTAATTGCTATAATTAGCATGTTTGAATAAGAAAGATTGAAGTAAAAGTACTGGGCACCAATATGTGTTTCATACCACCTGAGTGTTTATAGTAGTCTAATGAAACTGGCTATTAAACCTAGGTTGGTATAGAAAATTCTAGTTTGTTCTCTTTAATACCGTATGATTTAATATTTTTGCCTTTTTATACTTGTATGTACCGAATAGAGGTTTCAAACCAGTATTTCACCTCTATATAGTATAGAAAACAGATGTCAGATGTGTTTGAATTTATACATCAATCTGAGGTCTGTTTGCTGCTGTTCTATGGAACGAGTATAATAAACATGGTTGCGTCTGTGTTAACTGCTTTTGGCTTTTTGTAACTACTTCCCTCAAGTGTCAGGGTTTGTCAGTGGAGACCATAATGCTCATTTGCTCTCGCGATGTCTGAATTGGTCTGGTTCTGAGATCAAGAGCCGAAGTGGATTTGAACCTGTTTTGAAGTTCAGACTTCCATTGATTTTGTATGCAAGCTGGACTTGGGTTTTGATTTAAATCCAGAATAAATGTTTGCTGGAGGGTACCTGAGCTTACCACAGCTGACGTGCATTTAATGTACAAGCATAGATAAACCTTTCACATCATCCAGATAAATAGCTCCTATTCTTATTTACCTTATTATGTGGAAAGAATATGGCCTGGAGTTTCCGCCTTTGGGCACAATCGGCGATCCGGGCTCAAATTGCGCCCAAAATTGCCCTAGTTTTGAAAAGTGTTTTTTCTCTCGAATTTCTGCTCAAACTCATTTGCATATCAGCGAACATAAAATCTGCCATGAACCAGCGTAATCGGGCAGCGTTTTAAACGTAATTTAAAAAAAAAAAAAATTTTGCTTTAATAAATATTCTTTAATATATTTAAGAGTAGTAACTTGAGGCCGTTTGATTAATACAGCTAAAAATGGGTTTATCACAAAAATAAGCATTTTTAATCAGTGTCTAGTCCACCACCTGTGAGTAACCCAATTTTAAATAACTGAAAATGATTTTTAAAAACTATACAGAATCATTTGCTAGTTATATTGGTGTACCGTAATCAGCTTCTTAGTAAATTAAAAAAAAATATATATTCAAAAGCTTTTAAAACGTGCCCTTGCGCCTAAAAAAAAAGCTTAATTTTAAGAGTGGGTGCAATTAGCGGAAATTCACCATGGTGATTAATCTGATCTGGGGGCATGGCCAGCTTCTGGCGCGATGATTTTTAAACTAGTGCAAAAGATCACGGAAACTCGATTTGCGCTGGATGTAATTTGTGTTTGAAATTCCATGATCTTTTGCGCTAGTTTGGCCAATTTTGGGCAAATTGCACTGAAAAAAACAGCACAACCTAGCGGATACTCCAGACCAGCATATAAATAATTCTGACCTTTGAGATAATCCTTTAATCACTTCTCATCAAATTTCCAATATAGCTACAATTGTCAGTCTCATGCTCACTTTACTGGATCAACCTCATGTATTTCTGTATGGTCAGCATTCAATCATTTGTTCTTTGGTTTTTTTTCACGCTTTATGTAAGACTGTTTAATAAGGGAGAGTAATACTGCACAATAAGTAAAAGGAGATGATATTGAGGTTATGATTTTATTTAAAAAATTTACCATTGTTACCCAGCAGCAAAATTAATTACAAAATTTACAAAAGTTAATTAAAAAAATGTGCCATTTACAAGAGTAGGGTGGTATAACGTAGGAATTGAATATTGAATATTTACACTGATCAGTCTCTTAATATCCTCTTAATATTGGCACTTGGAGGTTAGATTGAGCCCAAAACGTGACCTCCATTTGACAATATAAGTCTCGTGAATTATGACTGTCAAATCGGTGCTGTTTTTAAGTAAACTCACCTCTGGAGTAGGTCTCCTGCCAGTACTGATTCAGACACACAGCAGTTTAAACTAGGTGGATTTGCTATGAATCATTTGTCCCTTCAGCTTCTACTTTTTCAGTTCGGACATCATTATGTATGTATTCTTGCATCCTTGAACATTTGTACATTATAGTTAATTGCCTTTGTAAGCAGCCTAATGCAAGGAAGCAGTATTAATGGAGGAATCGGCTGCATCCAGTGTCATTAGTTTGAGTCTTGAGGCCAGATTACAGCACTAGGTCGTATTACAAGTGCAAGCGGTGAAGTCTGAGGTGCTCAGCCAGTGTTTTTATCTGAATAAATTAACATTTGTAAAGATGAGATTGGAGACGGTTAACCTCTTTTTAAAATGCATGTTATCAGCTGTGTACAGGCTGGAAATGCATATATTTGAATCAAAGTTAGTTTTATTGTGAGAAATCAAAGAGAACTGAAAAGCATTGGGGAAATTTTGCCTCTTAAACTGGATAAGATATTTAAACTAAGGAAAGCTGACCAGAAAAAAAACACAGGTATTGTGCTTCCCTCTTCTGGTGGAAAAACAGAATTTGCTGAATATTGACAAAAAACATCATATTAAAGATAACACCAGTAAAAGGGTCATTCCTCCATCTGGACATTCAGAACAATGATTTGATAAATTACTCCAGGTCTGTAGACTTAACCTCCACATGACCACCATTTTACTGCACAATTAAATCAAAAGTATTAATGTATATCTTTATCACATATATTCAAACAAATGAATCATTTGCATTAAAATACATTTTGAATCTCAAATGTCACCACTTACACTGTTTTTAGGGTTTAAGCAGTACTAAAGCTCCAGCAATTGTATCATATTGCAGTACTATCAAATGTAAGGTCATTATTATGTCACATATAACATGAACGGTAATGTATATTATGCTCATATAACAGAACAAAGGTATGTGTATCAGAACCAACTGGGGTTCCCTTATACAGAATTATGAGTTCAATCTTGCACTTGTTAAACTAATGAAAATGGAACCTATTGCAGCTAATAGTTGCTGGTGTGTCTTTATGCATAAAGCTAAATTCGACAAGTTTATACGTTATCTGCAGTAAGCCTTGGGTGGATATGGACACGTGCTATTTATCCCTTATGGGTTTTTTTTTGTCTTTCCAGAACCACATGATGAGTCAGCACGCACAGTAAGGTGTCAGCACTGCGAGACATATTCTCTGCAGAAGACTCGACAGAGACACAGTGGGAGAGAACTTTTGAACATTACATCCAATCAAAGTGTCATTTGAAACCCAGATGTAAAACTAATGATTTGGCCATGAGGCACTGCTATTATAAGCAGTTTGAAATGAATATTAATGTAACAGATTAAAAGTATTCTATGCTCAGTATTTTTCTGTCCTGCTTTTAACTAGTGAGTTCACAGCTTTTGCTTCTAATCAGAGTTAGTGTGTTAGAAACATCAGCTTTATTGCTGTTGTCCTTTGTTGCTTAATGTAGTAAGCTAATAGGTGTCAAGATAACTAGATGTATTTTGTTAATACTTGCTTTTAAATGCAGAATTAGCCAGTTGTGATAACTGTGATGTGCTAGCTTGCCATTGTCAAAATATTTTTTCTTTTTGTCAAAGAAGAATGTTTTAATTGGATTGACCAGTTCACAGTACAATAAGAAACTATGTAAAGAAAAACAATGATTACAGTGCAACTGGATGGTGTTTGCTTCTAAAATGTGACTTACCTGATTGCAATAACTAGGACAGTATAATAAAGGGAAACCACGCACTTAATTTCTCTTTGTATTTGAGTGAAATAGCATGTGTTAGTTATTATTCTCAATACAGCCTACCAGAAGGTCTTGACCACATTAGAGTATTAAACCATCAGCACACATAATGCAACACATTTCTGTTTTACACAGTAGCTTGATATTATAGTAGGCATGCAGAGACGACACAGTCATGAGTAACTGTATAATTTCCATCAGCTTTGATGATTGACCACACTCTGCATGTCATAGAGGACATAAATTTCTTGCACACTTCCAATGTAATATGACTCCACTCCCTTGTACTGTACCAGATCTCCCTTGTGTTTTTTAATTCACCCCAGAGGTCTTCAGTGAAGTTGAGGTCAGGATTGTCTCCAATTTACCCCAGTAATGGCGCACTGTAACCTTGTTTCCATTACTCACAACTTGCGTTGTTTGGCAGGGTACTGCTTCAACCTGAAACACTGCATCACCATTGGGAGTGAAGGAGGAGGAGGTGTTGAATTTGAGGTGGTAGGACAGCATACAGGTGAACTGTATTATTGTATTTTCTGTGGCAACTATATTGGGAGACCAGGTAGTTTATTATTTGTTCTGAATGGTTTTGTGCCCCAGTTGGAATTTGATGGTGTGTATTTATAGCTAAGTGACTTAGAATTAGATGTTTAAAAAAAATTGCCATAAGAAAACCTTTTACTTTAGTTTCCTTTCTCTAGTTTCAGTCAGCATCTCTCTGCACCCTTTCAGAACTGAATAACTATTCTATGAAAAAAATCATTACATGAATTATTGTAAATGATGTATTAAAGAGTCACTGAGTAATACAGGTTATAATTTGTATACTACTAAGAACTTAAACATTTCTCTACTAGCTGGATAAACTAAAACGCTTGAACCTTAGTGTTCGAGATTTGGCAGAGATGCCACAACAGACCTCACACGGTTAATGAACAGAATCTTTTTTCCTGACTTTCTTCCAATCAGTATTTTAACATAGTACTTTCAGAATAATCAAGTATACACAGCATCTAACCTTCAAAAAGAGTGATGTGTGGTATGAGAGTACGTTCAAAATACGCCACGCAAACAGTGTCTCAGCTTCCTTAGTCACAGCAGATCAAAACTTGTCATTTCCCTACAGCTCTGAAAATGACAGACTCTTCCCAAAGCTACTAACATTATTTTCCATTGCTAACTAGAACTTCTTCATTTCTGTCAGATTTTTTTTTAAAAACCTCCATTTTGTAGTTTTTTTCTCCTCCATTAGAAACCCTCCACACCACTCAGCATCCCTCTGAGAAAGCAGGCAGGCAGTCTGCTCTCAGGACTCTGCCAATGCTGCTTGTTTGCTGACTGCTAGAAGATGTGTGCGGGGGGACCAGGTTAACTCATACTCCTGGTCTCCTTCATTTCCTGTAGCTGAGCTGAGATTGGGAGGCCATGAGGTGTAAACCTGTGCTTTGTTACTCCATGGGACAGTATGTTATGAAGGAAGTACATAAAGTAGTAAACCGATAGGTGTCAAGATAACAATGTATTTAGTCAATACAACTTTTAATTGCATTTAATACATCAACTTGTGCCACTGAACCACTGATCATTGCTGTTAATTTTGTAATCCACCCTAAAGTGCATGTGAATTCTTCCCAGGAAAGTTTTTTTTAATTCTTAACTACTCTTTCCTGATTCTAGTATGTTGAAAAACTGTATTATTTTAAATAAAATGTGAAAAGTCACCAGGTACTACGGCAGTTATTAGGAAAGAAAAGCTTATCTGAACAGAACAGATTATTTTACTGGTGACTTCTTGGATTCTATGAAAGGTTTGTGTTTTTAGAAAATCTGTCTGTGGAGCTGTAAAAGGGATATTCTTCTTTCAGGTAAGAAATAGTAAAGTAAAATAAACTAAACTAATTTTAACATACAAATATTGTATTCATTTGTTACAATTTTGAAATGTTTCCAAGTGCACAGTGGCAGAGCCAGGATTTTGTGAATGAGGAGATGTGGAGTTTAGTATCTGATGTCCACAATTCTGATGGGGAGGATGGTATCTCAGCTCTGCTCGATCCTCAACACTGTATATGAACAAAGTTAAGCAGGTCAGGGATGGTTACTAAATTAGTTATTTTTGCTGGTTCTGGCTTTTTAAATTGTTGCCATATGTAGAATTACATACATAGAATCTACAGTACAGGAACAGGCCATTTGGTCCAACTGGTCTATGCCGGTGTTTATACTCCACACGAGCCTCATCCCACTCTAATTACCTCTTTCCACCCTTCCCCTATATGCCTCTATTCCCTTCTCCCTCATGTGTTTAAAACAAATCCATTAAGTGCTTTGAAACTTCTTAAATCCTACCTTTAGCCTGTGGTAAGTTGTATAGTGTTAAGATTTGAAATGCCAAGAAAAGGTGGACAACTTGATTTCCTAGTTCCATGCTCCCCAGCCTGCATATTTTCAGCTGTTAAAATGAATGGGTGAAAATTTACAGTCAAGGGAGTGCAAAAGCAGAAAATGCCAGCCAGAATACTTACCAAAAACGATTGGCCTGTGTTCTTCTAATTAGATTCTGCTCCATGGATAATGATACAAACCCAGTGAATTTCACTGGGGAACTTTTTAAGAGATAATGATTCTTTTTTATTTATGCATTCTCAGGATGTGGGCGTCGCTGGCCAGACTGGCATTTATTGCCCCGAGAGGGTGGTTTCTTGAACCACTCGCGGTTTGATACAACTGAGTGGCTTGCTAGGCTTCTGAGGGCAGCTAAGAGTCAACCATGTGGGACCAGAGTTCAATAGGCCAATACAGGCGAGCTATCCGCAATTTTCCAACCATTATGGAGAGAATATTATGTGCAACATGCAAATTTCTGCACCGTTACCAGTGGGCATGATCACTAGCATTGTGAAGACAGAAAATTACCCCTATAACGTGTATGCTGTATATAGCATCTTCTTTCTTACTTTTTTTATATTACAGGTACTATTTTTTTTTTACAAATATTTTGTATACATTTTCATTTTGAACTATGTTTTACCAAGTGTTTCTTGCTTCTGATTCTTCCTCAGGATCCTTTTTGTTGTTGCAAAACCTAGGTGTGCATAATGGGACATCTTTCTTCTTTCAGTTTCCACATATACAGTAGTATAAAATTCCATGACCTCCATTGCAACTAAATCTGAACAATGATGTTCGGTGCAAATCCAATGATTTGACCTTGAGTTGTCTTCAGATGCCTATTCAGGCAATATGCTTAAAGGTATTCCATGTTGTGGGTACAGTTCTTGTTCAGGGGCCTTTATCTTTGCCAAGTAGTTATAGAATCACTTATCCATTCTTTGTTTTGTGAAAAGTTTACACAGGATTATGTTGTCTTTGTTAAATGGAATTTCTGAAGTTTAGTTCAGTCTAAAAGCTCTTAAACTCAAATAATACTTTTGATAAGATCCTTAGATTGGAGCCCAAATACTGGTCTGACCTAATCCTATAGCAAGTAGAAGTGAGTAAATGGCACAGTCGTGACTCATCTACCTACGAATATAGACACTAAAAGGGTCCCTAAGTCAAGAGCTTGATGCCAGAGATACCATGGCTCAGAATGATACTTGAGTTTGTAATTATACTGTGTTCATCTCATACATGAACAGTGTCTTTCTGAAGAACTCTGGCGTCCATACCTTTATAATTAATCTAGATAACAAAAGGCATAATTATTGGGAGAGTGGGATGAAACTGCGACTATTATAAATAGCCTTATGGAGCTAAGATTGAAAGAGTTGAGCACAGTAAGTTTTAGCGATGGAGCATTTTGAGAAGGTTCCACTCACACTAGGGTGTTTTTTGTCCTAGAGATTGAATCTCTTCTACTTCCTGCTACACACAGTTTGTATGAGGATGGGGAGTATAATGGCTGGAATAGTTTTCTTTAACCCTCCCTCTTATACCTTTTAACTCCTGGGGGGGAGAAATGCGCCCCGGAAAAATTAGCGCCCCTGCGGCCGAAATTGAGTGGTAGCGCCCCAAGAGGGAAGCGGGGTGCTACTGGATGCGCCCCGCCTCCCTCTTGGGGCGCTGCGAGGGACTATCACGGCGCTACGTGCTGCAGCGCCATGCAGGCCTTCCTCCCCTTCTGAAAGGGGAGGGGCCTTGCGCAGTGCGACCCGGGGCCCAGCTGGGCCACCGGGGATCGGAGTGCCGGCAAAAGAGCCCGGCACTCGAGAAGTGCCGGGCTCATGGAGCGCAACCGGCATTCCGCAAAGGGGCGGGTCAGGAGGCCGGGAATGGCAGCGGAGGCAGGTGCTGGCAGGTGGCCAGCAACAAAAATGGCTTCCCGGCACCTCGCCTTTAAATAGCGTCGCCCCGGCCTCAGGTAGGCCCCCCCTGACCCCGTCGGACATAACGTCCGGCAGTAAGTCGGGGCGCTACTGAAGATCGCGGCCGGGGCGCTGCATCGCCGGCAGCGGGGCACTAATGGCTACCACCGCCGCTAACCTCCCGCTGAATTTTGCGGGAGGCAGCGCCGCGCCCGGGCTCTAGTTGCTTTGCGTCCCGTTAGTGCCCTAACGGATGCACAAAGCAACCAGATTTTTTTCCCCTTGGCTCTGCACGTCAGTGACTAGGATAACATTTGTACATTGTTGGTGCAGGATACCAGAATAATTTTTCACTTTGGCAGCAAATATTTTGTGATATCTGTGCTCCTCTAATTCTGCCGTCTTGAGCATCCCTGATTATAATCGCTCAACCATTGGTGGCCGTGCCTTCTGTTGCCTAGGCCCTCAGCTCTGGAATTCCCTGCCTGAACCTCTCCGCCTCGCTACCTCTCTTTCCTCCTTTAAGACGCTCCTTAAAACCTACCTCTTTGACCAAGCTTTTTGTCACCTGCCCTCATTTCTCCTTATGTGGCTCGGTGTTAAATTTTTTGTCTTTTAATACTCCTGTGAAGCGCCTTGGGATGTTTTACTACGTTAAAGACGCTATATAAATACAAGTTGTTGTTGTTGTCTAGAATATAAAGTACAACAGGTCTGAAAATCGTGACTTACATAGATAATGAATGCTTATAAGGATGTCACTGGCCCTCTGACTTCTGAAAATTCCAGAGCACTGAGGAAAAGCATACAATAATATTCCAGGTCAAATATTTGTCAGACCATTCATGGTGGGAATTCTGCAATCATTGCTTTCAAAACAGGTGTTGATTATTAGGGCAAACAATTTTGTAATAGATTTCTTGCCTCCTCTTAAAGTGGTGGTATTTTCCCTGACAACTCAGGATATCTATGATGGTGCTTTTTTCCCGACAAAAAGTTGGACTCTAAAGAATAATAACAGCAGCTTGCACTCATATGGCACCTTTAATGTAATAAAACGCCCCACGGTGCTTCACAGGAGCATAATCAGACATAAATTGACACTGAGCCAAAGAAGGAGCTATTAGAACGGGTGACTAAAAGCTTGGTCAATGAGGTAGGTGTTAAGGAGTGTCTTAAAGGAGGAGGTTGAGGGAGGGAGTTCTAGAGCTTGAGGCCTAGATGGCTGAAGGCGTACCTGCCAATAATGGGTCGAAGGAAGTGGGGGATGCATGAGGCCAGAGCTTGAGGAATGCAGTGTTCTTGGAGGATTGTAGGGCTGGAGGAGGTTACAGAGATAGGAGGGGCCAGGCCATGGCAGGATTTGAACATGAGGATGAGAATTTTAAAATTGGGCCATTGGTGGACCAGGAGCCAAAGTAGGTTAGCAAGCACAGGTAATTGGTGAACAGGACTTGATGCAGGTTAGGGTACAAGCCATAGAGTTTTGGATGAGCTCAAGTTTGATGCCGGCCAGGAGAGCTGGGAATAGTCAAGTCTGGAGCTAACAAAAGCATGGTGGAGGGTTTCAACAGCAGAAGAGCTGAGGCCAGGGCGGAGATGGGCAGTGTTACGGAGGTGGAAGTAGGCAGTCTTTGTGATGGTGAGGATATGGTTTGGATGCTCAGTTCAGGGTCAAATAGGACACTGAGGTTGTGAACGGTCTGGTTCAGCCTGAGACAGTTCCCAGGGAGGGGAATGGAATCTTGGCGAGCGCACGGAGTTTGTGGCAAGGGGCAAAGACAGTGGCTTCCTTCTTCGCAATGTTTAATTGGAGGAAAGTGTGGCTCATCCAGGACTGACTGTTGGACTACTCTGAGGCAGTGGAGAAGTCGACAGAGATGGTGAAGTAGAGCAGGGTGTCGTCAGCGTACATATGGAAACTGACATCATGTCTTCGGATGATGTTGCCAAGCAGCAGCATGCAGATGAGAAATAGGGGAGCAAGGGTAGATCCTTGGGCGACTCCAGAAGTAACATTGAGGGGACAGGAAGAGAAGCTATTGCAGGAGATTCTCTGGCTACGACTAAATAGGTAAGAGTGGAATTGGTGAGGGCAGTCCCACTCTTGACAACGAAGGAGAGGCGTTGGAGGAGGATAGTCTGGTTAATACTGTTTTCTTCCATCAGAGCCTTGGTGCTCCCTTCACTTGCATGTTTTATTAGTATGGTATTACCCGTCCATTGGAGGGCTGAATGGTCTGACAAAGGGAAGTGGAAGTGCTGAAGGGGTGGCTCGAGTGCTTTCAGCTCCAGTCTCTTAACATGCTACTTTATTTCCTAAGAAGTCGCTTGCACACATCTGGTTCACAGATGTGCTTTCCATACAGTGAAGGAAGCATCTGTAGTAAGTGTCAAAGAAGGTGATGGTTGATGTATGTTGTCACTTGTTTTTAGTTCTCAACATCCACCAGAGGGAGACTTGGGCTAAACCTTTGTTCAGTCTTACAAATTTTGATGGGGGGAGGGAAGGAATGCTTGTGCGCCTAGATTGAAGTAACCTTGTGAATAACATTGCGTGTTAGGCCACAAGAATAGCTATAGCTTTCATTTGTGAAGTCCTTATGCAAATATTGTTGTCCCATAAGAAATAGGAGCAGGAGTAGGCCATTTGGCCCCTCGAGCCTGCTTCGCCATTCAGTAAGATCATGGCTGATCTGGTCTTGGCCTCAACTCCACTTTCCTGCCCACTCCCTATAACCCTTGACTCCCTTATTGTTCAAATATCTGTCTATCTCCACCTTAAATATATTCAATGACCCAGCCCCCACAGCTCTCTGGGATCGAGAATTCCAAAGATTCACGACCTTCTGAGAGAAGAAATTCCTCCTCATCTCGGTTTTAAATGGGCGACCCCTTATTCAAAAACTATGCCCCCTAGTTCTAGATTCCTCCATGAGGGGAAACATCCTCTCTGCATCTACCCTGTCAAGTCCCCTCAGAATCTTATACGTTTCAATAAGATCACCTCTCATTCTTCTAAACTCCAATGAGTATAGGCCCAACCTGCTCAACCTTTCTTCATAAGACAAGCCCTTCATCTCGGGAATCAACCTAGTGAACCTTCTCTGAACTGCCTCCAATGCAAGTATATCCCTCCTTAAATAAGGAGACCAAAACACTACGCAGTACTCCAGGTGTGGTCGCACCTACACCCTGTACAGTTGTAGCAAGACTTCCCTACTTTTATACTCCATCCCCCTTGCAATAAAGGCCAACATTCCATTTGCCTTCCTAATTACCTGCATGCTAACTTTTTGTGTTTCATGTACAAGGACCCCCAGATCCCTCTGTACTGCAGCATTTTGTAGTCTCTCTCCATTTAAATAATAATTTGCTTTTTTATTTTTCCTACCAACGTGGATAACCTCACATTTTCCCACATTATACTCCATCTGTCAATTTTTTGCCCACTCACTTAACCTATCTATAACCCTTTGCAGATTCTTTGTGTCCTCTTCACAACTTGCTTTCCTACCTATCTTTGTATCATCAGCAAATTTGGCTACATTACACTCGGTCCCTTCATCCAAGTCATTAATATAGATTGTAAACAGCTGAGGCCCCAGCACTGATCCCTGTGGCACCCCACTAGTTACCGTTTGCCAACCTGAAAATGACCCATTTATCCCGACTCTCTTGTTTCCTGTCAGTTAGCCAATCCTCTATCCATGCTAATATATTACCCCCAACCCCATGAGCTCTTATCTTGTGCAGTTACCTTTTATGTGGCACCTTATCAAATGCTTTCTAGAAATCCAAATACACTACATCTACTGGTTCCCCTTTATCCACCCTGCTCGTTGCATCCTCAAATAACACTAGCAAATTTGTCAAACATGATTTCCCTTTCATAAAACCATGCTGACTCTGCTTGACTGTATTATGATTTTCTAAATGTCCTGCTACTACTTCCTTAATAATGGACTCCAGCATTTTCACAATGACAGATGTTAGGCTAACTGGCCTATAGTTTCCTGCTTTCTGACTCCCTCCTTTCATGAATAGGGGTGTTACATTTGTGGTTTTCCAATCTGCTGGGACCTCTCCAGAATCCAGGGATTTTGGTAGATTACAACCAATGCATCCACTATCTCTGCAGCCACTTCTTTTAAGACCCTAGGATGCAGTCCATCAGGTCCAGGGGACTTGTCCACCTTTAGTCCCATATGTGTGCCTCGTACTTTTTCTTTAGTGATAGTGATTGTTTTAAGTTCCCCCTTTCCTATAGCCCCTTGATTATCTATTATTATTGGGATGCTTTTAGTGTCTTCTACCATGAAGACCGATACAAAATATTTGTTCAAAATCTCTGCCATTTCCCTGTTTCCCATTATTAATTCCCCAGTCTCATCCTCGAGGGGACCAACGTTTACTTTAGTTACTCTCATCCTTTTTATATACCCGTAGAAGCTTTTGCTGTCTGTTTTTATATTTCTTGCTAGTTTACTCTCATAATCTATCTTCTCTCTCTTATTTTTTTAGTTGTCCTTTGCTGGTTTCTAAAATTTTCCAACCCTCTGGCCTACCACTAATCTTTGCATCATTGTATGCCGTTGTTTTCAATTTGATACCATCCTTTACTTCCTTAGTTAGCCACGGATGGTTCATTCTTCTCAGAGTCTTTCTCACTGGAATATATCTTTGCTGAGAGTTATGAAATATCTCCTTAAATGTCTGCCACTGCTTATCTACCATCTTACCCTTTAATCTATTTTCCCAGTCCACTTTAGCCAGCTCTGTCTTCATACCTTTGTAATTGCCTTTATTTAAGTTCAGAACACTAGTTTGAGTCCCAAGTTTCTCACCCTCAAACTGAATTTGAAATTCTAACATGCTATGATCACACTTCCCTAGAGGATCCTTTACTATGAGATCATTAATTAATCCTATCTCATTACACATTACCAGATCTAAAACAGCCTGCTCCCTGGTTGGTTCCACAATGTATTGTTCTAAGAAACCATCCCGAATACACTCTATGAACTCGTCCTCAAGGCTACCTTTGCCAATTTGATTTGTCCAATCTATATGAAGATTAAAATCACCCATGATTATTGCATTACCTTTCTTACAACCCCCATTATTTCTTGATTTATACTCTGTCCTACAGTGTAGCTACTGTTAGGGGGCCTATAGACTACTCCCACCAGTGACTTCTTTCCCTTATTATTTCTTATCTCCACCCAAACTGATTCTACATCTTGATCTTCTGAGCCAATATCATTTCTCACTACTGCACTGATCTCATCCTTTATTAACAGAGCCACCCCACCTCATTTTCCTTTCTGCCTATCCTTCCAAAATGTCAAATACTCCTGAATATTCAGTTCCCAGCCTTGGTCACCTTGCAACCATGTCTCTGTAATGGCTATCAGATCATACCCATTTATTTCTATTTGTGCTGTCAACTCATCTATCTTGTTACGAATGCTGTGTGCATTCAGATAAATAGCTTTTAATTTTGTCTTTTTATCATTTTTCCCTACTCCGACTCTACTTTCTGGTGCACTCTTATGTTTATACGCTCTGTCCCTTCCTGTCGCACTCTGGTTATCATTACCCCTATCGCTACCCTGCACTATTGCCTTCTCCTTTCTCTTTGACTTTTTAAATTTCCCCTCACCTGAACCGTCCCCCCCCACTATTTAGTTTAAAGCCCTATCTACAGCCCTAGTTATTCAATTCGCCAGGACACTGGTCCCAGCATGGTTCAAGTGAAGCCCGTCCCAACGGAACAACTCCCTCTTTCCCCAGTACTGGTGCCAGTGCCCCATGAATCGAAACCCATTTCTCCCACACCAATCTTTGAACCACGCATTCATCTCTCTGATCTTATTGACCCTATGCCAATTTGCTCGTGGCTCAGGCAGTAATCCAGAGATTATTACCTTTGTGGTTCTGCTATTTAATTTAGTCCCTAGCTGTTCATACTCCCTCAGCAGAACCTCTTTCTTTGTCCTACCTATGTCGTTGGTACCTTCATGGATCACGACAACTGGATCTTTCCCCTCCCACTCCAAGTTCCTCTCCAGCCCAGAGGAGATGTCCTTAACCCTGGCACCGGGCAGGCAACACAGCCTTCGGGACTCTCTCGGCTGCAGAGAACAGTATCTATCCCCCTAACTATACTGTCCCCTACCACTACAACATTTCTTTTTACTCCCCCAACTTGAGTGGCCCCCTGTACCACGGTGCTGTGGTCAGTTTGTTCATCCTCCTTGCAGTCCCTGCTCTCGTCCACACAGGGAGTAAGAACCTCATACCTGTTGGACAAGTGCAAGGGCTGAGGCTCCTTCATTGCTACCTTCTGGATCCCCATACCTGCCTCACTCATAGTCACACCCTCCTGTCCCTGACCACAGACCAATTTTGAATTATTTAACTTAAGGGGTGTGACTGCCTCCTGGAACACAGTGTCCAGGTAACGCTCCATCTCCCTGATGTATCGCAGTGTCTGAAGCTCGGACTCCAGCTCATCCAACTCTGAACCGAAGTTCCTCGAGCTGCCAACACTTATCGCAGATGTGGTCGCCGTGGATCACACTGGTGTCCACCAGCTCTCACATGCTACAGCGGCAACACATCGCCTGCCCTGCCATCTCTATTGCATTTTGTTTATGTAATTAGGTTTTCAAGTTTTGAGATTTTAGTTATCTATGTATAGTTTTTAATCTGTAATCACGGCTCAGGTCGCTGCTGGTCCCGCTCTCGCTGTGCTCTCCGACCTCGGGTCGTCGCTGGTCCCACTCTCGCTGTGCTCTCCGACCTCGGGTCGTCGCTGGTCCCACTCTCGCTGTGCTCTCGGGCCTCGGGTCATCGCTGGTCCCGCTCTCGCTGTGCTCTCCGACCTCGGGTCATCGCTGGTCCCACTCTCGCTGTGCTCTCGGGCCTCGGGTCATCGCTGGTCCCACTCTCGCTGTGCTCTCCGACCTCGGGTCATCGCTGGTCCCACTCTCGCTGTGCTCTCCGACCTCGGGTCATCGCTGGTCCCGCTCTTGCTGTGCTCTCCGACCTCGGGTCATCGCTGGTCCCACTCTCGCTGTGCTCTCCGACCTCGGGTCATCGCTGGTCCCACTCTCGCTGTGCTCTCGGGTCATCGCTGGTCCCACTCTCGCTGTGCTCTCGGGCCTCGGGTCATCGCTGGTCCCACTCTCGCTGTGCTCTCGGGCCTCGGGTCATCGCTGGTCCCACTCTCGCTGTGGTCTCGGGTCATCGCTGGTCCTGCTCTCGCTGTGCTCTCGGGCCTCGGGTCGTCGCTGGTCCCGCTCTCGCTGTGCTCTCTGACCTCGGGTCATCGCTGGTCCCGCTCTCGCTGTGCTCTCCGACCTCGGGTCATCGCTGGTCCCGCTCTCGCTGTGCTCTCCGACCTCGGGTCGTCGCTGGTCCCGCTCTCGCTGTGCTCTCCGACCTCGGGTCATCGCTGGTCCCGCTCTCGCTGTGCTCTCGGGCCTCGGGTCATCGCTGGTCCCGCTCTCGCTGTGCTCTCTGACCTCGGGTCATCGCTGGTCCCGCTATCGCTGTGCTCTCCGACCTCGGGTCATCGCTGGTCCCGCTCTCGCTGTGCTCTCCGACCTCGGGTCATCGCTGGTCCCGCTCTCGCTGTGCTCTCCGACCTCGGGTCATCGCTGGTCCTGCTCTCGCTGTGCTCTCTGACCTCGGGTCATCGCTGGTCCCGCTCTCGCTGTGCTCTCCGACCTCGGGTCGCTGGTCCTGCTCTCGCTGTGCTCTCCGACCTCGGGTCATCGTTGGTCCCGCTCTCGCTGTGCTCTCCGACCTCGGGTCGCTGGTCCTGCTCTCGCTGTGCTCTCC
Source organism: Squalus acanthias (assembly GCA_030390025.1). Classification (NCBI taxonomy): domain Eukaryota; kingdom Metazoa; phylum Chordata; class Chondrichthyes; order Squaliformes; family Squalidae; genus Squalus; species Squalus acanthias. The sequence continues at coordinate 38,488,748 of CM059430.1, read as the reverse complement.
GACCTCGGGTCATCGCTGGTCCCGCTCTCGCTGTGCTCTCTGACCTCGGGTCGCTGGTCCTGCTCTCGCTGTGCTCTCCGACCTCGGGTCATCGCTGGTCCCGCTCTCGCTGTGCTCTCTGACCTCGGGTCGCTGGTCCTGCTCTCGCTGTGCTCTCCGACCTCGGGTCATCGCTGGTCCCGCTCTCGCTGTGCTCTCCGACCTCGGGTCGCTGGTCCCGCTCTCGCTGTGCTCTCTGACCTCGGGTCATCGCTGGTCCTGCTCTCGCTGTGCTCTCCGACCTCGGGTCATCGCTGGTCCCGCTCTCGCTGTGCTCTCCGACCTCGGGTCATCGCTGGTCCCGCTCTCGCTGTGCTCTCCGACCTCGGGTCGCTGGTCCTGCTCTCGCTGTGCTCTCCGACCTCGGGTCGCTGGTCCTGCTCTCGCTGTGCTCTCCGACCTCGGGTCATCGCTGGTCCCGCTCTCGCTGTGCTCTCTGACCTCGGGTCGCTGGTCCTGCTCTCGCTGTGCTCTCCGACCTCGGGTCATCGCTGGTCCCGCTCTCGCTGTGCTCTCCGACCTCGGGTCATCGCTGGTCCCGCTCTCGCTGTGCTCTCCGACCTCGGGTCGCTGGTCCCGCTCTCGCTGTGCTCTCCGACCTCGGGTCGCTGGTCCCGCTCTCGCTGTGCTCTCTGACCTCGGGTCATCGCTGGTCCTGCTCTCGCTGTGCTCTCCGACCTCGGGTCATCGCTGGTCCCGCTCTCGCTGTGCTCTCCGACCTCGGGTCATCGCTGGTCCCGCTCTCGCTGTGCTCTCCGACCTCGGGTCGCTGGTCCTGCTCTCGCTGTGCTCTCCGACCTCGGGTCGCTGGTCCCGCTCTCGCTGTGCTCTCCGACCTCGGGTCATCGCTGGTCCCGCTCTCGCTGTGCTCTCCGACCTCGGGTCATCGCTGGTCCCGCTCTCGCTGTGCTCTCCGACCTCGGGTCGCTGGTCCTGCTCTCGCTGTGCTCTCCGACCTCGGGTCATCGCTGGTCCTGCTCTCGCTGTGCTCGTCGGCCTCGGGTCGTCGCTCCTTTAATCCCCTTCGCTGGTCCTGCTCTCGCTGTGCCGTTTCAAGAGAGCGGAACCTGCTGGTTGTGCCTATCTGGCAAGGAAACTTTTATGTGGACAGATCATTTCTTGGTCAGAGATTTTTGCATATGAAACTTTTTTATAATTTTGTTCTTGGGATGTGGGAATTGCTGAAGGTCAATTACCCCTCCTCGGCTACTTCAGAGAGCATTAAGCGTTAACCATATAGTGTGGACCAAACCAAGTAGGTAGCAGGTTAATCAAATGGATTTTTACAATAATCCAGCTTTACTTACCATTGTAGGATTTTAACTCACAACTTGTGGGTTGATATTCCTGTACAATAACCACTACATTACTATACCCTGTGTGTTAATTGGTCTTCCTTGCCAACTCTTGAGGTGGGGGTGGGGGGGGGGGGGGTGGGCGTCTCACTCGCCAGTTAGGAGTGAACATTGGAAAGGGTGGATGTGAAATCACTATTAGGGTGATCAAGCACATTCCCTTCATAGACCATGCACAATTCACTGTCTGTACACACGTGGAATCTTTAGAGATGTAGATGGGCTGCCATTACTGGCAAGACACTTAAAGATCCTTTGTGTTGAGGCTAGACCAAAGGGGAAAGTAGGAACAGGTGCTCCAGGGATGCCAAACTTCCTGATTGTGGCATAATTAACTACATTTGGGGGATTGAATTCTGTCATTATTGGTTTTAAGTGAAGTTGTACTTCAGTGTTGTATTATGCATGCACAAACCTCTTTGTGGATTTCTTATGTTTAATTTAGAAATGCTATCATTTGCAAGTACATAGTATACGTGTATTCAGAAAATTGGCACTGGGAAAAATTTGTGTTTGTGTAAAAAGTCACAAAAATTGTCAATACACTTGGACCACAAAAACACATGCAGGTGTCTTTTGTTGCGAAGATTAAAGACTAGAGCCGTTAACAATGGAATACAACAACAACTTGCATTTATATCGTCTTTAACATAAAAACATCTCAAAGCGCTTCACAGAAACGTTAATACGTTGGGTAATAGTTCAGGAAAAACTGCCATTTCTGTAAATTTGAGGTGACTATTTACATCAAGAGCCTAAGGAGGATTTAAATATTAAGGATCAGAATTCCTTGGTGGCAAACTGATAATTATTTAGCCACAGAGAAATGTTGAAAGAGGAATGGAGCAGCTTTGTCAACGAGCGACTGAGATGATGCTGGAAATTAGTAGTCAGGCTGTATTTTGTATTCCATGAGGGACAGGGTGATTTTTACGGTCTGAGTTTTTCCTTAATAAGCAGAGACTTTGGAGCTGCCACTCTAGTTTTGATTTATATATCTGTTATACTCACTAGAAGAAAATGGACACTAAGTGAAATATACTATAAATTCACTGAATTGCCAAGATACTTTAAATTGTATGAAGTAAAACTAAAATAACTGCAAAAATTGCAGCAATAGAAAAAAATATAAGAATGAGAACTCGCCAAATAATTAATTGACTGAAGCTGGTGTTTGATAATTTACGATATTAATTAATATAAAAACCACTCCCTCACCCTGGTCAGTAGTTCAACTCTATCACTAGATCTCTCTTTTTCTAATCATACTGTTGGCATCCCTGGTACTCACCACCTGGATTCTGAGGAACTTCCTGTGGCTTTCCCTGATGGCTATGTGGGGGAAAGGATGCAGATTTGAGATCTGTGGCTCATGGCCAATATTTTAGGCACACTGCCTGAATGATGGTGAGCAGAGTCACCATTTTCAACCTTTCTCGCATAAGTAACTTGTTGACTGAGCTGTTGAATGGGGCAAGAGAAGGTGATAGAAATCATAAAGGCTGGAAGATTCCCACATGTTCAATCCCTTGTTACTGCTTATGAAATAAGTCGGAACCATCACATCTTCTCAAACTCTTTGCTCCTCAGAGGAAGCCGAACCAAATTTTTCACAATTCATGGTCCTGGTTTTGAGCTCATGGATAGTTGTAACTCTGCTGGCAAACAGATCCTCTCCTGCCACAGGTCTCAGCTAGGACAGTGAGTGAGTTCTGGTTCGAGCAGCAAGCTTTCCTTCAGATTTCCAAGAATAAGATCATCCTTGTCAGTCGAAGGTGGAGTGTAGGCTTCTCTACGTTGAGCACTGTTTTTATCTTGTTGGGCACAAAATTTAGAAGTCTAAATGGCTGTTGCATTCTTATGGAGCTCACACTCTGCAGCACCCAATTCTCAAGCAAGCCAAACAGATGGATAATAAAATGTAATGTCCAGTATTAATACTTAGCCAGCAGAACTCTGCTACGTTTAGTTAAAGGCAGTTGAACCAAAGATCAGTTATGTGAAGTAGACCTAAAAATGAAAAAAAGAGGAAGCTTACTCCTTTTGAGTTGGTAACCCTAATTTATGCATGAAAATACTGTATCTTCCATCTTTTCTTTTAGTCTTGGTTTGAAGATCAATTGCCAACTCTAAATGAGTTTTTTTTTTCTTCATTTTCGGGTCTCTTCTGGATTAAAGTGATTACCCCAGCTGCATTTATCAGAGGATATATCTTCCTCATTTCTTTGTTTCCCTATAACTAAATCATAGTTGCCCAAGTTGCACTTTTATGTGTAAATGTTAATATTTATTCATTACTTGGGCAAGGTAAGGACTACCTGCCAACTTAGTTGAAACATGACTGAGAAGCTGTAGCACTGAACAAGGTATGTATACAATGTGAAAGTTATGTAAAGATCACCTGCAGAATTCCAACCCAAATTCCTAGAGAAAGCCATGCAGTTTCTCCAGTTCAAAGTGGTGACTACAAAATTAACTCATGATGTATGGCTCAGATATTTATTCGAAGAAACAGTGAAAGAATTAAATGTCTATAGCGCCTTTCACAACCCCAGGATGTGCTAAGGCGTTTCACAGCCAATGATGTACTTTTGAAATGTAGTCACTGTTGCAATGCGTGGCAGTCAATTTGCGCACAGCAAGGTCCCACAAACAACAGTGAGATAAATAACCACATAATCTGTTTTATTGGTGGTGTTTGAGGGATAAATGTTGGCCAAGACACTTGGAGAAGTCCCCTGCTCTTCTTCGAATAGTTCTATGCCATCTGTTATGCCCACCTGAGAGGGCATACAGGGCCCTGGTTTAATTTCTCATCTGAAAAACGGTACCTCCGACAATGCAGAACCGCACTGAAATGTCAGCCTCGATTATGTGCTCAAGTCCTGGAGTGGGGCTTGAACCCACAACATTCTGACTCGGAGGCAAGAGTGCTACCACTGAGCCAAGGCTGATAAAGAATAGAGTTCTGATGTAGGGTCATAAGTCCTGCAACATTAACCCTACCTTCCCCTCTCATATGCTGCCTGACCTGAGTGTTTCCAGCATTTTCTGTTTTTATTGAAGAATGAGGATTATTCCATCAATGTGAATCATGTGCCGGATTTACCCCTAGCTTAAGGACATTGTGGAAAGCCATCTAGTGACATCCCAGTGTCCTTGTTAGGTTATACATGTGCAAATATAATTTTTATTTCACTTGTTAACTGATTTTGGGAGTGTTACAAACCCTTTTTGATAAAGGACTGTGGGTGGCGCCATATTCCAGTTAGCTCAGTTTCTGAACTGAGGAGAGAAGGTGTATTTCACTACATGCAGCTAAACACCAAAAGCTGCACTTCTGAGAAGTATTTCACAATGCTGTTTCAATTTTTAATGCAGTGCTCCTGTTGTCAATGTTAAACGTTTTGAGCAATTTGTTATTTCTTTTAATAAACTATTAGCATGCCAAGTCCCAAGAGTGGATCCTGAGTGTGCAGGACGAAGTGGATGGGCAGCTAAAGGTCATAACATAACTGTTTGGTGGTATGAATATTACGATGGAGGCAATAATATAAGGTCTGGCAGCTGAGGGCTGCATTATGAACTGTGATGTACAACTGCGATATGTGCAATTATGAATACAATTCATTTGTAGGAGAACAGTTGATGAAATACAGCTTATTCATTTTAATGCACACTGACCATTTATAGTGGGAATACTTTGGCTGGGAATGAAAAATTAAAATAACATTTGCTATCATGCAAATAATACTATTTTATGACGCCCTATTAATATTGCAAATGTAGGAATAACCCAGTTGAGCTTGGTCAAAGTGACATAATATTGTCAGGCTCAAGCATATTAAAGGACTTAGTTATTATGAAAAAGTCTTCCACAAACATTTCATTTTAGAAGACTTTAGAACCATGCAGGATTGACACCAAACAAGCAACATTACAGTTTAATTTTTGTGTTTCTGAAATCCAGTGGGAGAAGGTTTGCCAATGGATCTTCTGTCACAGTTCACATGGATCGCATTGTCTCTGATTGTGCTCTGTCCCACAATCATGTTGACCGAGGCAAAAAAAATAACAACATAACCCCTCTTCCTGGAATAGCGACAGCAGCTTGTCACCATTGCCTCTCCCATCATTTCATCTTCATTGAGCCATCACAGTGCAACTATCACACAAATATATATATCAATGATTTGGATGAGGGAACCAAATGTAATATTTCCAAGTTTGCTGACGACACGAAACTAGGTGGGATTGTGAGTTGTGAGGAGGATGCAAAGAAGCTTCAAGGCGATTTAGACAAGTTGAGTGAGTGGGCAAATACATGGCAGATGCAGTATAACGTGGATAAATGTGAAGTTATCCACTTCGGTAGGAAAAACAGAAAGGCAGAGTATTATTTAAATGGTGATAGATTGGGAAATGCTGATGTACAAAGGGACCTGGGTGTCCTTGTACACCAGTCACTGAAAACAAACATGCAGGTGCAGCAAGCAGTTAGGAAGGCAAATGGTATGTTGGCCTTCATTGCAAGAGGATTTGAGTACAGGAGCAAGGATGTCTTACTACAGTTCTACAGGACCTTGGTGAGACCACACCTGGAGTACTGTGTGCAGTTTTGGTCTCCTTACCTAAGAAAGGATATACTTGCCATAGAGGGAGTGCAGCAAAGGTGCACCAGACTGATTCCTGGGATGGCAGGACTGTCGTATGAGGAGAGATTGGGTCGACTAGGCCTGTATTCACTAGAGTTTAGAAGAATGAGAGGGGATCTCATTGAAACGTATAAAATTCTGACAGGGCTAGACAGACTGGATGCAGGGAGGATGTTTCCCCTGGCTGGGGGCTCTAGAACGAGGGGTCACAGTCTCAGGATACGGGGTAGGACATTTAGGACTGAGATGAGGAGAAATTTCTTCACTCAGAGGGTGGTGAACCTGTGGAATTCTCTACCACAGAAGGCTGTGGAGGCCAAGTCACTGAATATATTTAAGAAGGAGATGGATAGATTTCTAGACACAAAAGGCATCAAGGGGTATGGGGAGAGAGCGGGAATATGGTATTGAGATAGAGGATCAGCCATGATATTGAATGGCCTACTCCTGCTCCTATTTTTCCATGTTTCTAACTAATCAAAGGCTGCCAAGGTATCTGTTCTTCACACAACACAATAGCAAAATGCTGGTTATCTCTGTTAACATTATCTCTGTTTCTTTCTCCATGGATGCTGCCTGGCCTGCTGAGTGTTTCCAGCATTTTCTGTTGTTATATCCATTTTTCACCCTCTCTTTAAAGTATCCTCCACCTACCACGAAATTTAGACAACCCATTTCCCTTTGGCCTTCATTCCCTTTCTCTCTTTTTTCCCAGGGGATCCCTGGTTTCCCTATTGAGATATCCCAGAGTTGCCTACTACCAACCATTGGGCTTTGGTTAGGGCCATACAGAAAATATCCAGAGGCTAATTGTATATATAGGTTACTATATCTTTATTTGGCTATATATGCTTTTATGTTCCTTTGCTTTTCCTTTTTGTAGGAGGAAATCCTAAATTTACTAAAAGTTAACAGGTTCATCAAATTTGAATATAGATTAGGCCCCATTTTAAATATGTTGTCTTTGCACATATTTGGGCTGTTTACATTTAGTCACTGTTAAAAGTTAAATATTGGTGACGTTATTTAAAGATGTTCTTTTTTAGTTCAGCAACATGAGATGATTATTTGGGATTGTTGCAACATTCTTCACCAAAATTACAAGAGGACAGAAATAATGTGGCATTAGCGATTGATATTGTGTAAAGTTTATGTAGCTTACAGGTTTTTTCTCCTGTTTTATTTTGTGCTTATTTTTTAAAGAAAAAAGCAGCTTGCAGCTGACACACATGATGTATTGTACTCTGTTGTAATTTTTCCCCCCTCCCATACATCAGACAGACTGTTGAAAACAGCAGATGGACGAGGTGGCCAGCAGCAGGGTGGTGACTGACTATGTCACTGACGGGAAATGCTGCAATTCCCAATTAAATAATGTGGAGCAGCAACACGTCTTCAATACTAAGTAAAAATAAAAAAATTACAATGGAAGGTAAAAAGATTGTGGTTTGGACGTAAGCAGCGTGTACTTGGTAGAACGTGGAAATTTGCTGAAGATCCAACTGGGAGATCTTTAAAACCATCAGCAAATCACACTGCAGAAACTGAAGGAGAAATACACATTGGGAGTGAAGTTCATGTTGGGTGGTAGCTCTAAGTGGCGATAGCAGATCGGCAGCCCATTTTACTCTCCATTGAGTCAACTGAAAAGAAAATTGGGCAGAGTGTAAAACAGGCTGTCGATTCGTTCGCCTAAGGTGAATTTCACCCCCATTAACAGAAAAACCATTGACTAATCACACAGTTCATCTCATTCATGTCAACTGTTCAAGACTGCAAACCTATTGCTTGTATGTAATATAATTCTGCCAGTGCCATAGGCAGTGGTGAAGAAAATGGGAGTGCTAGCAAAAGCCCCTTTCACTTAGATGAGAGAATGACTTTCCTGAAAGTAAATTCACATTATTTGCACTACCCCTTACCCACATCCCCCCCCCCCCCCCCACCCCGACATCACCGTCCGTCATCTTCATACAGTTAGCAATCCAGTGACCACTATACAAAACAGGAGAAATAAGTTTCTCACTGTCTTGTTACACATAACAACATCAAAGACTACACAATAATCAGGACATGTCACCAAATGATTAGTGCAGCCACCACCCTTTTCTCATTTGATAGCTGTTATGCTTCACTAATTCTACCAAATGGGAGGGAGGAAAACTATACCAGAAGCACCAATTATTTAAAACCATTCTTAAGTAGGACAGTTGGTTGCCTCAGATGCTAGGACATATTACAGGCTGTAAAAGTGATTCAGGAGGCTAACCTGAAGGCAGGAGTTCCTGACCTCCTTATTCTGTCTCCTTGATTACCTCAGCCAGAGTTCCCTGATGAGAATCATTTTAAGTACACAATGATAATCAGGGATCTTGGCTGCTAGTCCCTTCTTTATAACAATAGTTTTTTTTTTAAATAAATGATTATAAGACAGAAGAAAATAAATAGATGTTAGGTTTAAGATTTTTTTTAACTTGGCTGTGGTACACACTTAATTTTATGAGTCACACAGTGCTTTGGAATAAAAATGATCAGTGTTAAATTTCACATTTGACAACAAATCCTGACAAAATGGAGCCAGGCTACAGGAAGAAAACATTATAAGGTGACACAGTCCTCACACACCCCCAGGATGATAAACCCCTCATAGCAGTGACCAGTTTTTCACTTTTTCTTATTTAAAACTGTAATATACAATTTAACTAGCATCTCCTCCTGCTTAAAAAAAAAGTAAAAGATTGCAATATATTTCTAACCTTGAAATACTTTGAACGATGCTGAATGAAGATCAGAAAATTCCCACTCATTTTTATAAAGGCTACCCCGTCCGTACATTCTATCCCCAGCTATCAGTAGATTAATGCAACACCAGTGTAGGATCTAATTATCCTGCTATTAGCTACATAACAGAAATTTAAGCCGTTAAGTTAAATAGTTAGGCCATCAGATAACTTTACAGGTTATTAGGTATTTTCCTTAATTTCTGAGTCACTCATAAATGATTTGAGTCGTCTTACTGCTGATTTAAATAGTGATGCAGTAATTGAGACACAATCCTCAATACAAAACCAGATCCTGTTAAATGTAGCAATTGTCATATTAAGGATGACTTTGGTGAAAACAAATCACTATAATGGCTGTGCGAGTGTCTGTGAGTACACTTATGGCTCTGTGAAAATGTTAACGTTTGTTTTTAAACACGCTGTTGTTAGTAACATAGGGGTAGAGTTTACGCTGGTAGTAATATCAGTGCAATCTGGATGAACTCCAAAATGTGCTCCTTGAGGCTCCTGAAGTTCTGCCCTTCATGTATCAGCTTCACCAAGAGACATTTTCTTACAATGCAAAATATATTACCAAGATCTAATTTTTGAATGTAGCAGCAGATAGACAGGTGCACAGGGGAAGACTTATTATTTTAAGGATTTATAAAGGAGAGACGTAGCAGGTTTAATTAGACCAGAAAGAATAGAGGTAGCTGAAGGCACTTTGCAGTTCAACAGCCAACACCGAAAACATCCCATTAAACTGCTATCTGTGGGCAAATCATGTCATCTGTAATGTATAGGATTATTGTGGCATTATTTAGATTGTATTTATAATACTTTAGAAATGAGATGTTTTGTTGTGTTGTACAATCTGTGTTTTCAGTGTTAAATGTTACAAGCTCTACTCCAATCTTCAGCTTTGTTTGGAGCAAAGAACATGTACAGTTGTAATTATTCACTATTTTTCTTTACAGAGTAGTAATTGTTTCAGTAAAATCTTTGGTGTTAACTAATGATTAATCTGTGTGCGTGGCACTATATGGCATTGGTATCAATTGAGTTCAATTATCTTATTAGCGTGAGTAACTGGAAATTAGAGAGCTTCTGATATTCTTTCTGGGATGAAGAGGAATCGTGATTACTAACTCGGTTTATATTTTAGAATTAAAGCAGAAGCTGAATCGCTTGGAAAAAAGAAATCAGGTGATTGAGCACCCACTAGTGACTGTAAACAAAGGAAATTTTATTCTTGCTAGAATAAAGCAAGTTCACCTTTGTTCACTTTGATGGCCTTGCTTTCTCTGCACGTAATCAGGCGGTGTACATCTTTCCTGGTATTGTCTGAATTGAATCGCTCTCAAACCTAAGCTCAGCTACCAGAGTTGGACACACTCCTTGCAGAGGCAGTAGACCTATATTTTGGTTATTTTCCTTCATTCCACATTGCTAGAACACAGGGCGGCAATCTATGCCTTCCTAAATAAGAAACATGGGCCGAGAAATTGTTTTTGTGCCGAAAAGCGGGACAGAGTGGGAGGCATGCTAGGAATGCTCGTCCAAAGATGTCGGCCTGAGGCTGGCTCCAAATTAAGCCTCGGGCCTTATTTCCATAAAACCGACAAGCTGCGAACGCCAATCGAGCGTCCCGATGCAGCTTGCTGGTCGGGGCCTGCGTACAATTAGCCGGCTCGGACTCCAAATCAACCCACAGGACCACTCTTACTCCTCCCGGCTCTACATGAAGTAAAACAAAATCACCTTTTCATCAGCGACTCCGCCCAGTTTCTGCAGAATTTGGGAGCTGGGTCCTAGACCCCCGATTGGTATGTTCAAGGAGCCGGTTTCAGATTGGCGCTCTGGAAACTCCAATGTCACCGGCATCTAACTTGGCAGCCGGTGCGCTTCTGGGGCGGGGGGGGGGGGGCGGGGGTCAGATTAGGGCACGGGATACCGCCGCCCAAAATTCATCTACCAAACTTATTTAGCACCCAGAAATTGGGAGGGGCATAGTCACTTTCTTCCTCGGCATTTCTCACAATAAAGCTTTGATTTTCGTGCTTATTTAAGGGGAAGATTGCTGCCATTTTTTTATATATATGTTTATGATTGTGCTCTAAATAGTAAAACCTGAAAATCACAAGAATAAGTACAGATGAGAGAGCCCATCTAGCTCATCCTCGGTTGAAATCTACAGTATTCCCCCCAGTACAGCATCCAATCACCTCTTACATGACTCCAGAGTTTTTGCTTCCACTACCCTATCCAGAAGACCATTCCAAGTATTAATCACTCTCTCTCCCTGTGAGGAAGTGTTTCCTGACATCAGTCCTGAACTTGCCTTTTGTTCATCCGTCCCTTGTCATGCAGTCATGATTTAACTTGAAATGGTGCTTAAGTTTAACCTTTTTTATTCCACTTAGTAGCATATGCCTCGAGAAGTTTCTCTCTCTAGGGTGAAGAGTTCAAGATTTTTAACCTTTCTTCGTACCTCTGGTGCTAATCAGCCTCATCGCCGTTCTCTTTTTTTTTAGTATTCTCACCGCCTCAAGAAGGCAGTGATTCATAGAAAAAGGGCAGATGAAGACTGCAGAGGTAGGGGCAGCACATCTATGGAGGGATTTAAAAATGAGGTTGAAGATTTTGAAATTGATTTAATGGGAGGCAGAAAACCAATGGAGGTTGCTGATAGTTGTGCAGACTTAGTATGGAATAGGATATAAGCGACAGAGTGCTAGATGAATTGGAGTTGTTATATTAACATTACATCCCCTTTTTTGAAATGTTCAACTTTCAGCTGTGCATTGCTAATTCTGTAAATGCAGCAGTGGCATAACTCAATGGGGGAGAAATTTGGTATCGTGCCGTTTGGGCCGCAATTATCGGCCGGGCGCAAGTTTAGTGCCTGGCGCTAATTATCGCCTCCAACTGCAAACTTGGCTTCTAATGCCCCTGGAGGTGATTGGAGCGCTAAATCAGGCGGTACACACCTCTCAAGGCGCTAACACCGAGGAGTGAGGCGCTACCTCAGAGCGCTGGCGAAGCTCATGTGATGTTAGTCAGCAATGGAACACAGACACACTGGCGCCGGCCAATTCTTAAAGGGGAGGGTCGATCTTGCTCTCCATCCACACCCTGCTCATTGCAGCCTTGAATCTCGGCCTGGAGAGACCTGTACATCAAATCTGCTGGAAAGAACAATGGAGAGGCCCAGGGAAAGAGCTCAGAGTGCAGCCCCCACAGTCTCTTCTAAATCGATGCAAGGAAGGTCAAATCAAAATGAACATGCCAAGTGCTGCTCAGTACCCAAAACTCCTTCACACAGCTTTGAATCTCTCCAGAAGTGTCTCTCTCTCAGAATGCGTGGTGCAAAAATGTTGCCGACAAAAAAAGGCAGGAAGCGGTCGCCTTTAAATAGCGCTCCCCCAGTCCCTTCCCGACTGCAAAATGCTCCCCTCAACCTGTCGTTGCTAGTGGTAAGGCAGGGGGTGCCACTCAATATCCGGTCCGGGGCATTGCACGCTCGGCTGACGTCACGATCTGCGGGCGCAGGAGTTCGTGGCAGTAGTGTTTAGCGCCGCCGCAAAATGTCTGGTCAATTTCGCGAGTGGCGCAAACATCGCCGCGCCCGGGCGCTAGTTGCTTTGCGCCCCATTAGGCGTTAACGGGAGGCGCAAAGCAACCAAATTTTCCCCCCAATATTTTTCTGTTACACAATTATAAAAAAAATGTCACTCAGACTTGATGATTTCCATATCTTGAAGCAGATACTGTGTTTGTCATTTTTGGGGTAATGTTCTGGTGCATTTCTATCTGATTGAGAATTTTACAACTACAGCTAAAATTGTTCATTTTCATTGAGCAATGACTATGAAGGCTTTGACTTGAACTATCTATCTAATATGTTAAAAAATATAAGTCCTTGTGTATAGGGTACATTTCCTGTAAGTATCACACTTCCTGCAACACTTTCTGCATCACACTAAGTTCATAACTTCCCTATTGCCGTAAAACAATGCAACTGGAGATCTGGTTAACTATGGTTCTGCATTGAATGACTTAGAGTTCTCTACCTTTAATAATTCAGGACCATATCATCTTGTTTTCCTCTTGTGTTATGAACTCAATTACTTTTCCTGGTTCCAATGCTGATCACCATTGTTAACAGTCAACAGTTAACAGTCAGGAGTTTTCAATTTCCATGTCAAAACTCAGCAACCCCTTCTTCAAAAAGACCACCTTGACTTGTCTGTCACTTCCAATTGCCATTCCATTTGTAACCTTCCTTCGCAAAGTCCTTGAGCAAATCATTGTCTCCCAACTTTGTGCTCATCACTTCCCTTCCCTCCCTGTTCAAATCCCTCAGTCTGGATTTCTACCTTGCTCAAACCATAAAGTCACCAACAATATCCTCTGTGATTGCAACTGCTACACATTATCCCTCCTTGACCTCTCCATGGTGTTCAACAAAGTCGACCGTGCCATCCTCCTCCTCCATGAATCAGCTCTGTGAGACTGCTTTTGCATTCCATTCCAACCTATGCCAAAACTGCCAGTGCATTTGCAGCAATGCTTCTCTTCCCACCCCCACGTGATCACCTCCAGAGTTTGTCAATCCCTCCTCTTCCTCATCTACATGCTACTCTTAAGTGACATTTTCTGTATGCACATAGCCAGTTTCATCACGTATGCGGCTGACACCCAGCTCTGTCTCTCCGCCACGTCCCTCAATCCCACAACCAGCTCTGTGCTATCAGACTACCTGTCTGTCATTAAGTTATGGATGAGCCAGGATTTCTTCCAATTGAACATCAGGAAGATCAAAGCCATCATTCACAGCTCATTTCTAAACCTTTTCTCCCTTTCCATTGGCTCCATCCTCTCCCTGTTTGCTCACTCAGGCTGAACCAAGCTGTTAAACCAAAGCAGAGCTTCAAACCAGTTGCTAGATTAAAAGGACCCAATAAAGTCTATGCCTTGTACAATTTTTTCTCTCAGTTTTTTTAGGGTCAGACACAGAGTGACTATCACTCATAGACACAAGCCAATTATCTTGGTAAACTTTAGCAATGTTTTTATTAACGTTTGATTTTGGGCACCAAACAGTTAATCATAATGCAACCTTTGCATGGCGAGTTTCAGTGCTGAAGACGGAGGGTTGATCTCCCCCGTGGTCTTCGAGTGGTTTGCTTCTTGATTTCTTCTATCTCCTTAGGCGGTAGTTTCTTACCGTTGACTGCAGCCCCGAGGAGGGCCAAACAGCTTCCTTATATTCACCTTTTACTGCATGCTCGATGCATGAACACTTGTATGATCTTCTCCTCCAATCCTAAGTCCTTGTTCGCATGCGCAGATTTTGGTGATTCCCTAACCTTGTTTGGAGTAGTAAATCATGAAGTGTCTTACTCATAGCGCAAATTGTTACTGTGGTCAGGGCCATCTGTTTTCCACGTCCCTTGTTTCAGCTAACCCTAGGTTCCACCATTTCCTTATCTGATGGTGACCTCATGATGCTGTTAGCTTCTTACTGATAAACCAATTAAGAATGCAGCAGTCTTGCCATCAATTACTTTGTGTTAAGGTTCTTTCTTTTTATGTCAAGCAAACTTTAACCAATAATCCTTCAGCCTATCTTTTGCCTTTCTCCTTCCGATAATACTGGACACTTCTTATGATGAAGCGTAGCTTGGCATAAGAAATAGGAGCAGGAGTAGGCCATTTGGCCCTTTGAGCCTGCTCCGTCATTCAATAAGATCATGGCTGATCTTCTACCTCATCTCCACTTTCCCGCACTATCCCCATATCCCTTGATTCCCTTAATATTCAAAAATCTATCGATCTCTGTCTTGAATATACTCAACAACTGAGCCTCCACAGCCCTCGGGTAGAGAATTCCAAAGATTCACCACCCTCGAAATGAAGAAATTTCTCCTCGTCTCAGTCCTAAATGGCCGATCCCTTATTCTGAGACTGTGACCCCTGGTTCTAGACTCCCCAGCCAGGGGAAACATCCTCCCTGCATCTACCCTGTCAAGTCCTGTAAGAATTTTGTATGTTTCAATGAGATCACCTCTCATTCTTCTAAACTCTAGAGAATATAGGCCTAGTCTACTCAATCTGTCCTCACAGGACAATCCCCCCATCCCAGGAATCAGTCTGGTGAACCTTCGTTGCACTCCCTCTGTGGCAAGTACATCCTTCCTTAGGTAAGGAGACCAAAACTGTACACAATACTCCAGGTGGTCTCACCAGGGCCCTATATAATTGCAGTAAGACGTCTTTACTCTTATACTCAAATCCTCTTGTACTAAAGGCCAACATATCATTTGCTTTCCTTATTGCTTGCTGTTACCTGCATGTCAGCTTTCAGTGATTCTTGTACAAGGACATCCAGGTCCCTCTGAACACCAACATTTCCCAATCTCTCACCATTTAAAAAATACTCTGCTTTTCTATTTTTCCTACCAAAGTGGATAACTTCACATTTCTCCACATTATATTCCATTTGCCATGTTTTTGCCCACTCACTTTGCCTGTCTATATCCCCTTGAAGCCTCCTTGCATCCTCCTCACAACTTACATTCCCACCTAGCTTTGTATCATCAGCAAATTTGGATATATTACATTTGGTCCCCTCATCCAAATCATTGACATGGATTGTGAATAGCTGAGGCCCAAACTCTTATGTTTGCGGTACCCCACTAGTCACAGCCTGCCAACCCGAAAATGACCCGTTTATTCCTACTCTCTGTTTTCTGTCCGTTAACCAATCCTCAATCCGTGCTAGTATATTACCCCCAATCCCATGAGCCCTAATTTTGTTTAATAACCTCTTGTATGGCACCTTATTGAAAGACTTCTGAAAATCCAAATACACCACATCCACTGGTTCCCCCTTATCTATTCTGCTAGTTATAACCTGAAAAAACTCCAACAGATTTGTCAAACACGATTTCCCTTGCATAAATCCGTGTTGACTCTGCCCAATCCTATTATTATTTTCTAAGTGCCCTGTTACCACGTCCTTAATAATAGATTCTAGCATTTGCAGTTGTCAGATTTTTAAAGTAATCGTCTATTCCTGGAAAATACTGTGGCCCCGATTTTGCCGGCACTCAGAGGGCAGGTTTGGAGGAGGGTCAGCTGTTAAATTCAAAATGATTGACAATGGGTTGCAAACCTGCCTCCGTGTGATTTTCCAAAGTGTCGGGTCTGTGATTTCAGAACAGACCGGACACCAAGCGGCGGGGGAGTCATATAAGATACTTAACTGCTTCTTAAGTGGTTGTTTACTACTATTTTGCCAGCCTTTTTCTATTTTCCCACATTTTCAACGGGTTTCACGTCGTTCGGAGATCACATCAGGTGAGTATGTCAGGAGTTCCAGCGAGCTTAATAGTTCACAGCTGCAACTGCAGTATAAAAGCCAAACTCTCACATCTGTTCACTTTCAAATGTCAGAGGTTGCTGATTTCAGGCTTTGGAAGACACATTTGATCTGTATTGAGGCTGTAAGTGTGTGTAAACTCTATATGCACTGTCACCTCCTTGGAATAACCTCTCTCCCCATTGACTGACTGCTGATAACATCTCATCCTCAACTGCCATATATAACAGCAGAATGGGAACGATTTATACTCTCTCACCCTGGTCCTCAGAATCTGAAGAGGATCAGCCGCGGCAGCAACAGAACCAGGCACACCAGCATCACCAACAAGAGTGCCAACCTTCTCCTCAACCACCTGATGCTGCGCAGGGCAGAGGCCATCAGCACAGGGCTGCACCGTGCCACAGGAGATACCCCCAACACAGGGTTTACAGGCAGAGGATGAGCTTCCTCAACATGACTGAGCAGCAGTGCCAAAGGAGGCTGAGACTTTTGCAAGAGTTTGTCGCAGACATTTGCACAATGCTCGATCAGGACCTGCAGCCCAGAGGAGTGGGTGGACACCTCTTACCAGTGGCTGTCAAAGTCACCACCGCCCTCAACTTCTTTGCGTCAAGCTCCTTCCAGGGATCAGCGGCATCTCCCAGTCGGCCTCCCATAGAAGCATCACGCAGGTTACTGATACCCTCTTTGCCAAGTCCGCCGATTACATCCACTTTTCCACTGATGAGGCAAGTGTTACCGAGCGGGCGCTCGGCTTTGCCAATCTGGCGGGCTTCCCACGGGTGCAGGTCGTCATCGACTGCACACATGTGGCCATCAGGGCATCCCATCAGAACCCAGCAGTATTTGTCAACTGCAAGGGCTTCCACTCCCTTAACATGCAGCTGGTGTGCAACTACAGGAAGAGCATCATGCATGTGTGTGCGAGATTCCCTGGCAGCTGCCATGACTCTTGCATTCTGCGCAGTCCACTGTCCCCCCGCTGTTCGCACCGCCAAACAAACTTTCCGGCTGGCTCCTTGGAGACAAGGGCTATCCCCTGAAGACGTGGCTAATGACACCATTGAGGAGGCCCTCAAATAAGGCTGAGGAGCATTATAATCAAAGGCACATTTCCAACCGAACTCTCATGAGGTTCAGCATGAGGAAGACCTGGAGGAGGCGGCTGACCCAATGCGACCAGTACGCAAGCACATTGCTGCCCGTGATGCCAGGGATGGCCTAATCAATGCCAGATTCACGTAACTTTATGCAGCACAGACATGTGGCTGCCACATACACATGAAGGTTGGCATTATTACACTGCCACACCATAGAGCATTTCTACAATGAACTGTTCAATCCTTGCACTGTCACTACCATCGCTGGACAATAAAGGTGCCCTTACCCTGGTCTGTCCCACCTCAATTTGTGACCACACATATGGCAACATCAATCATTCACAAAACATTACTTTATTACAACAAAATAAAAGATCTGAGACTCAGCATTCACTTTTAGAAAAACACCCAAGTGACTACCCTAGTGACTATTTATGTGTGAGCTTTCTTTTACACATGCTTCTACGAGGTGCTACCCCTGTGGCTTCACCAGATGTAGAGGCAGGCTGCTCACTTCCCTGCTGCGCCTGCTTAGACGCCTGTGGCCGTCGTCCTCTGGATTTTGGAGCCTTTGAGGGCCCCGCCAAAGTCTGCTTCTCCTGCGGCTGTGCAGGGGCAGACTCGGCCATCACTATTCGGGGAGACATATGGGGCTCTGACCGAAAGGTTGGCAGAGGGGAGTTGGAGCACTTGGAGAGGGGCCCCCACTTCCATGTCCACTCCCACCATCATCCCTCTCATGGGCCACCCCGCACTTCTCTGCTAGCAAGTAGCTGGAGAACACCTTGCTGCACATCACTGAGGCCATGAGGACCCATCTCTGTATTGATAGTCCTCATAGCAAGGACGTCCATGAACCTCTGATTTCTCTCCTCAATAGATGCCCATCTATCCTCCATAGATGACCATCTATTTAGAAGTGTTACCATGTTCTCCTGAGTCTGGTGATTTATGTTCTCCATGGAGGTGGCCATCCTTTCCATGGCAGAACCTACAGTTACCAGTGCGTGCGCCATGGTGTTGCTCATATTTAGGATGGACTCCTCCATTCTCTGCACACTCGCAGTCACCATGGTTGCAAACCCTGTCAGAGCCTCCTGAACTTCTTCCTGAAGCTCTAGGACCGCCCTCTTCCTGGATGGCCCCCGAGGCTCAGCGTCTGCATGCAGCTTAGCAGAGCTAAGAGACTCCTGCGGCCTCCGACGAGGAGTCTCCACTGCTGTCCTTGTCTCCACCATCTGATCTTGCTCACATATGACTTGTGATACACCAACCGACAACTCTACTCTATCTCGCATTGGACCCACCAAGGTGTGCGTCTCTGCGCTGGTGCTGGGTGCGCTCATTTCTGCTGACGCTGCTCCCTCAGAGGCTGGAGCATCCTCTGAGGAGTGCTCCTGCTCTTCCTCCTGGACCGGGGGGCGGGGGGTGGGAGGGGCTCTTGATGGTGCTGTGGGAGAGTAAAGACATGAGTTAGACATGTGAAATGTGGATTGCAGACACATCCCATTGTGCACATGATTAGCATTCAATTTCTATTGACATCAGATCCCAATTGAGTCACTCATGATTGCAAAATAAGATGTCCAGAAAATCATTCTGTCACCAGGTTGTTCTAATGAGCCCCTCTCTCCGTCCCCCACTTCAGGCTGGTCAACTTCTCCTGCAATCTCCAGAGCTGCCTCCTCAGTGCTGGTGAGATCAGCGAACGATGGTGATCCTCCTCCTGTTCTCTCCCTCTCCTTATTGTGGGCTCTCTTTTCCTGCAATGTGGGAAAGAAGTGCAGTTTTAGTGAGAGTGATGGAATGAGTATAAAGAATGGATAGGATAGATGTTTAGAGGGAGACTATGATGGAGTGAGGTGCCAATACCAAGTTGCCTGCTTTTGAGTTAGTTGTTGTAATTGCATAACATTGAGGGTGAGTGTGAGGGGTGCACAGTAAGATGGGGATATGATTCGGGAGAGAGGGATGGGTGATGATGCAATCGATGTAGGGGTGAGTTAGGATGTGCAGGAGTAGGGTTGGCAATGCAGAGTGATGGGGATGTGATGACAGGCACAGCAGAAGGAAGGTAAGTGTGCTTTTCTACTCACTTTTCCTGAACGCAGGAGATCATTGAACCTCTTCCTGCATTGCACCCAGGTGCGAACTACAACAGACCTTGCAGTGACCTCCTCAGCTATTTGTAGCCAGGCTGCCTTGGTCTGCTGAGGAGGTCTCCTCCTTCCATTCCCAGGGAACAGAGCCTCCCTGCATCCTCTGACTCCCTGCACAAGAACATGGGGAGAGTCATCGTTGAAGCGTGGCACAGCCCTCTGTCTCTGTGCAGTCATTTTGCTATCAAGCAGCACTCAGGAGTGTGGAAATAGAAGTGAGAGCAAATGTGGACATGGCCCCCTTAAATACAACAGCAGCAAACGCGTCATCAGAGGAGCTGAACAGACCCGCACCTAGTGATTGGGCCGAGCAATGCGCACTGAAGACTTAACAAGCCCAATTATCGCAAAATTGTACCAGCAGAGCGGCTGCAGCCAGGAGTGGGACTGGAACCCGTCAACTACCTCTCCCGGCACTAACCCGCCTCAGCTGGGAAAATCCAGCCCTGTGATGCTCAGCTGCTTTTCACAGATGGGAGAAGTTATCCCATGGAGTCACAGGCTAATCCAAATGAATAAAGTAATTGACAGAAAAGTTTTCCTGTTCATTATCCTGGGCATGTTACTGAACGGTTTTCAAGATATCAAGGTTAGTGAAGATACTCTGGAGGTCACACTTTGGGGTGTCCTGAGCACGGGAAAGGCTTTATCTATAAATGCAAGTCCAAGGGAGTTAGACTCAACTTTGGCAGTGATCTAGAATATGTTCGCTAAAAAACTAGAATCAGAAGGGTAGAAAAGACACAAAGATGTGACCTTTACTCAAAATAATTATTTTGTTTTTACTTTGCATTGGTTTCCTATGAGGTTAAGGCTAATGCTCATGTCTGCATGAAAAATTAGAATCCAGATCCCCATAGAAGAATGCTGTTATTTGGTAAAGTTGTTAAATCCTGGCATTAATTGAAAAATGCTCAAGTGTTTCCACATCTATCCCTTTGTTATCAGTGATGCTAGTTTAAGATCAGTTCCTAGTTTTGATTGAGTCTACCAATGACTGCACTATAGGATCACTCATTTTCTCACATTCGATTTCCTTCAGACTCATTGTTTAGCAGATTGCATTGGTGGCAATTAAATTAATATATTTTGTAATTTTTTTCGATTCCACTGTTAGCATGGTTTGATCAGAATGATGTCTTGACATAAAGCCTGTTGGATTATTTTCACCTACTTTGTGGACAACCTTGAAACTATGCAAGCTGATGATTTTGATTTTGGTTGTTGTAAATGTGCTCTAACATTTTGTGTTTGTGATCAGTGATCGTTATAAGCAGAGCACCATAGAGGTATAAATGAAAGTGTGCCTAGCTCCACGTAATGGTTCAAACTTCGCTTTCTGTTTGAGAGTAACATTGTTTAATTGCCTTTAGTTGCTTTAATGTTGCAGGCCAGGTCTTGCAAGAGCAACCTAGCTGCATCACTCTGCTGTATTTATGTTTTAAGTGCACAAGTACTGGCTTTTTGACATCAGCAACAAGTGATGTTATGATGCCACTATAGGGAATCACCGCACATGTATACGTGATGACATTGTGAAGTTGTGTCATGACCCGATCATGTAGTTGTGGGAACCATGTGGCTACTGGTCAGAGAAAGACTGTCGGCAGTTGGGGTGGCCCAGTAAAGAATGGGTCTTGCAGTCTGCCAGTTTTAAAAATATCTAGTGTGTTTAGCTTTAGCTGTCATCAATTGCGCAAGACACTTACATTGGCAGCTGGCGGAAAAAGAACAATACAAAAGCAGCTTACGTTCCCTATCTTGAAATGGGCGTCTTTGAACAAATGTGGCCTCCGTGTGGACTTGCATCCATTTAATTTCAGTCATTTGGACTCCATCAAAATCACTGTGTTCTTCATTAATTGGTTCTTCAGGGCCTCAAGTGCAGTTTGATGTTTCCACTCCCAGAACCAAGTGCCATTTTTCTTGTTAATTGCCACAATAGCTGTGTGATTGTGACACAACAATTTACCATTCTCAGTACTGTAGTTTCTTTTTGTGAACTTTGTACTCATCAGCGTGAGGAATGGTACTGTTCAGGTTCTAAAACACTGCTTTTTCTTTGAAGGTTTGTACTAGACTCCCCTTGAGTGAGTCATGTTCCTTGTGTAATCTGGGAGTGTATAGCATACAGTTGCATAGGCTTTGGTTGTCAGTGGTAAGTAACACAGCACACCAGAATTTACACAGGTTTCCCACTCTGTCAATCAATTCAAACCTGGAAATATCACACCAAACCAAACTTGTACAATATTAATTTATAAATTAAACAATGCAGCATCAGAATTTGGCAACATACTACACAGCATAAGGCAGCATTTATTTTTTAACATACATCTAGAATGCTTGCTTAAGAACTAGTTACTCTTCAGCTTATCTCCTTCACTACTCATATCACTAATGGTACTTGACAAACAAAATACAGTAGGTTGCTTACGTAGATGGGGCAAAGTCACTGGGCCGTTCCGTGAAGCCAGAATGAAGACAGAAAGTGACACTGCACGTGCAGCTAAGCAATTGACTACAATTGATTGTACAGCACGTTGATTATACCAGGGTGATATGTAAGGCTATCCCCATATTTTCTAATGAGGGTGTTCATGACAGTAGAATCCATTCAGGCACGGTTGCATTGCTTGACAGTATGTCCTTTAACAATCATGAGGATGATATGGGGAGAAAGCAGGGACAGGGTACTGAATTTGGATGATCAGCCATGATCTCATTAAATGGCGGAGCAGGCTCGAGGGGCCGAATGGCCTACTCCTGCTCCTATCTTCTATGTTTCTATGAGAGTGTTCAAGAGAGCATGAGCCATGTATTTTGAAAGAACTTTGCCAATATGTGAAAACACAACTTCCCTCTTAAGGTGATCGAACCCAACTTTGATAGCTTTCACAATAGCAAAATACTGTGGATGCTGGAAATCTGAAATAACAACAGAAAATGCTGGAAATACTCAGCAGGCCAGGCAGCATCTGTGGAGAGAGAAACAGAGTTAACGTTTCAGGTCTGGGACCCTTCATCAGAACTGGAAAAAGCTGGAGATGTAACAGATATTAAGCAGGTGCAGAGACGGGGGAGGGGGGTTTTAGGAGGGGAGGAAGGAATTGAAAGAACATACTGTGCTTATGTAAGAGGCAGGAAAGATAAAATGTTGCAAATGGGAATGGCAAAATCATACAGCATGAAAAATGGGGGCAGGGATTATTGTCTGAAATTGTTGAACTCGATGTTGAGTCCGGAAGGCTGTAAAGTGCCTAATCGAAAGATGAGGTGCTGTTCCTCGAGTTTACGTTGAGCTTCATTGGAACAATGTAAGAGGCCGAGGACAGAGAGATCAGAGTGGGAGTGAAGCAGAGAATTAAAGTGACAGGCGACCGGAAGCTCAGGGTCACCCTTACGGACTGAACGGAGGTGTTCCGCAAAGCGGTCACCCAATCTGTGTTTGTTCCCCCCACTGTAGAGGAGACCGCATCGTGAGCAGTGAATACAGTATACTAAATTGCAAGAAGTACAAGTAAATCGCTGTTTCACCTGGAAGGGGTGTTTGGGGCCCTGGACAGTGGGAAGGGAGGAGGTAAAAGGGCATGTGTTGCATCTCCTGCGCGTGCACGGGAAGGTGCCAGGGGAAGGAGAAGGGCTGTTAGGGGTGATTGAGGAGTGCACCAGGGTATCGCGGAGGGAGCGGTCCCTTCGGAATGCTGAAAGGGGAGGTGAGGGGAAGATGTGTTTGATGGTGGGATCACGTTGGAGGTGGCGGAAATGGCGGAGGATTATCCGTTGAATGTGGAGGCTGGTGGGATGAAAGGTGAGGACAAGGGAAACCCTATCGTGGTTCTGGGAGGGAGGGGAAGGGGTGAGAGCAGAAGTGCGGGAAATGGAACGGACACGGTCAAGGGCCGTGTCAACCACAGGAGAGGGGAATCCTCGGTTGAGGAAAAAGGAAGACATGTCGGAAGCACTGGTATGGAAGGTGGCATCGTCAGAACAGACGCGGCGGAGACGGAGAAACTGGGAGAATGGAATAGAGTCCTTACAGGAAGCGGGGTGGGAAGAAGTGTAGTCCAGGTAGCTGTGGGAGTCAGTGGGCTTGTAGTGGATGTTTGTCGAAAGCCGATCGCCAGAAATGGAGACGGAGAAGTCAAGGAAGGGAAGGGAAGAGTCGGAGATGGACCATGTGAAGGTGAGGGAAGGGTGGAAATTGGAAGTAAAGTGAATGAACTTATCTAGTTCAGGTCGAGAGCAGGAAACGGCACCAATACAGTCATCGATGTACCGGAAAAAGAGGTGCGGGAGGGGACCCGAGTAGGACTGGAACAAAGAATGTTCCACATATCCCATGAACAGGCAGGCATAGCTAGGGCCCATGCGGGTTCCCATAGCAACACCTTTAATTTGGAGGAAGTGACTGGAGTCAGAGGAGAAGTTGTTTAATGTGAGAACAAGTTCAGCCAGGCGGAGAACAAGTTCAGCCAGGCGGAGGAGGGTGATTAGCTTTCAGATGCTTTCACTTCTGTATTTTCATGATCCACATGAAAACTTTCAAAGCATAACTGATACATAAAGTAGTACGTACAAGTGATGGATCTGCGCATCGAAGCACCACACATCCAAGTTGTGCCTAATTCAATTGAACCAGTAGAGGTGGCAGTGGGAACCCCAATGTCACCAGACAGAAATCAGTACCGCAAGTGCCCCCTTTAGGAGCGCACCACTAAAAATAATCTGACCGAGGTCCAATCAAACTAAAAGAAGCTTAATGTGAGCCAAATCAGTATTTTGTTATTTTGATCAATTATATAATGAATGTTCTGCGCTGCCCACTGGTCACAGAAGGCCTCGAGCATATCGGTGGGCACCGCAAGTTCCCTCACCAGGGCTACCCGTGCGTGGACAAGACCGTGGAAGAGCGGCAGGCAGCCAGAGCAGCCCTCCCCATGGGGCCCACGTATCCTGCATCTGTGGATGACTGTTTTAGCCAGGCCCATGAGCAGACCCACAGGAAGGTCCTCCTGCTTACCATGCCACCGTACCATGTGGCCGAAGATCAGGAGTGTGGGACTAAAATGGAACCAGAAGTTGAGGAGCAACATAGGGAACTGCAACCTCTAACATTCTATGTACATGTGGAGTACCATTTCTTCCAGGCCATAAAAGTTATCTCCAGTCCCGATGTCAGTAAAATGGCTCAGTACTATGTTAGATGACACTGCTCTGTGCAGCGCTCTTCACCTCAGATCCCCGATGGTCAAGGGAAGGATCGCCAAATAGACAGCCTTCCATTGGGAACTCCTGCCTCCATTGGACAGCAAGATGATACGCCAGGGCGTGTCTTGATGGAAAACGAGAGCAACGGGAACGGTAGCGTAGTGGTAATGTCACTGAGCTAGTAATCCAAAGGCCTCGACTAATAATCCAGAGATATGAGTTCAAATCCCACCACGGCAGCTGGGGAATTTAAATTCAGTTAATTAAATAAATCTGGAATAAAAAGCTAGTATGAAACTATCAGATTGTCGTAAAAACCCATGTGGTTCACTAATGTCCTTTTGGGAAGGAAATCAGCCGTCCTTACCTGGTCTGGCCTATATGTGACTCCAGATCCACAGCAATGTGGTTGACTCTTAACTGCCCTCTGAAATGGCCTAGCAAGTCACTCAGTTGTAACTAACCGCTACGAAACAAAAAAAACGACCACCCAGCATCGACCTCGGCACTGGCTACGGACACGGCAATGGCACGCCCAGTCAACCCTGCAAAGTTCTCCTCACCAACATCTGGGGACTTGTGCCAAAATTGAGAGAGCTGTCCCACAGACTAGTCAAGCAACAGCGTGACATAGTCATACTCACAGAATCATACCTTTCAGCCAATGTCCCAAACTCCTCCATCACCATCCCTGGGTATGTCCTGTCCCACCAGCAGGACAGACCCAGATTGTGGTGGAATACAATTCTGCTGCTGATGATGACCCACAGCACCTCATGGATGCCCAGTTTTGAGCTGCTAGATCTGTTCTGAATCTATCCCATTTAGCACAGTGGTAGTGCCACACAACACGATGGAGGGTGTTCTCAGTGTGAGGACGGGATGGTGGTACAATGGTATACAGTTGGGAAGGAGTGGCACTGGGAGTCCTCAACATTGACTCCGGACCCCATGAAGTCTCATGGCTTCAGGTCAAGCATGGGCAAGGAAACCTCCTGCTGATTACCACCTACCGCCCTCCCTCAGCTGATAAAGCAGTACTCCTCCATGTTGAACACCACTTGGAAGAAGCACTGAGAGTAGCAAGAGCACAGAATGTACTCTGGGTGGGGTAAATCAATGTCCATCACCAAGAGTGGCTCGGTAGCACCACTACTGACCGAGCTGGCCGAGTCCTGAAGGACATAACTGCCAGTCTGGGCCTGCGACAAGTGGTGAGTGAACCAACACGAGGGAAAAACCTACTTGACATCGACCTCACCAATCTACCTGTCGCAGATGCATCTGTCCATGACAGCATTGGCAGCAGTGACCACCGCACAGTCATTGTGGAGACAAAGTCCCATCCTCACACTGAGAACACCCTCCATCGTGTTGTGTGGCACTACCACCGTGCTAAATGGGATAGATTCAGAACAGATCTAGCAGCTCAAAACTGGGCATCCATGAGGTGCTGTGGGCCATCAGCAGCAGCAGAATTGTATTCCACCACAATCTGTAACCTCATGGCCCGGCATATCCCTCACTCTACCATTACCACCAAGCCAGGAGACCAACCCTGCTTCAACAATGAGTGCAGAAGAGCATGCCAGGAGCAGCACCAGGCGTACCTAAAAATGAGGTGCCAACCTGGGGAAGCTGCAACACAGGACTACATGCATGCTAAAAAGCGGAAGCAGCATGCTGAAGACAGGGCTAAGCGATCCCACAATCAACGGATCAGATCAAAGCACTGCAGTCCTGCCACATCCAGTCGTGAATGGTGGTGGACCATTAAACAACTAACGGGAGGAGGAGGCTCCAAGAATATCCCCATCCACAATGATGGTGGAGCCCAGCACGTGAGTGCAAAAGACAAGGCTGAAGCATTTGCAACCAACTTCAGCCAGAAGTGCCAAGTGGATGATCCATATCGGCCTACTCCCGAGGTCTCCACCATCACAGAAGCCATTCTTCAGCCAATTCGATTCACTCCACGAGATATCAAGAAACGGCTGAGCGCACTGGATACAGCAAAGGCTATGGGCCCCGACAACATCCCGGCTATCGTGCTGAAGACTTGTGCTCCAGAACTAGCCGCGCCTCTAGCCAAGCTGTTCCAGTATAGCTACAACACTAGCATAGATCCAACAATGTGGAAAACTGCCCAGGTATGTCCTGTCCGCAAAAAACAGGACAAATCCAACCCGGCCAAGTACCGCCCCATCAGTCTACTCTCAATCATCAGCAAAGTGATGGAAGGTGTCATCGACAGTGCTATCAAGCGGCACTTACTCACCAATAACCTGCTCACTGATGCCCAGTTTGGGTTCCGGCAAGACCACTTGGCTCCAGACCTCATTACGGCCTTGGTCCAAACGAGCTGAATTCCAGAGGTGAGGTGAGAATGACTGCTCTTGACATCAAGGCAGCATTTGACCGAGTGTGGCATCAAGGAGCCCTAGTAAAACTGAAGTCAATGGGAATCAGGGGGAAAACGCTCCACTGGCTAGAGTCATACCTAGCATAAAGGAAGATGGTTGTGGTGGTTGAAGGTCAATCATCACAGTCCCAGGACATCACTGCAGGAGTTCCTCAGGGCAGTGTCCTAGGCCCAACCATCTTCAGCTGCTTCATCAATGACCTTCCCTCCAACATAAGGTCAGAAATGGGGATGTTCGCTGATGACTGCACAGTGTTCAGCGCCATTCGCAACTCCACAGATAATGAAGCAGTCCATGCCCGCATGCAACAAGACCTGGACGATGTTCAGGCTTGGGCTGATAAGTGGCAGGTAACATTCGTGCCACAGAAGTGTCAGGCAATGACTATCTCCAACAAGCGAGAGTCTAACCACCTCCCCTTGACATTCAATGGCATTACCATCGCCGAATCCCCCACTATCAACATCCTAGGGGTCACCATTAACCAGAAACTTAACTGGACCAGCCACGTAAATACTGTGGCAACAAGAGCAGGTCAGAGGCTAGGTATTCTGCGGCGAGTGTCTCACCCCCTGACTCCCCAAAGCCTTTCCACCATCTACAAGGCACAAGTAAGGAGTGTGATGGAATACTCTCCACTTGCCTGGATGAGTGCAGCTCCAACAACACTCAAGAAGCTGAACACCATCCAAGACAAAGCAGCCCACTTGATTGGCACCCCATCCACCACCTTAACATTCACTCCCTCCACCACTGGCGTACCATGGCTGCAGTGTGTACCATCTACAAGATGCACTGCAGCAACTCGCCAAGGCTTCTTCGGCAGCACCTCCCAAGTCCGCGACCTCTTCCACCTAGAAGGACAAGGGCAGCAGGCGCATGGGAACACCACCATCTCCAAGTTCCCCTCCAAGTCACACATCATCCTGATTTAGAAGTACTGTATATCACTGATCCTTCATCATCACTGGGTCAAAATCCTGGAACTCCTTACCTAACAGCACTGTGGGAGTACCATCACCACACGGACTGCAGCGGTTCAAGAAGGCGGCTCACCACCACCTTCTCGAGGGCAACTAGGGATGGGCAATAAATGCTGGCATTGCCAGCAACGCCTTGATCCCATAAACGAATAAAAAGAAAAGGAAGTGAAGAGCATGCGGGAGCCACATCCAAGTTATGGGATGGAACCTTATTGTCAATCTTAATTTCATCCAGGTAAAACATCAGCAGCTGTAAAGTAGTCTCCATTGATTCTTCTTGCTCATAGTCCTTTGTGGATTCTATCAAGATCTTTCTGTTCTTAAAATATAGACGCGATCCCATCAGGTGATGAATCCGAAAGTAAGAATGAATTCAGAAGATCCTCCATAATATCCATTGTAAAACCTCTGACCTAGAAATTCAATCTCACACAAAAACAGGTGCGCAGGGGGTTGGCTCCAACTTGTGTTGGGGCTTCACGCTGAGCATGGACCCTTCTGTTCAAAAAGCACAGGACCCTAATTTGAATAAGTCATTTGATGTTTTCTATAATTCTGCCGTGTGCTTTTGACGCCTGACCCAATGTGGTGGGCGCTGCATTTCCAGCTCGAAATGAGTGTGCGCTTTCCGCCCTCCATGTTGGAGGCTTATGTGCCTGTTTAACTCCCTAAAAATGGGTGCAGCATGATCTAATTTCTCGGTCTCTGTGCCTTGGCCACGCCTATGCTGGTGTTTTAACTGGCACTGCTAACTGCCAAATGTGGCAAGCTAAAACACGACTCAAGCATATTTTAATTGATAAAAGCTCCAATTTTATCAGCATCCATGCCATGACTTTCAAACAGAAGTTGTCATTCTCCCTGTTGGCTCAGCCTTGATGAGCTCCTGCATGTAGGTCAGCAGTAGGCTGTTTTCCATTGGAATGAATAGCTCTGCCTAACAGGTTGCAGTTTATATAAAATTTAACTTCATTGTCAAGTCCTTGATTTCAGTTTTCTTTTCCAAAATATTTATATTGAAATGACTCAGCACAGTCTGTACAATGTCAGGGGGAATTTTAACCCCCAACCCGCCTCCAATCCACCCACTTCCGGTTCTGGCGGAGGCAGGCAACCAACCCACTCGCAGGAGGCGGGTTGGTCATTTAAATATTATAATGAGGCTGCTGCTTCAGAATTAATCACCATTTTAAATTTAACCCTGGCCCCACCCCGACCCTTCCGATCTCTCCCCCCCGCCCCCCCCAACCTATCCGATCTTCCCCCCCCCAATCTCATCCTCTGACACTGACCCTTCCAAATTCCCCTCTGGCCTCCAATCTCCCCTCTGCTCCGGACCCCAAACTTCACCCATCCCTGGCTTCCCAATTTCTCCCCCCAGCAGCCTTTCCAATATGTCCCTCCCTCCCTCTCTGCTCCCTGGCGCCAAAGGCCTACCCTCCCAACAGCCAGCCAGCCAGCCTCTCAATCTGGCTAGCTGCGGCCAAGAAACAGAGACAAAAAATGGTAATCAGGTCCTGCTGTTAAATTCAACAGGACCTGAGGAAAATGCGTTCTTCTGGGTTTCCCGACTGCAAACTTACCCCCACTCCCTCCCCGCCTCCAAGGTAAGATCAGGGCCACAGGCTCGATACTGGACAGAATGTGACATTATAGGGCTGATTTTAACTTGGTCCACCCGACGGGAATAGGCCCATAGTGGCTCTAACATTATAGTGCTGCATTTACCACTCATTCCTGCTCTGATCCCACCTGCCACAATTATGGCTGGGGCCTTCACCAGTCCGGCCCAGGCGTTGCCTGAAGCAGGCAAGAGCCACATTAAAGCCTCCGGCTCAGGCCTCCACTCACAAGAAGGGGAAGGTGTGGGCAGTTAGAATCGGCCCTTGTATGTCCAGAGCATAAAATGAGAGTGCTTTTAACAATTATTAAAACAGGCGTTGGGTCCCTTACCTCTGTTAATAATGGGTCTATTGCCTGTTTTAAGCCGCCTTGCCGAAATTGATCTGCAATGATTGGGGTAGTAGTCGGGCTTGCTCCACTGGGGATTCTTCAGTGACCTAAGCAACAAAAGGTGAGGAATCTTTTTTTAAACGTTCTTGCGGAGCCAGGAGGAGCTGGAGTGCTGCTGGGTCAACAGCCCCCCTGAGGTGTTGATGTCGGCCTATGATCGGCCCCCCTTCCTGTTCTCTTTCTCCCACCCCCAGTACTTACCAGCGAGGCAGGTGGCCTGAAATTCGAACCAGCAGAAGGGCAAGCAGCCCGTGGAGGCGCAGCCCACCCATGTTATTTCAATGTGGCCCGAGGCCCAATTTTGCCCTGGTCACAGGCCTCCCGGTTCAGGCAGGCATTGCGGCCGCATTGCTGTCTTCACGCTCGATACCGGGCACTGCCTTGTGAAAATTAGTTCTCGGAGCACAGACGATGCAGCCTCACGTTTCTACCTCGGTGGTTTTGAACTATTTTGGTGTTTCAAAGAATTTTATTGATTGTTTTGAAATTACACTCCCTCGCTCTCCTCATGGTCAAGCACAAAGTTGAACTGCTGCATCGTCAAGCAGCCAACAACTTTATTTGAAAAAGCCATTGTATCAATATTTACTTATGGTTCAAGCTGTCACGTGACCAGCCAGCTGATGACCTCACTGATGACCCTTATACTTCATTGAGTCATACAGTTGTGGGTTGGTTTTTCAATCGCTTAGGAAGTAAATTTTCAGGAAGTCGATCATAAATAATAGTACAAGGGTAATAAGGGTAGATTTTATAAATTTGTCCTACAGGTAGAAAATCCTGCAGTATGTGCTGACTGCAATCCCCCAAGTTCCCAATATGTGCTCCCAGAGAGTGAAGCTCTGTGCTGGAACTCTGAATTTGTAAAATCTACAAAACAATGGCAAAATTAATCCTGAGATTCACCTGCATAAACTGTAGTCAGGTATACAAGTTTCATAATGTTATCTTTTATTTTTAAAAGTGTTGAAAGTTACAGGGAGGGGAAGAGTTTCAACTAAATTGCCCCATTATATCTACGCAAAACATGTTACCTTAAGTAGGCTCTCTGCTAGCAGCAAACAGCATGATACCAAAGGTCTGCCAGTAGGCATTGATAAAAGTAAATGTTTTATGTCTGGCATGGGTCCATCAATCCTATGTTGTGCATCACATAAAAAAAATTATGATTGCCTCACATTTCACAGAAAACAGTCAAAAACCCATTACTTCACTGTCTCTTGTCACTTGTCTCTCAAACTGAGACTATCATCCACTCTTCATCACTCTTCATCACCTCCAGTTTTGATGTCTCTCTTGACTTAGGACTATTTACAACCATTTACAAACTCCAACATCCAAAACCCACCCATCGCCTCTATCCTTGCTGACCTCCAAGCCATTGATTTTTTGAATCCTCTTCACTTATAAATCCCTTCCTGGCCCCACCTCACCTTGCCTCAGCAACATCCTTAAGCTCTGCTTTTCCTATGCTGGCCTACAATCTGCCTCACTCTACAATTGGTCCTTCAGCCATCATTCCCCTGTTCGCTCGAACTCTCTTCCTGCACCCCTCCACCTTGATACATCTTTCTTCATCTGCAAAAGCCTCTTTCAAACTCTTCAAGCATGTCTTCAGTAACCTTTCTTAACTTCTGCACGATGTCTGTTCAGGGATACAAGTTAAGTGCAGATAAGATCTTTATCAACAGGCAACAGTAACATACTATTTGGGATGTTATGGGGTGCATGCTTTCACAAACAGTTATTGGTGACTGAGATGTCCAGGTACTGCTATATTTGTGCTAAAATTTTCAGCAAGTGTTTGGTGAGGTATTTTATATTGTTAGAAAAATTCTGCCTTTTTTTTTTCCTCATTCAGGGGATGTGGGTGTTGCTGGCAAGGCCAGCATTTATTGCCCATCCCTAATTGCCCTTAACTGAGTGGGTTGCTAGACCATTTCAGAGGGCTGTTAAGAGTCAACCACTTTGCTATGTCACATGTAGGCCAGACCGGGTAAGGATGGCAGATTTCCATCCCTAAAGGACATTAGTGAATCAGATGGGGTTTTACAACAACAACTTCTTCCTTCTTAGGCAGTCCCTCGGAACCGAGGATGACTTGCTTCCACATTAAAAATGAGTTTGCAGGTTACTGATGAGTCCAATGCGGGGCCTACAGTCTCTGTCACAGGTGGGGCAGACGATGGTTGAAAGGGCGGGTGGGTGGGGTGCTTGGGTTGATGTGCGCTCCTTGCACTGCTTGCGCTTGGCTTCCGCTTGCTCCCGGCAAAGAGACTCGAGGTGTTCGGCGCCTTCCCGGATGCTTCTCCTCCACTTTGTGCGGTCTTGGGCCAGGGATTCCCAGGTGTCAGTGGGGATGTTGCACTTTTTCAAGGAGGCTTTGAGGGTGTCCTTGAAGCATTTTCTCTGCCCACCTGGGGCTCTCTTGCCATGCCGGAGCTCCGAGTAGACCGCTTGTTTCAGGAGTCTCGTATCGGGCATGCAGACAATATGACCCGTCCATCGGAGCTGATTGAGCGTGGTCAAAGCTTCGATGCTGGGGATGTTGGCCTGAGCGAGAACACTGACGTTGGTGCGCCTATCCTACCAATGGATTTGCAGGATCTTGCGGACGCAGCGTTGGTGGTACCTCTCCAGTGCTTTGAGGTGTCTGCTGTACATGGTCCATGTCTCTGAGGCATACAGCAGGGTGGGTATCACTGCTGCTCTTAGTGCCGGGTTTGAGGTCCTGGTCTTCAAACACTCTCTTCCTCAGGCGACCGAAGGCTGCCTTCGCTTTTTACAACAATCTAGTAGTTACATGGTCACCATTACTGATGCTAGCTTTTTATTCCAGATTTATTTATTAACTGAATTTAAATTCCCCAACTGCCATGGCGAGATTTCATCTCAAGACTCCGCGGAGATCATTAGTTCAAGCCTCTGGATTACTAGTTCAGTAACGTAACGACTATGCTACCATTCCCTAGGCTTGTAGTATAAGAGGAGAGTGATTGAAAGTCATGCACCCCAGGGGTCAGTGCTAAGTGAATTTTTATTCCCGGTTTATATAGATGATCTGGGCTTGGGCACAGGGAGCAATATCTCGAAATTCATGAGTACAGAATTAAAGGGCTAGAAATTCGTTATAGCCAAGGAATGGGTGGTGTCAGTAGAATAGTTGGAGAATTAGCGCCAGGCGCAAATGCTTTAGACTGCACGCAAAATTCGTGCTCACTGCTCAATAAAATGATTAGAGTCCTAAATCAAGCCTTAAAATCCAAGCTCATTGGTGTTACACTCAAAGGGTGGTCCAATATCGGGTGCAGTCTAATCGCAACTCCTCATTGCCACAAGCTTTTTTCACTTCTTAAAGGGGAGGTTCATTGATGCTACCTCATTCTCAGCATTGCTCATGGCAGTTCCATGCCTGAGGGAGAGAGGCCGCAGATTCTCTGATGAAGCATTGGAGGCATTGGTTTTCACTGTAGAGAGACGGAGGGCGGTGCTCTACCCGGCAAGTGGCAGGAGACTCTTGCCACAAGTCTTCAACACCATGTGGAGGGAGGTAGCGCAGTACGTCTCAGGCAGCACTGTGGTCCTCAGGACCCACACACAGTGCAGGAAGAAATTTAACGACCTCACACGGGTGGTCAGGGTGAGTGAATGCTTCAACAAATACTACATACCACCATCTTTACAACAATCTACACACACTGCCTAAAGCACCACACCCCCAGCAGTCACCCACCAACAATTTCTACCTACCTACACTCACACCTTGCACACAATGACAGCTATTCAACTATGGCAGGCACATCACCCAAACACATTGCTCCACACTCACTTACACACTTTCCTTTCTCTTGCAGGCCAAGGTCGCGCACAACAGGAGGGAGCAGGAGCGCACAGGCGGGGGACAAGCCGCCACCCAACCACTGTCTGCGCTGGAGAATCGTGTGATGCAGATCATTGGGTGCTAGGCGGTGGGTGCCATGGCCACCGGCGACGTTGACCCCCTTGGGGACAACAACGGTATGTTCATCCCTACTCCTCCTTCTCACATCCCACTTCCCCCTCACCCCACAAGCGTTTCGCACTTTCCAGCGAATCATGCTGTATGCTGCATTTCTCCCTTCCTGCCCCCCTCCCCTCACCTGAACTCGACTCTTGTGCCTTTATGCTTTCAGATAATCAGCAAGCACCTGAGCAGCCTGTCCCTGAGGGCACCGTTGAGAGCGAGGCGGGAGAAGTGGAGGAGGAAGAACACACCGCGTCACTGCATGTCTCACCCGCAGGCACCAGTTCAGATACTGGCACTACGCATTCTTTAGAGGCTAGTATAGTAACGGGATCTGCACAGGGTGAGGCACCGGGGACGAGCGGGCTGCAGCAAGGCCGGGGTGGGGGGAAGGGTAGCTTGGGGGCCAGCTCCCCGGAGGGGCAAGTTCGCGCGTGAGTTCTGCTGCACAGGACTCAGATGAGGACCTCGATGGGGAGGTCTTTAGAAGAAGGGTGATGGGCATGCACACACAGATGATAGGTGCAATGGCAAGGGTGCCTGAGAGCCTCTCGGCAATGGTAAGGAGCATGGAGGAGTCCGCCTCCAACATTGCACAAGGGCTTCATGGTGAGCGCAGAGCCATCAGTTCCAGTCTTAAAGGATGCTAGACTCCCAGAGAGACCGTGGTGACCCAGACCTGATGTCGTGTTGGATGGGCGATCTGGCAGCTTCCATTGCAGCACAGGCGGAAGCGACGCAACGTCTTAGTGCTGTAATGCAGTCTATGCATGGTGGCGTCCAATCTCAGACTGCTCTCATTGCAGTCTCAGCTTGATGCCATGCAAGCTCTGACTGCTGCCATCATGGCTGGGTCTACAACTGTCGACCAGGGCTTTCACAGTGTCGCAGCAGGCCAGCAATCTGTGCTGCTGCCCCAGGGGAGTGACAGTGGGTCAGTGGAGCAGGAACCTGCTGTTCTCTCTCAGGATGACAGTATTCCTGCTCCCACCACTGCCACTCCAGCATTGCCCTTGTCACTGCCTGTCATCCAGCCAGCCCAGACTGCTGCCGCCCATGCGGAGGTGGTGCAGTCTACAGCCAGGCTTTCCAGCCCAGAGCTGGTTGAGGGCGTCCTGCAAGGCCATCTGAAGTCTCCCGCACGGACACTCAGCAGCCTTCCACCAGCCGTGCTGCAGCCACTGGGTCAACATTTCGTAGGAGCACTAGAGTAGGTAAAGGCACAGTAACGACAGGCACTAAGCGATTTCACAAGGGTGAATAGTTAATTTTTTTGGTAAATATGTGTTCACTGATTTTTGATAAATGTATTAATTCAGTTTGGATTCTTTTGTGGTTTGTCTCAGTTCAGCTTTGCGCTGTGATATGGCCTGCAACAGGGATGGAATGATGGGGATGTGGTGAGCAACGGAGATCTGGGGTTTAATTCATTGGAACCGCAGTCTGATGAGGCAGTCATGGACCGCCCTTCCGGAAGGCCGATTGAGTAGCTGCCTCCTCCCTCACTCCTGTTCCTCCTCCCTCACTCCTGTTCCTCCTCATCGTCCTCCTCATCTTCCTCTTCCTCCTTGTCCTCCTCCTCCTCCTTTCCCTCTTCCTCTTCCTGAGGTGGTCCTACAATCCCTGGTGGCAAGGGCTGGGCCCTCATGATGGCCAAGTTGTGCAGCAGCG
This sequence comes from Squalus acanthias, assembly GCA_030390025.1. Lineage (NCBI taxonomy): Eukaryota > Metazoa > Chordata > Chondrichthyes > Squaliformes > Squalidae > Squalus > Squalus acanthias. Next base: position 38,452,981 of record CM059430.1, on the reverse strand, counting down.
GATGATTACTGATGATCCCTTTAAATGATGTCCCTGGAGCCATCTTCCTGGTGCTGCACACCAGCTCTCCCTGTTGGTGTTTACTTCAGGCGGTGAGGTAAGTGGCGAGAATCAATTTTGCAAATTGGGCAGTCACGATCTCCCTGGCATTGACGTTCCTGGCGATACATTTTACCGGCGGTGCTACAGGGGGGGGGGTGCAGATTTGGTGTGCGGTACTGGATTCGACTTGCCTCAGCGATACTGGTCTAGCGCCACATTAGCGTCATCTACTGGCGCTAACGGGAGGCGCTAAGGGGACAATTTTCCCCCGCAGGGTTTGGCGAACAATAAGGAGCAACGTTACAGTCTTCAGGTAGAGATATACAAGCAGTTTAATGCAGATAAGTGTATGCACTCGATGGAAAGAGACTGAAGGGTTTGGATGAACAGATAGTCCTAGAAGTTAAAATACAAATGCAAATAGATAAAGCTGTTAAAAGCCATGAGGGACTTCAATTAGAAGGAGTGACTAGAGAAACTGGGATTGTTCTCCTTAGAGCAGAGAAGGTTAAAGGGAGATGTAATAGCACTGTTCAAAATTATGAAGGGTTTTGATAGAGTAAATAAAGTAAAACTGTTTCCACTGGCAGGAGGGTCGGTAACCAGTGGACACAGATTTAAGATAATTGGCAAAAGAACCAGAGGGGACATGAGCAGAATTCTTTTTATGCAGCGAGTTGTTATGATCTGCAATGCACTGCTTGAAAGGTTGGTGGAAGCAGATTAGTTGTAACTTTTAAAAGGGAATTAGATATATACTTGAAAAGGGAAAATTTGCAGGGCTATGGGGAAAGAGCAGGGGGTAGGACTAATTGGATAGCTCTTTCAAAGAGCCGGTACAGGCACGATGGACTGAATGGTCTCCTTCTGTGCCGTATGAATCAATGAATCTATTTCCGCATCTTGTTTTGGGAAAGCAACCTCTATGCTCTGATCTCACATTTTTACACTTGGAATGGGGACCCCCATCGCCCTAAGCATGTTGAGTTCTGTTTTTATACAGAGACCCACAAAGAGCAAACACAATGGATTGGCTCCACGCTTTTACATAACTGTAACCAGCTCCCTTATCCCAACAACTGAATCATAGACCCATATCATCAATGGCCAAGTTCATGTCAGTTACTGGAACTTGGGGATGCTCACACTATGGAATGAAACTGTCTGCAGATGGCTGCCCTCCTACAATTGTCAAAGTGCTGAATGTTTGATCTACTGTTTTCCTGCAGTTTGTGGGTGCTTAAGAAATGGCAGTTAAGTTCAGCAATGAAATCGTGCCTATATAGTAAACATAGTAGCATTACTAAAATTGTGTCCCATTCTCCAGAGGGCTCAGCAAGCTTATCAGATAGTTAGCCGAGCCATGCAAACCAGGAAAATCCCAGATTCGATTTCTATTCAGTGCTGAATTAGCTGATCTCTGCTAGGATTGAGTAGGGGTTCCATGATTGGTCTCAGTCCCATGAGTAAGGGAGGGCAAATCAGATGGGATTCCCCTCCCTATCCCTATCTGGCGACTGCTCCTGGAAGCTCACTTGTGTAGACATGGGCTGTGCTGATGCCACAGCCAAATATCCTGCCAAGCCTCATCACCAATCCCGACGTATGAAGGGTGGTTGGGCGAGGTACTGGAGGGCGTTTCCCAGCTACTCACTAGATAAACTCACTGGGCCTGATATTTACAGGGAGGAAGCGGGGGGGGCGAGGGATGTGCAGTTTTGTGGTCAGGAAACCCAGAAGAACGGGTTTCCCTCGGGTCCTGCTGAATTTAACAGCAGGATCCGATTACCATTTTTGGAATCCGTTTCCCGGCCTCAGGCAGCCAGATTGAGAGGCTGACTGGTTGTTGGGCGGGTAGGCCAGTGGCACCAAGCCACAGCTTGGAAGCGTAGAGAAGGGAGGGAGAGGTCTGGAGTCAGTCGGGGTCATCGATTGGGGGCCAGGAGGGGTGAAGATTGCAGGGACCGGAGAGATCAGGCGAGGAGGGGTGAAGATTGCAGGGACTGGAGAGATCAGGAGAGGAGGGGTGAAGATTGCAGGGACCGGAGAGATCAGGGGAGGAGGGAAGAAGATTGCAGGGACCGGAGAGATCAGGGGAGGAGGGGTGAAGATTGCAGGGACCGGAGAGATTGGAGGAGGAGGGGTGAAGATTGCAGGGACCGGAGAGATTGGGGGAGGAGGGGAGAAGATTGCAGGGACCGGAGAGATCGGGGGAGGAGGGGAGAAGATTGCAGGGACTGGAGAGATCGGGGGAGGAGGGTAGTAGATCGCGGGGGGCTGGAGATATCGAGGGAGGAGGGGTGAAGATTGCAGGGACCGGAGAGATTGGGGGAGGAGGGGTGAAGATCGCGGGGGGCTGGAGAGATCGAGGGAGGAAGTGAGAAGACTGCAGGAGCTGGAGCGATCAGGGGAGGAGGGGAGAAGATCACAAGGGGCTGGAGTGATTGGGGGAGGAGGAGATGATAGCGGGGGGGGGCGCGGAGAGATCGGGTGAGAAGATCGCGAGGGGCCCATGGAGGACATGGGGAGGTGGGGCGGGAGAAGGTCGAGGGGGGCTGTGGAGAACATCGGGAGGCAATCGGATCGCGGTGGGAGGGGGGTCCGATCGCTGGGGAGGTTTACAGGTTTGCTTGGGGGTCCAGGGGGAAGCTCTCCTGCTCCTCGTGGCCCACAAGCAATGCTGTAAAGGCACTTACCTGTTCCATGCAGCAGTCCTCGCCTCCCTTTAGCTGCCAGGCTTCCTGAGGCCCAGTAAACCCGGTCGGCCAGGGTTAAAGCTGGGGCAGAGAAAAAAATCTGAGGCATGCAGCCTCATTAAAATATTTAAATGAGAGACCCGCCTCCTGGGAGCAGGTTGGTCGACTGACCGCCCCGTCCCGCCTCCGTTAAAACTGGAAGTGGGCGGATTCGAGGTGGGTTGGGTTTAGATTGAAATTTTTTACATTTTTACTTCTCACCCGACCCAAGCCCACAAGTTTTTGGGGGTTTCAATTCCCCCCACTGTCTCAGCCAGAAGTCCATGTCTTCAGGAGAGAGGAGGGGAGGGGGAAAAAAATTATATTTTATGAATATTATCTCATGGTTTATATGGTGCAGCCTGTGGTCTGATTGCTCATGGTGAGTCAGAAGATTTGGGAAGTGTAGAGAAGGGAGGGATAGATCAAGGTTCAGGGGGAGAAGATCGCGGAAGGGGCCGAATGTTTATGCCATATGAGAATACACAGCAAGATGCATCAATTGGAGATAAATATCTGGAGATAAAATTTCTGCAGGAGTTCTCCCAGTGTCCCACCAAAGCTTTGATGGAAGATTGGTAGAAACCCTGAGAAACTGTGGAAAAGATGGGATTGAGGAGAAGCCAAACACTGATATTCTAACCCCTGATATTTAGCAGTATTGGGGAGAGGCAATGGGGTTTTAATGCAATTGGAGGCTGTCCTGTGCTTTAGTAACAATGAAAGCAATCCTGTGCTTTTGTAGCATTAGGGAATGGTCCTAGGGTTTAGCAGAACTGGGATGGGGATCATGGAGTTTGCCTTTGGGCTGCTAGAGGTTGGCAGCATGGGCAGGTTCTTTGTGGTATCACTGTGGAGGGGAAACCTGAGGTTTGGCAGAACTGTGGTCAGTGGAGCTGAGGTTTGACACAACTGGGGGTATGAATGTGACGTTTTGATCACTGTTGCGTTCATGGTGTTTGTCAGCATTGAGAGAAGGGCAGGGCATGGGCCTCACAGGACTGGTTGGGGAGTAGCCCATATGGACAGCACTGGTTTGTGACTTTTTAAGGGATCTCTGTAAGCAGTGAGAGTTTTGTGATTGGTTCCTAGATGTGTATTTCTGTGTTTGTCTCTCTCTCTCTCTCTCTCACAGAAATAAGAAAATGTTAACATTCTAATTAATAACTATTAACAAACCACAGGTAGCAATTAGAGCTTTCAAAATTCAAGTTGTTTCTTTTTTATTTGAAAAGAAACAAATTAAATGAGGAAAGATATTGTAGGCTAAAAATTGAGTAGCGCCCCATTTACTTTTAGTGCCCCGGAAAAATTAGCGCCCCGAGCCGGAAATTGAGTGGTTGCGCCCCAAGAGGGAAGCAGGGCGCTACTGGAAGTGCCCCACATCCCTCTTGGGGCGCTGCGAGTCAATATCGCGGCGCTGCGGCATGTCACGCCGCGGTATTGCAGGCCTTCCTCCCCTTCTTAAAGGGGAGGGGCCTTGAGCAGCGCGACCCGGGGCCCAGCTGGGCCCCCGGGGATTGGGAGTGCCGGCAAAAGAGCCCGGCACTCAAGAGAAGTGCCAGGCTCTTGGAGCGCAGCTGGCACTCCGGGGGGGGGGGGGGGGGCATTTCAGGAGGCTGGGGACGGGAGCGGAGGCAGGTGCTGGCAGGCGGCCAGCAACAAAAATGGTCGCCCCGCACCTCGCCTTTAAATTGCACCTCCCCGGCCGCAGGTAGGCCCCCCTGACCCCGTCGGACATAGCATCCAGCGGTAAGTCAGGGGGCGCTCCCGAAGATCGTGGCCGGGGTGCGAGCTGCTAACTGCCCGCTGAATTTCGTGGGAGGCGTGGGCAGCGCCGCACCCGGGCGCTAGTTGCTTTGCGCCCCGTTAGCGCCCTCTTAGGCCTGTGTGTTTCTCGCTCTGTCTCTCTTTCGTTCTGTGTCTGACAAACAAAATGATGAGTTTACATAGGCAAAACGCATTATAAATGGTGCACACAAGAATTTATAACGGGGAAAAGTTAACACAAAAAATGTGACAAACCTAATAACAGAAAATCAAGTTGTGCCCACAGGAAGGGCCTGCAGTTGTACATTTTTAGGAATATAGACATAAACTAACGAACAATTAACCTAACGATCCTTGATGGCAATGGCATGACATCAGAAACTTGCCATGTGGAGAACAGAGGGTACTCTGTGGAACCAGACTATACCCTTTCTCTATATTTAACATTTTATCCTTTTTCTGCTAACTAGGGCAGAAGAAAATGACTGGTAAGGAAACATAAAAAGAAAGGGGCAGAGGTGAAATCAGGCTCAGAGGAGAAGAGAGAAATGGACCAGAAGTATAGCAGGAGTCACTGGGAAGCAAGGATCAGGAGATTGTAAAGCTGGTCATAATTTAGCTGCGGGGTTTCAAGATAACAGAGGGAGCAGAAAATCTGTGAGGAGTCGATAGACTATGTTAAACAGTCTGAGACTGATTGTTTCCAGTAGTTGAACTGGGAAAAAAGTGCAATTAAGAGAATCAGTCGGTGTGCAGACGGAGATTAGGTGTTACATGACTGGAGGCACTGGTTTCTACTGATCTATGAACAAATTCTTCTGTTCCTTGTGGACCAAACAATAGAATATTAGTGCTCTGATTTTCAGTGTAAGTGGAAAGTAATTTAATTACAACAGGAGTGCCATTCCATTACAAGGTAAGTTAATTAGTATATTAGAAATTTTCACTATATTTTCCTACATCCAAATGAACTATATGTGGGCTCCACTATACATTAATACTTTATATATGCTTAGAAAATGTACAAACTACTGTGAAAAGAACATTTAGAATAACACAATGGTGTCTGTCAGTGATTAAATTACGATTGCTTGGATTTCCAAGCACACCAAGTTTTGCATTGTTATCAAGAGATACACTTAGTTGGGTTTTAAATTTAAATCAGAAGTCCTGCCCACCATGGGTAAATGTACCGCGTAATGTGGCACTGAGCTTTATAGACAAGGAAGGCCCCAAGTTCAATTCCTAGACTAACTGGGCTCAACCAAGCTGGCAGTGGCCTTGCACAACTGACCTCAGTATTGTTAGAAGGGGGAAAAAAATGGCCAAAGTTAACTCTTCTGATCGCTATCCAGTATGCATGATGGGCATTGGGTGAAGACACAACTGGGATTCCCACAGTCAAATAGCCTAGTGACATTCACTGTTCAGGTTTACACAGGAAGTGTGTTGTCTTGGATGAAGTACTGGAGGGCTGCTGGGATTTGTGGAACCATGTTCCTGTATGAGCTACTGCCTTGAGGAAAAGGAGAAAAAATTGCAATTAAAACAACACAGATTCTTTGGCCCTGAAATATCTGTGGCCATTCTGGTGTATCCTTATCATAACTTCAGCAGCAGCAACAGGTCAGAATGGCCAGAAAGTAGGACAGGACCTGGATACACTGGGTTCCCATCATTGTGCTGAAGTAACTGAAATGGCCTGTTCGGGGCGGAGCCTCTGCCTATGGCAAAGATGACCATAGTCATAGGCACGGGCCGGGACAGGGAACAGAGACTCTCTACACCAGGCATCCTGGGGCCTGAGTGGAACCTAGTGTATGGTCAGTGGAGGTATTGGTCAGACCAGGAGTACCTCCCTGATAATTGGAGCCATACGTCCTGCCACGGGATCCAGGCCGGGATTAAGACCAGGTCCCCAAAAGAAGGGAAAAGAATTGTACAACAGCACGGAGGGCTGTAGGGGGCAGCTACATCCTCCTTTACAGTGGAGGGGGAGCGGGGAGGATAGCTCCTAAAACCTGCCTCAACCAGGCCTCCTCCTCAAAACTTCTGGCCTAGTTTCTGTAGTGGACACTCCAGACACGCTCTCGTGGCATGGGTGCTTGCTAATGCCATTAAAAACAGGGGACCACCACTTGACCCTGTGAACTTTGGTGGGGTCAGCATTGGAGGCCCCGGGCAGATGCATCTCTTCACTTACACCCCTGACCCACCATAGGATTTTCAGGGCCTATATGTTTCATTATTTGAAGGCTAATATCCAGGTGTCAGTAAATTCTGCTTGTAGAAAATTGGATTTTGCACAGAAATCTTTTTTATTGTTCAATGCCTCAAATTTAAAATTCTCAGTCTTCTCAGTCCTCCCTTTCTCTGGTGTTCATTTTTTTAAATCTCTGTGAAGTGCCTTGGGATGTTTTTTCTACATTGAAGGCACTATGCAAATATAAGATGTTGTTTTGTTTTCTGCCAGTTTGAATTTTCCATCCTATGTTTCTCTGAGTGAAGATGCTTTCCACCCACCAGTTGTGGCCTTAAGTCTCAACAGGGCCAATAGTACAGTCCAGCTTGTTGCTGCATTGGGAAAAAGTGGTTGACCGTGCCCTGTTATATGAAGTGGGACACTTCAAGCAGGTAGTGCATGATGTGCTGGAATCTCTGAGGCTGGGGAAAGATTTTCTTAAAGGGCTGCTGACTGCTCTTGAAGATGTGAAAAATGGTTGGGGGCAATATAGCCCAGTTAAGCACTCAGCCATTGCAAGTGCTGCTGCAGGAGGTCCTACAGCAAATGATGACCCCATTTGGAGGAAAGGACCACCATGCAATAGAGGACCATTGGAGCATTGTGGATCTTGGTGATGGAGTGCGTCTAACCTATGGCCTGAACCTGGGAACAGATGAGAGAAACATTTTCTGGCTTACACAAAGTTGCTAAGCAGGTGACAGCATCTAAATAGGTTATCTTGCAAAACAATATTATTGCTCTTCGCTATAAACTTGGTACACCATCATAGAGGAATAATGCAACTGCTCATCTTTCTAAACGCATAGGCGTGTACATTTCCTTTCATGGCTTTGTATAATGTAGCCATTTCAAAGTGCTGATCATGTCTCCCAAGCGTGAAATTGTCTGCTGTACAACTTATGTTCTTTAAACTACATATTAACCCTTTTCTACCCATGTCTCCAACACCTGCACATTCATGGAGTGTAGTCCTTGCTATTCATATGTGGAGTTGTATTGTGGTCGTGGCGCGCATGGCCATGAGTGCAATAAAGTATGCCCTGCACTTGTGGGAATCCGACCACCCAGTAGAAGTGGAGGGCTTTCTCCAAAAGGAAAATTGATGAAATCACCAACTCTGGCAAACAATGCATCAATGACCTGCTTGTGATTTGAGTGCACCGTTGCAATTCCTGTTTGATAAAAAGTGTAAAGAAATTAGCTTCACTAATAATTTATATTTTGTGTCTGAATTAGTAACACTGAGACAAACTAACAAATTACTTATTGTTTAGTCTTTGGCAAAAACAACCTCCATTAACATATTAACCACCTTTTCTATAGGTACTTTTTTTTAAACTTGTGTGAACACGCTTTGCTTTAAAACCTAATAGTTAAAAATAACTTTTCCCCCCAAATCCCTCCTATATAACATTTTTCAAAAAGGTCCTGAAATGTGACAGTGCATTACTAATGTTTCCCCACCCAATGCTTCCCCTTGGTGACAATGTATGACTGATATACTCTATAACGTAATCTAGTGCTTCTCCTATATGTTTCCCAGTGCCAGAAATACATGCTGATAGGCTGCTGTGTGTCCTGAGCGGCTCCTGGATTGAGGTAACGATCGCACTCTGAGTACAGGGACCTGAGAGAGCTCAGCTATAGGCTTTGCCCCATCTACAACTGCGGGGTAGTCAGCCCTTGCCCGTTTTTTGATGTATGTACAATTATTGGAGAGGGGGAAGCGAGAGAATTGGGATGCGTTGTCATACTGAGGCACAGTTCCATCATCTGGGCATGCTCCTGCTGCTGGGCATTGCCTCCTTATGCCTAATGATCTGCATGGTAACAGACCAGATGACAGCAATGAGATTGCTGAAGTCCCCATCTATAGCTCTTTCCATGGTAGTCCTAAACTATCCAATGAAGAAGAGAGAGCTTGTTGCATACTTGGGCCTTTGGCCCTTTAACACAGCAGTCTGAGCATTCATGAGAAATGCTGTAACTGGCCTGAAGGTCTCATTAATAGGGGCGCCACTATAAAAGTCCCAGGAGTTGCTATACACACTCCATGGTGGACTGCGCACAGCACAGATGTGGCTAGTGGATTCCTCCCAATCAACTGTCATTTGTTGAAGGTTGCTTTGGCACTGCCTTTAATGACTGTAACAATCTTTGATGCTCAGAAATCGTCCTTCATTTAAAAGTGCCCGGAAATCAGGATCTGCGTTCTCCTCAGTTAAGGATGGATGAAAGCTGACCCTCCAAGATACCTTCTGCTCCTCCTTTGTCACCACCACCTGCTCCCTCACGCCTTCACTAATGTGTGTATTACCTACTGCACGCTCTTCTATCTCAATCTAAAAATCCTCCAGGATGGATCAACTGAAGTGATACTTTGTTGGTGAGGGGTGCTGCATGCTACGAGGAGCTGACTTCTGTCTCCCTAGTCCCAAATTCAGCTTCATGCAGCTCACCTAAACAAGGAAAAGATGAACATGGGTTGCAGTGATGCCTTGATGAGAACTCTTCAGATCTAGATTTCAGCAGTGAGTAACATGGAATTGTTCTACTGTGTGTGCTTTAGTACCTGTGAGTGAGTAACTGAGTAAGAGCGAAAGAATAAACTTTTAGTACAAACCCAGAGCTGGGGCTCGGCTTCCTACATTCCCATTCCCTGCACTGCCAATGACCTCTCTGCCAAAGATCTCATGCAGCTACAGTAGATGTAGATGTAATCTGGGTGGGCAGGGACAGGATTTAGGGTGGTACCCCTTCTCCTGCCCATCAAAAACTCAGCCGGAAGTTGGGGCAGTCATATAATATACCTGGCCACAGAGAGAACGCATTTCCTGTCATTTGCACTCCTAGCAATGCTGTGCACCAGGAATGGCTGTGTGTCCCTAGCAGCCAGGGCCTCTCAGGGATTTAAATTTAAAGGCTGGTTTCAGCAATGTAGTCAATCCACAGAGCAATTAATCCCATTATTTTCAACTGACGGATCCAACATCTTTTTTGTTGACTTCGCAGTGGTCCTTGGGTCAACTTATGCTGTGGCAATGATAATCCTTCCCTTCTCCACTTGAGGCAGGCACTCTGTTGGTAACATGTAAATGCCCCGACTCGGGGATTTGGGATGGGGTTAGGGATGCAGCCATAGCTGGATGAAAGTTCTGCTATGCCTGAGATCTGTGCCCCCAAAAGGCCTCCCCAGAAATTTCTGGGCTATTTTTTTTAACTGAATAGAGGTGATACTCGAAATGTTCTTGACAGTTGAAACTTGTTTACCATAAACAACGATCATTTGGAAGTGAATGTGCACACAGCATGGCTTTATTTTTTAAGTAACAATTCTATAATGTACCTGCCATAAAGCAAACTAGTTTATCTTTCAATATTTGTAGAATCATTTTTGATTCATTTAATTTTGGTCGAAATGGAGCACTATATCTAATGGTGGGGATTGGGAGAGGGGAGGAGGAGCTGTCACACACCCAGCTCTTACTTCATTTGCTTCTTTGCTGATTGTTTAACGCTGTTGCTACTGTCAGAAGCACGAACCTTCAGTGCTATCGGCTTTTACAGCAGAAAAGAAGCCAGATAGTGACGTGACGGTGCCATGCAGACAAGCAGACACTGTTGGTAACTGTATGAAAGAGAGGAAATGAAAGAATGAGATAGAGGGAGAGAGGAAGTGAGAGACAAGGAGAGGCAATGAGAGAGAGAGAGAGAGAGGGATAGAGATTGAGCAAGAGAGAATGAGAGAGACGGAATGATTGGGTAATCAGAGAAATCAAATTGTGAGACACAGAATAAGAGGGAGTGAATAATAGTGGGCAGTTGGAGAGAGTGGGAAATGCCTGTCAATCCAGATTGTAATTAAAAAGTTGGAACCCAAACATGTCAACTGTCACATGATTGAGCTAGATTTCAAAATTTCTTGCATGCTATACTTGTATCTACAGTGATAATATCAGTGAGCATATTAGGTTTAAAACCTACGACTCTTTGGGGTATGTGACTATTATTTTTTGGATTTTTACACGAGAGCATGTGTTCAAGTCACTGACCCCTTGCAAGCCTTTACCTGGTAAATCAATCGAGATCCAGGAATCAGGCAGAGAACCTCAGTAACTGTACTCTGGTTTACTGGAAGGTATCATGAGCTACCACATCATTTCCTTGCCTTCAGAAGACAGAAGCAGAAGACGGAAGCATAAAACCTGTATCAGACCGTAGCTCAGCTAGAAAGCAACAGCTTTATTTACTGTTAAACAGGGAATTGAATAGTAATCAGTACAAACAGTATATTGTTAGTACATACAAATTTTACTATCCTCCTCCAAATTTTCAGAACAACAAAGAATGTTTCTCCTGTGCTAACTCTCAACCTTTGTACCATGGTCGCACTCTTCTCGCATGGCAAAATGCTACCACAGAGCCTCTGATTAGCCCTGTATCTCAGCTCATTTCAGATTGACTGGTAAGCTGAGCCAGAACCCTACAAGTGGAAACTCCTAGCCACAGAGCTGTATATTAAGGGGACTACGATGAATTACCCCAGGCCTTCTCACAGAACCATCCCATGTCTTTACCCAAAATACAGTTGTCAATCAAACCCACTGCCCCCAAAAGACCCCAATGATCTCAATCACATAGAATGTTTGCACCCATCACTTGCGTATTTGTGTGCTGTGACCAGCAAATAAATGATCTCTTGTAGATAAATATGATTAATATCAGTGAGTAGGTTGTATTTAAGACTTGTGGCTCTTTGTCAACACATAACTGCTTTTACCAGCTCTCGAGCTTTGAAAGGTTGTCCACCGTGTTAAATGTTGTTCACTTTGCTGCTAAATCCACCAGATTAAATAGTGGTGTTTGATTTTCTTTACTTAAACATAGTTTGGGTTTCCAATTGCAAACAAAAAATATTCAGAGCTTATGTGGTAGGTAATGCACCATTTTGGATTACCTGAATAATTTAGATTAACTTTGGGAGTCCACAGCACTGGCAAGAATTGGAGACTCAAAAAATTAAAGATGCTTAGAAGGTTGTAATCTAATCTGAGTACAGATTTATCATGCCAACAGAGCCTGCGGTTGTATTACACGCCATCTCTCTGCACCATGTGCCCTGCTTCAATCAGTTCTCTGGCTTTGACTCCAGCATAAATCACACTGGAAGATTCAAGGTTGGATCTTTGTCAACTCGAATTCTTAGAATACTGTGTTGCAACACTTCAGTAAAGGAGCATGGTGACCTGCTAAAGTGCCCTGCAAACACCTCAGCTGGTTGAAAACAAAGTTGTATGCAAATAAATGAATGATGATATGCTGGAATTATTATATCAATAATTGTGTCAACCCTCCAGATCCTTGGCTTCCTTGCGATCAAGGCCCGTCCCATCTACTTCATCCGCTGAGTGTACTGGTATATTGGGCTGATGGAAATCTGGCTCACGGATGGTGACTCCTTAACCTTCATGGAAGCCCGGCTACATGGTCCACCATGCCCCTGCCCAAACAGCCAAGGTGGCAACATTACTGTCATCAGAAAGTCCCATCTTGACTTTTCCTCTCAAGTTTTGACACCTTTTCTTTGCTTGATTACATTTTACCCACTTTCAACTCACCTGCCTCCACTTTAAGGTCCTTGTCGTCTACAACCCTTGGGAGCTCCATCGCGATTTCTTCACTGAGATCTCCTCGCTATTCTTCGCCCTTAGACTGAATGACTTCTCCATAGTAACTTCAATCTTTATCTAAACTTCCCTAGTTCCTTTTCCTCTTACTGCTCTCCCTCCTCTATACATTGAACCTTATCCTACACATAAACTCCCCTACCCACACCCATGGTCAGCCCTTTGACCTTGCCATCAAGAGACAGGACTTGCCAAATCCAAGGTTTTGATTGTTGAAAAGGTCATCTCTGACCACTGCTTTGTCTCTCTTTTCATCCACATGTCCATGCCCATTGCACTGTTCCCAGTACCCCACTCTCCATCCTGGAAAAACTTCCTCCCAGCTTCCTCACCAATACTCCAGCTCCCTATACTCTGGCCCTCTACTTTCCATGACACTGGTGCTATTGTTGACGTTCTCAACGGATCCCTTGATTCTTTTCTTTGATATCCTTTTCTCCCCCCAGTCTCTCATTCCTCTATTCCTCTTGGTACAGCTCCCACCTCTGTACCTTCAAGTCTGAAGGCCACCAGATCTGGCTTCAACACCTCAAGAAAAAGCATACTTTCCTTTACATGGCCGAACCTTTCTGCCACTGCAGCATCATCCTTGAGGGAAAAGCCAATCCCACACTCCAACAACCAGCCAACTCCTTTGACTCCTTCATTCTGCTCCTTTCATTCACACCTTCAGCATCGGGTGCAAGGAGCTTAGGGACGACTTTGTCTCAAAGGTTAAGGCTGTTTGCCTCAACCGTCCTCTCCTCTACCTCTCGCTAGCCACTTCCTAGTACAGCCTCTTCTCCATCCTAGTCCTGATGCCATATCATTCTTCAATTTTTCTCCCATCTCCCTCTCGCCCTCACCAGCTTATCTATATAAGACCCACCTCCTGCTCCCTTAACCTTGTTCCTATCCAAATCATGATGCGGAGATGCCGGTGTTGGACTGGGGTGGACAAAAATGAGAAGTCGCACAACACCAGGTTATAGTCCTATAACCTGGTGTTGTGCGACTTCTCATTTTTATCCAAATCATGATTATTCAACAATTTGTACTTGCTTTAATGCTTATTAACATCAGTGATGGTCATCCTGATGCTGTCCCCCCTATACTGCTGCCTCTTCAGCCGTGGCTCAGTTGGTAGCACTCTCGCCTCTGAGTCAGAAAGTTGTGGGTTCAAGTTCCACTCCAGAGACTAGAGCACAAAAATCTAGGCTGGCACTCCAGTGCAGTGCTGGGGGAGTGCTGCACTGTCGGAGGTGCTGTCTTTCGAATGAGACATTAAACCGAGGCCCCGTCTGCTCTCTCAGGTGGACGCAAAAGATCTCATGGCACTATTTCGAAGAAGAGCAGGGGAGTTATCCCCGGTGTACTGGAAATATTTATCCCTCAATCAATATAACAAAAACAGATTGTCTGGTCATTTTCACATTGCTGTTTGTGGGAGCTTGCCGGGCACAATTGGCTGCTGCATTTCCTACATTGCAACAGTGACGACACTACAAAAGTATTCCATTGGCTGTAAGGCACTTTGCAACATCCTGAGATCGTGAAAGGCGCTATATAAATGCAAGTCTTTGTTATTTTTTTCTATAGCAGCTCAGTCATCTCCTCAGAAATGTCCAATTTCAGATTTTATTTTATGTCAAAATTGTGCAGGGCACAGCAGGCTATGTGGGACACATTAGTTGAAGCATACTGCAGAATCGCCCTGCACTGCACAAGGCATGGTCAGGCTCCCCTGTCGATGTCATGGACTCTGGTACCATGTGAAGGTGACAACTCTGAACTGGGAGCCTCAGTCAGAGCCGATCTGTACTTGGATTTCACACATCAAATCTGGCCAGCACAGATTGACCTGTGCCAAACTGAGAGATAGCAGTGTTTGGGGCACTTTTCACAGGGCACATCATCCTAACCCCATGGCCTCTTTCTGTGCTGTAAAATTCTACGATTCTGTGATTTCTAAACCACTCCTTAGATTCGGTTCAATAAAGGAGAGTTTTCATAGAATGAAAGAAGTCACAGCACAGGAGAAGGCCATTTATGCTGGTTCTGGCACTCTCTCCTATAACCCCATTTCCCCCAGATTCATTTATATTCCTTCCTTTCATATACTTATACCATTTCCTTTTAAATGATGTTCTAGTCTCTACTTCAACTGCCACTTGTGGTGAAGCATCCTATGGTCTAATTGTCCTCAGTTCAAAAACTTTCTTTTTCCTTCCCCCTTGGTTCTTCCAGTGAGAATCCACAGTCTCTGTCCCCTTGTTCCCCATTCGCCCACCAGTAGAAACGATCTTTCAGTTTACCCACAGTAAGGTCCCCTGGTTTCACTCACCCCTTTTACTGGTTGCTCCTCACATGGCACTGCGCCCACTCACCATGTTGCTGGCCTCCCCACCCACCTGATTCCCCAGTGTCCAATGTTCCCTCTACATTTTTTTCGCGCGCGGTCCCTTTATATTTGCTGCGTGGCCGCGTGGTGGTATCCCGATCAGCGGGAACAGCTTGTGAGCAGCCTGCACGGGACCTCCCGCTTGATGCGTGGCCGCGCACCTTAGGGGGAACGTTGCCAGGGTCCCTCACCCCATTCCCCTGACCCCCATTCTCCTGTTCCCCATAAACTCCCTGCTCCTGACCGCCCCCGCCTGAACTTCCGACCCCATTATTGGGCAGCTGGTGATGTCACGGAGTGTGTGTGGGGTGGGGTGGCGCTAGCAGCAGTGCCCGGGAGATCTATGCCCCAATTCCAGGAGACTCCTGGGCAGTTCAGGAGGGTTGGCAAGTGGCAACCCGAGATGGGATCTGATCAAGGATCTGTGCAAGTGAAGCATCACTTGCTCACTTTTGTATTCTAACCCCCTTGAGATAAAGGCTAACATTCTATTAGCCTTTTTGATTTGCTTCAGGGCAAATTATAGTTTGAAACCAAAACGAGCGTTTAATATTCCTGAGTGTGGTATCAAATGTCATGGGCGGAATTTTTAAAAAACCTGTAAAAATACATAAAACTGTATGGAAACTTTTGTGAAGTAAACCTGTTTATCGACTGGTAAAGATAATGGAACGCCTTTATTGATTTATGATCTTTAACTTTTGGAGTTCGAGATGAGGAATCTCTAGAGGGCTGCTTGTTCTATCTCTAACTTTCTTGCTGTACCTAGTGACCTACCAGGGAGTGGCAGGGAGTGCACGCAGTTGGTGCTGGTGCAGGCTCTCCGCCCTTGCATTGCACGCACGGGGCCGCACGTCCTGCCGTACCGGGAGGTTGGGAATCTCCTCCGCGCCGGCTGCCCTTGATCCTCAGCCTGCCGCCGGCCTGGCTGCCTTCGAAATATACCAGTGTTGACTTGCGGGCGGATCGGATTGAAAGACGAGGGCGGTGCAGGCAGCCTGTCAGATGCCGGCTCGGTGCAGCAGCTGATTGCAGTCAGCCCAGCCCAGGCTCGCTCGGCTCGCTCCCAGCTGCTCGAGACCAAGTCCCCGGCTCACGGGAGGAAGAGCCCCGCGGGGGGGGACTCGAGCCTCTGTCACCCGATCGGGCCGCCGGCTTCCGCGATCCCTTTCGTGCAGGATGGAGGAGACGGCGGCAGCCTTGCTGTCGGAGGTGGAGCTCGACCAGCGGTCCATGGCTGAGGAGGACCCGAACGGCAACGAGCACGGAGCCGGGGCGAGGAGCAGCACGGTGCCGCGCTGGGGACCGCAGCACGCTGGGGCCAGGGAGCTGGCACAGCTCTACTCGCCGGGTAAGCAATGGGGAGCCGGGGGCAACGCGGTGAGATACCACCTGGGTACATCTAGGAGAGCCTGGGTACATCCACACAGTCAGGGGAGAGACAAGGGAGTCTGGCCACAACTATACATAGCTGGGTGAGCCTGGGCCACACCCAAAGAGTACCACTTGGGATATAGATCTAGACAGGTAAACGTAGCTGGGAAAGCCTGGGCAACTCTAGAGCAGTGCAGGGACACCAATACAAGTATTCTCTAGAACTTTACAGCAAAAGAGGAGGCCATTTGGCCCATCTGTCTGTGCTGTCTCTGTTAGAGCAAACCAAAACGAATCACCTTTTTCTCTCCATAGTCTTGTACTTTCCTCTGCTTCAAATATTTATCCAAGTTTCCCTGAAGAGATGCAATGGTCTATGGCTCTACCACTCCCTGCGGCAAAGCATTTGTATTCCAATTACATAGAGAACAGTTGACTTTAATATTCGCAGGATTGTCATTTTGGAACTGGGACTCCTGCTAAGCTATCCCGACATGCAGTCTTGATGGTGCTACAGCAGTTTGTATGCATATGTGTCAGTGGTAGCACTCTTGCCTCTGAGTCAGAAGGTTGTGGATTCAAGTCCCACTCCAGAGACTTGAGCACATAATCTAGGCTGGCACTCCAGTGCAGTACTGAGGGAGTGCTGCACTGTTGGAGGTGCCGTCTTTCAGATGATACGCTAAACCGAGGCCCCGTCTGCCCTCTCAGGTGGACCTAAAATATCCCATGGCGTTATTTTGAAAAAGAGCAGGGGAGTTCTCCCCGTTGTCCTGGCCAATATTTATCCCTCAACCAACATCACTAAAACAGATGAACTGGCCATTATCACATTGCTGTTTGTAGGAGCTTGCTCTGTGCAAATTGGCTGCTGTGTTTCCTACATTACAACAGTGACTACACTTCAAAATTACTTTGGTTGTAAAGCACTTTGGGACATCCTGAGGTCGTGAAAGGTACTATATAAATGCAAGTTTATCTCTGTCTATTTTTCCTCATCCTTTTACGTCTACCTGAGAGGGCAGACGGGGCCTCGGTTTAATGTCTCATCGAAAGACAGCACCTCTGACACTGCAGCACTCCCTCAGCACTGCACTGGAGTGTTAGCCTAGATTTTTGTGCTCAAGTCTCAGGAGTGGGACTTGAACCCACAACCTTCTGACTCGGAGGTGAAGGTTCTACCCACTGAGCCATGGCTGACTCACGACTCACTTGCATTTATGTAACATAGCCAGTGTTGGTGATCAAGAATAATGTACACTGGGTTTCTGGTAACCTAGAATATGAGTTTGAACCTATGCAGACATATGACTCTGTATATCCTGCCTTCCCTCAGTAAAAATGTGTGAAGTGGATTAACTCCATTGGCATTACTGTAAGGGAATCCCTTCCTATCTTTAGTGTCACCAGTGGTGGGAAGTGGATGAGTGCCTTTTTATTGTTGCAGGATACTTCCACTTTACTGAGAAAATGGAAGAGCGTACAGGTACATGACTCCACAGAGGAGTCCTAGAAATATGATTATTTGTAAAGCAAATTGTTTTAATAAATAACTAACTACTGGGGAGGGGACACACCTCTGGGTAACCCCTGGAATTACCTTCTGCTTTGAATCTTTCAGCAGTCAGTATTGTAGCTAAGCTAGATACTTTTCTGAATTGAACTTGTGCAGTTCTGTCCCAAATTATGCCATGTTGCAGGATCTCTGGCATCCCTGAGTTGGCGTATCAAACATCTTGGCATCCTAGGTTGACAGAATCTCTGCCGCCATACGCTTCTGACTTTTGACTGTAAATTTAAATAATAAGAGCTGCGAACTTTAATTAAAGAGGCTAAAACTAAAACGGTCAGTTTCATTTAAATACATAGCCTAAATATAGAGCAAGACAAATACTACTTGTAATGATTAAATTAGGATTCTTCATCAGGCATGAGAATTGTTTTGCCTTTTAACTAAGATTAGATGTCTAGTATTTTAAATATAGTTGGCGATGTCACTAATTACAAGGTTACACCCAATGGTGCCGTTAAGTTAATTCACTGCTTACTGTGGAAGTGAGACTACAAAGACCACGTTTAATCTCCGGCCTGTGCTGAATTAGATGATCCTCAGCTGGGATGATAGTTGGGGCACAATAATTGGCCTTAGCACCCTTGGGCTCGGGAGAGGAAAATCACCTATGGTTCTAGTTCCTGATTGTGATTTCATGGCCCCCGCCAGCAAAAGCGCATGTATGGGTGTCATGCAAGGATAGGATCTGGCATGGCTGTGATGCCTCATATAGTTGAATAACTTGCAGAACTCCCTCGTTGTTCAGGTGACACATACAAACATATGAAAAGATGGACAGGAAAAGACTTGGTAGTCCATTGAGCCTGTCCCAAACAGTTATGATGCAACTAAGCATCAGGATCCCCAGTATTGCTTCCACCAATAGTTGTGTAATTGCCTGAAAGAGGCAAAAAAAACCCCCCAGGCCAATTCAGGGGGGAAATCTGTCTGCAAACCCTGAAGGTGATCAAAACGACTTCCAGGATATCACGGTGACTATGAGGTACATCACATTTCGTACACAGTGATAACAGCCACAGCAAGCAGCTGATCCAGCTCCCTGTTGAATGCTTGCAGAGAATCCACACTCCTAGCAACTTGTTCCAATGGTTGATGACCCGCTGCAAAAAGCACCTCATGACGTCGAACCTGATTCTGTGCTTACACAGCTTGTACGCATGACCCTCCTGTTTTGTCTAACCTATCTAGTTCAAATCGCCTGTCCACACAAACACAATCTAGTCTGTTCATCATTTTCAATATTTTCAATACTTAACTTAAATCACAGCATGGATAGAGGATTGGGTAAAGAACAGAAAACAGAGAGTAGGAATAAGCGCGTCATTTTCAGATTGACGGGCTGTTCCAAGTGGGGTGCCGCAAGGATCAGTACTTGGGCCTCAGCTATTTACAATTTATATTAATGATTTAGATGAAGGGACCGAGTGTAATGGGGAACAAAGAAATGGCAGACCAATTAAATACATACTTTGGTTCTGTCTTCACAAAGGAGGGCATAAATAACCTCCCAGAGATGTCGGGGAACATAGGGTCTAATGCGAGGGAGGAATGTAGGGAAATGGTGTTAGGGAAATTGATGGGATTGAAGGCCGATAAATCCCCAGGGCCTGATAATCTACATCCTAGGGGGCTTAAGGAAGAGGCCCTAGAAATAGTAGATGCATTGCTGGTCATCTTCCAAAATTCTATAGACTCTGGAACAGTTCCCATGGATTGGAGGGTAGCTAATGTAACCCCACTATTTAAAAAAGGTGATAGAGAGAAAACGGGGAATTATAAGTCTGATATCGGTAGTGGGGAAAATGCTAGAGTCCATTATAAAAGATGTAATAGCAGAGCACTTGGAAAACAGTGACAGGATCGGACAAAGTCAACATGGATTTACAAAAGGTAAATCATGCTTGACTAATCTACTGGAATTTTTTGAGGATGTAACTGGTAGAATAGATAAGGGAGAACCAGTGGATGTGGTGTATTTGGACTTTCAGAAGGCTTTCGATAAGGTCCCGCATAAGAGATTAGCGTGCAAAGTTAAAGCACACGGGATTGGGGGTAAGGTACTGTCTTGGATAGAGAACTGGTTGGCAGACAGGAAGCAAAGAGTTGGAATAAACGGGTCTTTTTCCGAGTGGCAGGCAGTGACTAGTGGGGTACCACAGGGATCGGTGCTAGGACCCCAGTCATTCACAATATATATATTAATGATCTAGACGAGGGAACTAGATGTAATATCTCCAAGTTTGCAGATGACACAAAGCTGGGTGGGCGTGTGTGCTGTGAGGAGGATGCAGAGAAACTCC
The DNA here is from genome assembly GCA_030390025.1 of Squalus acanthias. Taxonomy (NCBI): domain Eukaryota; kingdom Metazoa; phylum Chordata; class Chondrichthyes; order Squaliformes; family Squalidae; genus Squalus; species Squalus acanthias. The sequence goes on along the minus strand of CM059430.1, from coordinate 38,432,875 downwards.
AGTATGATTTGGACAGGTTGGGTGATTGGGCAGATGCATGGCAAATGCAGTATAATGTGGATAAATGTGAGGTTATCCACTTCAGTGGCAAAAACAGGAAGACAGATTATTATCTGAACGGCAATAGTTTGGGAAAAGGGGAAGTGCAACGAGACCTGGGTGTCCTTGTGCACCAGTCGCTGAAGGTAAGCATGCAAGTGCAGCAGGCGGTTAAGAAGGCAAATGGTATGTTGGCCTTCATAGCGAGAGGATTCTAGTACAGGAGCAAGGATGTCTTGCTGCAGTTGTACAGGGCCTTGGTGAGACCACACCTTGAGTATTGTGTGCAGTTTTGGTCGCCTTATCTGAGGAAGGATGTTCTTGCCATGGAGGGTGTGCAGCGAAGATTCACCAGACTGACACCTGGGATGGCAAGAATGACATATGAGAAGAGATTGGGTCGATTCGCTAGAGTTTAGAAGAATGAGAGGGGATCTCATTGAAACTTATAAAATTCTAACAGGACTAGACAGACTAGATGCAGGAAAGATGTTCCCGATGCCGGGGGAGTCCAGAACCAGGGGCCACAGTCTAAGGATAAGGGGTAAGCCATTTAAGACTGAGATGAGGAGGAATTTCTTCACCCAGAGAGTGGTGAACCTGTGGAATTCTCTACCACAGAAGGCAGTTGAGGCCAATTCATTAAACATATTCAAGAAGGAGATAGATATATCTCTTAAGGCTAAAGGGATCAAGGGATATGGGGAGAAAGCAGGGACAGGGTACTGAATTTGGATGATCAGCCATGATCTCATTAAATGGCGGAACAGGCTCGAGGGGCCAAATGGCCTACTCCTGCTCCTATCTTCTATGTTTCTATGAGTGTAATATATCCAAGTTTGCTGACGATACAAAGCTAGGTGGGAAAGTAAGCTGTGAGAAGGACGCAAAGAGCCTGCAAAGGGATATAGACCGGTTAAGTGAGTGGGCAAGAAGGTCGCAGATGGAGTATAATGTGGGGAAATGTGAGGTTATTCACTTTGGTAGGAAGAATAGAAAAACAGAATATTTTTTTAAATGGTGAGAGACTATTAAATATTAGTGTTCATTGGGATTTGGGTGTCCTTGTACACGAAACACAGAAAGTTAATATGCAGGTACAGCAAGCAATTAGGAAGGCAAATCATGTGTTGGCCTTTATAGCAAGGGGGTTTAGTCTCAGGATAAGGGGTGGGCCATTTAGGACTGAAATGAGGAGAAATTCCTTCACTCAGGGTTGTGAATCTTTGGAATTCTCTACCCCAGAGGGCTGTGGATGTTCAGTCTGAGTATATTCAAGGCGGAGATCGATACATTTTTCGACACTAAGGGAATCGAGGGATATGGGGATCGGGAGGGAAAGTGGAGTTGATGTTGAAGATCAGCTATGATCTTATTGAATGGAGGAGCAGGCTCGAGGGGCTGTATGGCCTACTCCTGCTCCCATTTCTTATGTTATGTTCTCTGTGAGGGGACCAAAATTGTACACAGTATTCCAGATGAGGCCTAACCAGGTCTTGGACAAAGACACTATGTTTCTTTTTATTTTATACTGGATCGTCTTGCGATATATCCTAATACTCTATTTGCCTTCGCAGTAGCCTCTCGGCACTAGTCGTGCACCTTCAGAGACTCTTGTACTGTAATACCAGGTTCCTTTCCCGCTCAACAGACTTTAATTCTGTACCAAGCATGGCATAAACTTGGCCTATCCACGTACGAGGCGCTACATTACACATGAAGAATGGTCACTTAGGCTAAGTACTAGAAATTGCCGAGTACCTGTGGAACATGAAACAGCACCTTAAAGAGAGGAGAGAAAATTGAAGGAACAATGAAATACTCATTCTGAGAAAACCAGAGTGAGATATTGGCCTGGATTTTCCGATCGGAGGCGTCCTGCATGGGGATGCCTCCGATCTGGAAAAAATATACGAACTTACCTGCTGGTTTCGTAGGTCCCGACACTTCCACTCCTGGGCGCCTCCTCGTCCGCGCGCTCAGAGGCCCAGGTATCCCAGGGGTGTAGGCGGTTCGCAAGCGTCCCTCGGGTCACGTGGGCCATGGAGAACCAATGGAAGAAGGGAATCCCCCTTCATACTTTTGACAGGTCTCTCCAGATAGACCTGTCAAAAGTATGAATGGGGATCACTCAAAAAAGAAACTAAAACATTAAATAATTTTTTTTAAATCACGTATTTAAAATTAGTTAAAATTACATTAAATTAAATATTTTAAACAAAAATTTTATTTTTTGAAAAAAATAATTAAAGTTTTTTACGGGGCTAAAAATAAACTTTTTTTAAAAAGTATTTTAAAATTATAAATGAGTTGGAAAAAAAATATTATTTTTGTACTTTTTTAAACTCTTATGCTGGTAAAAGCAGGCCTTACGCTTACTTTTACCAGGCGTAAGATTTTTAAAGTTTTTCAGCAGGCGGAGGTTGTGCAGAAAGCGGAACTCTCCACCCACAGAGGCCCTTCTCCAGGGCAGGCATCCGATCTGTCAAGAGGATTCTTGACCGATCGGAAGTGCTGGGTTTCAGCGCATGCGCTTCGCATGCCTGAAACCGGCACTTGCGAAGCCCCTACGGGTGTGTACACAGCTCGTTCACATCCGTAGGCATCGGAAAATACGGGCCACTATGCACAACAATTGAGTTTACTCAGGGATAAAACGTAGTTGAATGTGGAAGACTGCAGATAGCCCTCCTCATGGAGCTGCCACGTATGTACACCTAGATACAGTGAACACTGACGCTGTAACAGGTTAATAACCTAGTAAACTGATTAGGCCTTTCAACTGGCATTGTTTCAGTCTAATTCTGTGTGTGAGGAAACAAACCTGATATATTCAAGTTTCAATGAGTTAGTAATTAAAATGAGCTTCGTGTAAAGTACACTGATGTGCTGTATCCCAATGCAGTGATCACTTTCATGCACGTTTTCAAAGGCAGAATATTTTTACGGTTCGCAATTTGCTGTACATGAGCCACTATTTATATTACCTGTTTCCATGTTAAAGTAATTAACACTAGGATAACTTTGCACCCAGTATCTTAATTCCGAAGTCCGACAGAGAAGTGAGTGGTGTCTTTATTATTTCATGTATCAAGATGAACAGTGAAGTGAATGATTCACTGTTTTACACCATATACTGTAAATTTAACTCTTTTATTCAAATAAACCAGCTATTTGATTAGAACTTGAGTCTTGGTCTGATAAGACTATATCTTCAGCCCAGTTTTCAAAAAGAGGAGAATCATATGGCGGCACGTGATTGTTTTCAGTAGCTGGTGTAGCGTAAGGGTTCCCTGGTGCAATCGTTTACCTAGACATTGGGCAGAAAAAGGTACTCTCTCGATTGTAGGAAACAGGAAGTCTTCTTACAGGAGTGGTTGCTGATGCTGAATTCAAGAAAATATCATGTAACTTGTATTTATATAGCGCCGTTAATGTAGTAAAATGCCCCAAGGCTTTATAGAAGCGTTCTAAAACAAAATTTGGCACCGAGCCACATAAGGGGATATTAGGACAGGTGACCAAAGAAGTAGGTTTTAAGGTGCATCTTAAAGGAGGAAAGAGAGGCAGAGAGGTTTAGGGAGGGAATTCCAGAGCTTACGACCTTGGCAGCTGAAGGCATGGCTACCAATGGTGGAGCGATTAAAAATCGGGGCTGCTCAAGAGACCAGAATTAGAGGAGCGCAGCTATCTCGGGGTGGGGGTTGTGGGGCTGGAGGAGATTAGAGATAAGGAGGGGCGAGGCCATGGAGGGATTTGAAAACGAGGAGGAGAATTTTAAAATCTAGACGTTGCTTAACCGGGAGCCAATGTAGGTCAGGAAGCATAGGGGTGATGGGTGAACGGGTCTTGGTGCGAGACGGGCAGCAGAGTTTTGGATGACCTCAAGTTTATGGAGGGTAGAATGTGGGAGGCCAGCCAGGAGTGCATTGGAATAGTCAAGCCAAAATATGACAGCGGGCCTCTGGTAGCCTACTTTGGTTAAAATATTAAATCTGAATTTAGAGGAATACTTCTGACTAGTTGCGTAAAAATGAGAAGGAAACACAATCTTGCTACCAATTAAATTTATTTGACCAACTTTATTTCTTGCTCTGTTGCTTCCAACTTGTTTCTAAATCCAGTGCGCTGTATGTAGATTGAGTTTTTTATAGTTTCCACCCTTCGGTAGCCAAATACTATTAACCAAATCCTAGTCAGAAGTTTTATGTTTTATTAAAACAATGATCGGTACTGGAGTGGAGCTCAGATCAGTTGCAACCTGAAAGTAATTTATTAAGGGATGACCTCATACCACGGGCATCTTAACCTCTGCATGCTGTGGAGATGTAACTTCAGGTATATCTCACTTAAATGATCATGTTCTACAAGGGTGTCTAATGACGTGCCACCAGTTTGCAATTGCTTCCTTTTCCACCAATTTTTAGGAAAAGCAATGCAAGATGTTGCCTGCTTAGAACAAAATCGATCAAGTGAGTCAGCCTAATTACATTATACCTGCTGTAAATGTGATGGACTTGTTAAACAATTTTTTTAATGGTGATTGATAAACCTACTGGGATGGTGTACTCTAATTAGAGATATGTGCTTTAAAAAAAATATATTGACTTTTTATGAAGTTTTACACCATCGATGTGAAGCATAGATTCCTTTTAAAGTTAAGAATCTGGGATCTTGTGCTTTAGGCTAGAAAGAAGTTTGGATGTTCGAACTAACCTTAATGTATTTAGGCTGCAGAGTGGAGCACAATCAGCCAGAGAAAATGACAACTATTCTGATTAATAGAATAGGGTTAGGTTGGTTAGAAAGTGACTAAAGTTCTTTGGAAAAGCTAGTTGGAAGCTAGCACTACTATAATGCTTTATATATCTGTGTCTCAAATGAGAATATATTAAAAATATTGTCATATTTAGATTAGCGGGTAACATAACAGGGAACCCAGAAGTCTTTTATAAATATATAAATAGTAAAAGGGCAGTCAAAGGAAGGGTGGGGCCGATTAGGGACCAAAATTGAAATCTTCTTGTGGAGGCAGAGAGCATGGATGAGGTACCAAATAAGTGCTTTGCATCTGTCTTCACAAAAGATGATGCTGCCAATGTCACAGTAAAGGAGGAGGTAGTTGTGGGACTTCTCTCCGCCCCAAAGCAGATGGAGACGAGCGTGAACTGGTTCCAAGCGATCTTTATTCAAGCACGTGCAGGGAGAGGCTCTCTCAGCCACAGCTGAGATGAGAGTCTAATTTTTGCATTCAAGCAGTTGGCTTATATACAATCTTACATCTTGTTTCCTTCACATCTTCGGGACTTGGCCAATTAATTGTCCAAGTCACGTTCACTTAATCACATCTCCACAAAACAAATCTTGTTTATCTCATTTGCCCTGTTTCCACATCTGCCATTGTTCTATCCAATTTACGTACGCTTAACCACATCTTCGCAAATCACATCTTGGCGGCCTATTGTTCAATGTATGGCCTACTTGCCTTCTTTTACTCCCCCAATCATTGTGTAATATGCTTTTTCCAACTGTCTTTGTTCTGCCAGACTTCTCCTTTATTACATCAGCTAGCTAGTCAGTTAAGCCGCTAATCTAACTTTTAACCTCTTCAGTACTTAAAAGGTTAGCAGTGCTCAAAGGAGAAAATTTACCTGGTCTGGATGGGATACATCTTAGGTTGCTGAGGGAAGTAAGGGTTGAGATAGCGGAGGCTCTAGTCACAATCTTACAATCCTCCTTGGATATGGAGTGGTGCCAGAGGACTGGAGGAGTGCAAATGTTACACCCTTGTTCAAAAAAGGGGAGAGGGATAAACCCGGTAATTATAGGCCAGTCAGCCTATAGGTGGTGGGAAATTTTTAGAGACAATAATCCACGACAAAATGAATTGTCACTTGGAAAAATATGAGTTGCTAAATAACAGCCAGCATGGATTTGTTCAAGGCAAATTGTATTTGACTAACTTGATTCTAACCTCAACAGAAAACTCAGAGGGTTGATGAAGGCAGTGCGGTTGATGTGTATATGGATTTTCAAAAGTTGTTTGATAAAGTAGCACTTAATAGACTTGTTAGCAAAGTTGAAGCCCATGGGATTACAGCGGCAATGGCAGCATGGATACAAAATTGGCTAAGAGACAGGAAGCAGAAAGTAGTGGTGAAAGCTTTTTACAGACTGGAGGGAAGTATACAGTGGGGTTTCCCAGGGGTCAGTATTAGGACCACTGCTCTTTTTGAGATATATTAATGACCTGGACTTGGGTGTACAGGGGATAATTTCAAAGTTTGCAGAATACACAAACCTTGGAAATGTAGTAAACAGTGAGGAGGATAGTAACAGACTTCAGGAGGACATAGACAGACTAGTGAAATGGGCAGACACATGGCAGATGCAATTTAATGTAGAGAATTGCAAAGTGATGCATTTTGGTAGGAAGAATGAGGAGAGGCAATATAAACTAAGTGGTACCATTTTAAAGGGGGTGCAGGAACAGAGACCTGGGGGTGTGCGTACACAAATCTTTGAAGGTGGCAGGACAAGTTGAAAAGGCTGTTAAAAAAGCATACGGGATCCTTAGCTTTATAAACAGGCATAGAATACAAAAGCAAGGAAGATTTGCTAAAACTTTATAAATCACTGGTTGGGCCCCAGCTGGAGTATTGTGCCCAATTCTGGGCACTGCACTTTAGGAAGGATGTCCAGGCCTTTGAAAGGGTGCAGAAGAGATTTACTAGAATGGTACCAGGGATGAGAGACTTCAGTTATGTGGAGGGACTGGAGAAGCTGGGGTTAGAGCAGAGAAGATTCAGGGGAGATTTAATAGAGATGTTCAAAATCTTGAAGGGTTTTGATAGAGTAAATAAGGAGAAACTGTTTCTAGTGGCAGAAGGGTCAGTAACCAGAGGGCACAGATTTAAGGTAATTGGCAAAGGAACCAGAGGCTTGATGAGTTTTTTATGCAGCGATTTGTTATGATCTGGCATGTACTGCCTGAAAGGGTGGTGGAAGCAGATTCAATAATAACTTTCAAAAGGGAATTGGATAAATACTTGAAGGGAAAAATTTGCAGGGTTACGGGGAAAGGGCAGGGGAATGGGACTAATTGGATAGCTCTATCAAAGAGCCCGCACAAGCACGATGGGCTGAATGGCCTCCTCCTGTGATGTATTATTCAATGATTCTATTAACTTTAACTAGGGAATGAGAATAAACTTGATAGCAATCTGAGGAGACATTAACAAATGTCCTGCTCTCCTGAGTATAATGTGGTTATTTCAATTTCATCTTGAACCTTCCAAGAGTTCTGTATAAACTTTTTTTTGTTGGTGACCAGGAGTTTGACAATTTTTCTTATTCAGAACGTCCACAAAAGCCCTATGTTGAACGAGGCAGCCACTGATGCTTCACTATGAAGGCTGTCAGCTGCAGTGAGAAGATAGTAGGAACCAACACATGATCAGATAGTATTTATCCCTTAACTGGTTTCGATTGTAAGGAACCAGAGGCTTGATGAGTGTCTTTGATGTAAGGAAAGATTGTATCTCTGCATTTTCTCTGTGTTTATATTCTGTGAATTTTTGTAGATTCACTCATAGTAACTTTACCTGAAGAAGGGGCGATCGATAGCTCCGAAAGCTTGTAATTTTAAATAAATCTGTTGGACTATAACCTGGTGTTGTGCGACTTCTCATTTTTGTCCACCCCAGTCCAACGCCGGCATCTCCGCATCACGGTTTAGATTGTGACTTAGCTGCAGAGATTTTCAATATTCTGATAATTTTCTTGAGAAGTGCAGATATAAGTGAAGCTGTCTCCTTGCTTTATGGGCACTTTATATAAAAAAAAAACCATATTGCTCTATTTGAAAAAATATCTTCCCCCCACATTTTTAATATAGTTAATTCGTAACCTGATGAGAGCCATATTTAAGAATTGCTTAGAGTATATTGGGTAAAGTAATCTGCAAACTGTAAAGTCACAAATCTTTTGTCATCATTTCATAGACCCAAACGTCAAGTATATTGAGTTTTGACCTCATTCTTGTAGCATTTGGTTGGTCAGAGGGGACAGTAAAGTTTCCTCAGTGCCTCTGCTGAATTCGAATCACTTCCAGGTAAAATTGTTCTGACCGAAGATTGAAGAGATTGAGTATAATACTCCCATTACCATCTTTTGCCTCTTCACCATCATCCCTTTTGTCATATAATCTCTCCTGCCTTCCACCCTATCACAGACCTTCCTTCCTCCCCTCCGTCCTTTCCTTGCCTCTGTAACTGCTTAAAACCTTTTACATCTCTAACTTTTTCCAGTTCTGATGAAAGGTCATCGACCTGAAACGTTAACTCTGTTTCTCTCTCCACAGATACTGTCTGACGTGCTGACTGTTTCCGGCATTTTCTGTTTTTATTTGAGTATAATACTGTTGTAGTAGAGTGCACTGCATCAATAAACCTTTAAAGACTACATATAGATACGTCATTCAACCCTCTTAAATATCTTTAGTGTCTAATGGCAATATCTATGCGTTCCTTGATGACCCAGGTTGAATAGTCTTCTAATGTTACCAGTCCGATGAATGTCTTGAGGTAGTAGTGCAACTACTTGCAGTTATATAGCGCCTTTCTGGTAGAAAAACATCCCGAGGCATAAAGGGAAGGGGTTGGGGTGGGGGGATGGAGGGAAATAAAGGGCACTCAGACAAAGGAGGAGAGATTAGAAGGGGTGACCAAAAGCATGGTCAAAGAGGTGGGTTTTAAGGGTCTTGAAGAAGGAGAGGTAGGTGGCAAGGCAGAGGGGTTTAAGGAAGCAATTCCAGAGTGTGGTGGCTAAAGGGAGCCATGCTGTTCTTGACTTGAGAATATTTGAAGCTGAAAATTTTCCGTTTCCCAGTGTTAGCATCCTTCACCTCAATGGGTGCAAAACTTGACCTATAATCATTTAAAAAAAAAAAAAATAATTCGGTCGGAGGTACTCAATGAAGAAATAGTTGTGGCGAATATGAAGGAAGGAATCTATTGTCCCTATCAGATTATATGAGGATACCAGCTGTGGCAACTGCTTTCTTGTCAGCCAGTGGCTCAGTGGGCAGCACCCTTGCCTCTGAGTCAGAAGGTTATGGGTTCAAGTCCCACTCCAGAGACTTGAGCGCAAAAATCTAGGCTGACACTCCAGTGCAGTACTGAGGGAGTGCTGCACTGTCGGAGGTGCCGTTTTTCAGATAGGACGTTAAACTGAGGCACCTCGTCTACTCTCTCAGGTGGATGTAAAAGATCCTCTGGCACTATTTCGAAGAGCAGGGGCATTATCCCCGGTGTCCTGGCCAATATTTATCCCTCAATCAACATCACTAAAACAGTTTATCTGGTCATTATCACATTGCTGTTTGTGGGAGCTTGCTGTGTGCAAATTGGCTGCCGCCTTTCCTACATTGCAATAGTGACTACACTTCAAAAAGTACTTCATTGGCTGTAAAGCACTTTAGGACATCCGGTGGTCGTGAAAGGCGCTATATAAATGCAAACCTTTTAATGAAAATTAGTTGGACAGCCTTCAGGTCCAGAAAATCTATTTATAGAGATCTAATCTCTTCTATCTGCTCCTCCAAGCTGTCTAATCCACCCGTAGCTAATTGAGAAGCTTGTGGGAAATCGAAGTATCTGAATTAGGTGTTGAAACTTCTGTGCAGAGCAATGGCTTTGTCAAAAATAACGAGGTTAGACAACATCTGCCCATCCCTAGTACAAATCATGCAATAACTATAGCATTGTGTTGTGTTTGTTGCTGCAACACAAATAACTTGCTGGCTTGTTCTGTACTCAGTGCACCTTTGCTTTGAGTTCACTGTATAGACTAATGAAATTCCTAAGTGTTGTGATACTTTGTCAATACTAGCTACGTTTTAAGGGCCTATGTAATGTGCTCTGTTGTAATCACTTTCTATAACAATTTGAGCAGGTTAGTGTAGAAGGTGGTCTGGCTTCAGCCACAGTGCTATTTCAGTTTTATGTAGTGTAAGTAGCATTAATTAGACTATTTTGTGACCTCATAATACAAATGGCTTGGATTTTGCAGTCAGCGGCGAATGAACAAAGCTCACCGTTCATTGCACTTACACTTGCCCACAGACTTTCTGTGGGCTTTTACATGGCAATTTGCGGTAATTAGAGAGCTGAAACAGCACGGCGCCCTCTACAGGGCAATCTGGGACCTGTGTGAACAGGGCAAGCAATGGCATGTCTCCTCAACCAATCAGATTGCAGAATCGTTTCTGAGACACGCAGGCCGGGATCTTACCTGAAGAGGTGTGTTGGGGGCGGGACTGCTGCCTTTCGGGTTCTAGTCCCGCCCCCAGCGACGTCCGACGCACACACTATTTTGCGTCAATTGGCTTTGTTAAGCCTGCCCTACAGGCTTGCCGGCCAATTAAGAGAAAGCCGGTGTCAGATGACATCAGTTGATGACGCGTCATCTGCCGGTTTTCTTAAAGGGGCCACCACCATTTCTTTTTGACATGATTTTTTCAGTGTTTGACAGCATTGAGGTGCTGCAAACACTGACAATCACTGTACAAAGGTGAGTCCTTGCACCCAGGCTCTCCTGTGACTCCCTCCTTTGGCTAAAACAGATGGCAGCTGCAGGTGAGGTTACAGAAGCGATCTGTCACTGGTGAGAGAGGTTCTCCCAATGAGGTGGGACTACACAAACACTTCAAACCTTGTCACGTACAGAAAATTCTAAACACATTAAAAATGACTTTCCCAACATTTTCTTACCTCTGTAACTCACCAGTGTCCCATTGGATCATTCACACCACTTCTGCAGCTGTCATCTATACACAAACATTACAGTAGACCAACAGCACGCCACACTTACCCTGGCGGGGTTTCCCGACGTTGGGAAGCCCACAGTAGAAGTGTCAAAATTGGAAAAAGCCTCTTAACTGCCTGTTAACTACTTGTTAACAAGCTGTTAAGTGGCTATAATCCTCTTCCCGCCGCTAGGAGTCGGGTCCCTGCGAAAATCGGGGACCCGACTCCCGGGAAGATTGATTGGAAGCGGGTTCGGGACCCGCTGCCAATCTTTTTGATTTTGCCAGCAGTCCCGCCTCCAAACCCGACCCCTGAGCGCCCCCATGGAGTCTAAACCAGGAAGAGTAAGTTAGAATATTTAATTCACTGTAAAATCATGTACAGAAAGCAAAATAAAGAGAAGGAAAAAAAGATGGGATTAGAGAGAGAGATAAAGAGACAAAGAAAAAGTTAAAAAATTAAAATAATAATAAAAAAAATTATCCAACAATAATTAAGGAATAAAGAAGGAATGAGAGTCCACACTTGTAAAAGTAAATTTTCAGTGCTAGAAATGTTGTTTGGCAGTAATTAAGACTTACCACGCCGTTAAAAATTCACTTACACTTGAATGGACAAGCCCTAATCTTTGCTGGCATGTTTAGTGGGTATCTAGTGAGTAAGTACCCCAACTTCACGCCGTTTCATGTATGTGAATGCCGAGTCTCTCCACAAGGTACCGGTGTATCGAAGCTTATGGAGGAGCAGGGCAACTTGGACAGCAACTTCCTGATTTCCGCGTTTTGCTGTCCGATTTGCTCCTTAATAGCGGTGAGCGCTGATAGCCTCACCGTTATTCTTACTGCAAAATCCTGGTCAAGGTGTGCAGGGCCTTCAGAGAAGATCTATCTCCATGACCTTGTGTATGGGTGGCACATCAAACTATTTCAAGTCCATATGGAATATAGAAGCTGCTTGGGTTTTCTTTTACTGTTGCATGGAGAGATACTGCAAGCATTGAGCAGCAGATCTCCCTTTTTCCCTCATTAATATTCCATGCAGACACTGGTCCCAGCTGGCTCTCCAGGTGAGGGTTGATTCACACTAGGCTGTGAATATAAACAGATGATGAGTCTACTGTTAAGTATAAGCTGTATATAGTTGTATCATATTTTCCAAGCCAGATATAGGAAGAGTCTATTCTTTGTGCAGAAATAAAGGGGATATAAGAGTATAACAGCAGTTGATGACATCATTCATAATCAGCATAACCTGATGGATATTGTGTTGTTATAACAGCATTTCTTCAGCAAATTACTGCTGAATAATGTATACATTACAATAAAATCGGAATGAGTGTTGTAACTCTTTAAAGCAGAGTGCAGTATTTTCAGTAAAATCTCCTCTTATGACACTGTCCAAATCATTGCTTGTATTGTGTGTAAATTTGATACTGATTGTTAGCCCTTTTCTGTTAAATGACCTTGGGTATATGTAGTGCGGTGGTCTCAAGAAATTGACTGCCGTTTCCCGCTCAAGCCTCCTGGTACATATTGCAGTCGGGTTCTGATGAAATCATCGGGACCTGACCTGCATACGCTAAAAAGGATCCTGTCGGCTTTGGGCGGGTGTCCTTGCCACCCGCTCAATGGAGCAGGTGGAAATCAGCTCCTAGTGGCTCCAGGGCGGGTAAGTGAACTGGGTGATTTTTAACCAGTTTCTGAGTTACAGCAGAAATCTGTTGGAAAATGGAGTCGCACAGAGAGAACTTTTTAAATTAACAAATTGGTCCAGGAATCTAGACTCGTCCCATTTGGATTGGAGCACCTGAAGTCGTTATTAGCCTATATGAATTGAATCATACCATGATTTGGTCACAGAGTCAGTGGAGCTGTAGAAGGCAGCAGTTTAACTATAGATTGATGGGTAACTTGCTTTGGAGCCTTGTTCTCCACCCCTCGCTGGAGCCAGCTGGGTGAGACTGATGAGGATGTTAACACTCCAATGTTCTGTTATATTTAACTTCTTCTGAAATTCAAGTAGATGTTTAAAAACACCCTTGCCTGAGATCCACATCTTCCTGTTGTAAAATTTAAGTTTTGCTGACTCTTATTTCTGATTCAGGCAATCTATGTATTGCTCAAAAGTGAAGAACTATATTGTTCAAAGCTATATTTTGACTGCAACTTATAAGAAATCCTATAAGGGTTTGTTGGGTAACATCTTTTTAAAATTAGATTTTTTCGTGGAACTGCAAGCAGTTTGGCCCTCATTTCTCTGGAGCTTGAGAGCTGATGGCGAGGGGTGAAATCCTGGCTCTTCTGAGGATTGCGCATATCCAATTCTATCTTGCAGCATTACAGTATCCGTCAGGAACAGAGTCAGCTACACAGGAAAACTAACATATAAAAAATGGTCCAAAAAAGTCCACACGAGGCAGAAAAAGAATTGCATTTCTTCAGCTGCTTTCCAGTTAAATTTGGAGTAAGCTACAGCATTATGTCTCTGGATAATTTGAAAAATTGTATGCTCTGTAAATTTGTAGTTTGCCAACATGAGTAGCAACCACAATGAAACTCTGGTGCACACATCCGCTTTCTATTTAAAGGGTTTGAACAGTTAAGGTTGCAAAGCTAATTTTGCCAGTGTTTTGAAAGAAAATACTGGCAGCCTTGTTCCAGTGTTCATGTCCCCAGAAAAAGGTTTACTGGATGTCATTAATCCTTTGGTCGTAAGTGTTGCACTTGGAGGCTGTTAGTACTATTAAATTTTATCTGTAGACAGCTGATAAATAGAGGCTGCACTATTCAACCTAGAGTGACATTCTGTTTATACAGCTTGTGGTTTAATTCTTGTATAATTTCTAATTGCTTTGGGCCCAGACTCTGTTCCTTGTACTAAAAAAATGAAGGAGCACAAAACATCTGAAGTTTGGTAGATTCATTGTAAGAGCCCAGTTAATTAATTGAAGAGTTTAACAGGACTAGGCCTGGTTTATTAGCTGCAAACAATAACTGCGGTGAAATCTACACCTTGGAAGTCTCTTATCATAGAATTCCTAATCTGAGCCAGTCTGACCTGGTTTGTCGGTGACTTTGCTGCATATTTCCCTTTAAGCCTGGTTACATCAGCATATTTACATCTATGATTCTTGGTGTCAAATGTGGCTTCAGCAGGAGGCATTGAGTGCTGTCGAGAAAATCTCTGCATTGTAGAAAAAACGGTCAATTAGTTAAGCTGGCCATCGTCGCGAGTCTCCTTGTGCCTGGTTCGAATGGTGTTGGCGGAGGTGTTGAAGCAGTATGATGCCCTGCTACTCGCTCAGGGATTGTGCAGAACAAGGCATAACACGAGGGTGAAAATACATTTATTTAAAAAAAAAGTAAAATAAATCTGGCTATCTGCAGTTTTCCTGCCGTGTTCAAACCTACTCCATACAACAGGACTTGGTTGGTAACCATGAAAAGGCAGAAAAAACATCCGTTGTGTTCAACCAGCCCACTCTGACAGCTGAAATCACTAAAACAAGAACAATGTTTTGCTTCTTTGCCTTAACTCAAAACATTCTGGGAAAAATGGACTCTTTCTGTATTGAAAGGAAAACCAGTAAAGCTGGAGAAACAAGATGAAAATCGGGTCACTTTTTTTGAATTTGTAAATCTTTTATTAAAAAAACGTATATTTTTTTGTAAACTAAAAGGAGTGACTCGGGGTGGGGGGAAGGTTAGCTATGCAGGGAAACAATTGGCCCAGAAACTGCAGGGGCAGCAAGGTTCTGTATTTCATTTCTTCATTGACTGTGTTTGTTTTTAGTTTGCTTAAAGTAGACAATCAAGATTGTGTGTGATTTCAAAGTTAATTAATACCCTGGTATAACAAAAAATACTTCAGGAAAGGTCAGATCATCATTTAAAAAACAAACTTTTGATGTAAAAATGTGTCAACTCCCAATGAAAGAAGCTGCTGGAATGTAATGAAGAGAATCTGACTTAAATTTCTGATCAGCCTATGGCTTGACAAGTTTTTAATTGTTAAGGTACAGAAGAGGTAAAACACACTCTTAAATATAACTCCACATTAGCATTAAACATATATAAATGACACAGCCAGCACTGAAATCAGATGATCTGACAACTGGTGCTTTTAGTGCAATGTTTTTTTCTTTTTTTTAATAATTCTTTGTCAAATCATATAGAATCACCATTATTAACATTATATTGTTTTACTTACTATAGTTTCCAAAAATGATTTTTTTTCCCCCCTTTATTCCCAGGTAAACGGTTACAAGAATGGATCTGCGTCATCCTATGTGTATGTTTGGTGACGATCAACTTCTTTTTCCTGATGCTGCATTTTTCCATGGATCACTTTGTCAAATTAATAATAGCCATGTGTAAGTATTGTGCATGAAATGCTGGAGTTACATTGCGCACTAATCATTGGAATGAATCACTATTATTGGTGAATTGCAAGAGGCAGTGTGAATGTGTGCTGGATTTGTACAGACTAAGAGTGGGGTTACACGTGCAGCTCTGCGATAAGGCTGCAGCTCTTTAGGTGGAGGTCCTGGTTTTTCCTCCTCTCTGTAAATGTGAATCACTAGCCATTTCCTCTGCTACCTGATTGCTGCTGCATGAATTACACTGAGGGCTGCATCATGTTGTGTAACAACAGTGTTACGAGATGAAAATGTTTCTGTGATATTGGTGTCTGTGTTTTACCTCTGGTTGGACTTTCAGCAGAATTGTGATGATCACTTTTCTCTGGTAATTTGTACTTTCATGTCTTTAACCAATAACTGTAGAGATTTTTGGCAACAACTAGTTGCTTTTGGCCCCTTCTGTTTCGATTTGGCAGAGTGACCCTAGTTGGATAGAATGGTTACCGTCTCATACAATCCCAGATTGCAGTAATCAGAATATAACCATGAATAAAGAGAAACGGCTTTTCAATCCGTCCAGCTCTGTCTTCCAGGTCTTGTTTTAGCATCCAGTCTTACCATTTATCATCATTTCCCAACCACAATCCTATATACCTCTACTCTTCATTGAATCAGGAAGTGTTCCAGTTCCCTGCTGATAACTTTGACTGAGTCAAGATCCACTGCATTAAATGCACTATTCCACAAGTCTGTTTATGCAATTACAACCAATTGGGAGAGGATCTTGGGAAAAAAAACAATCTCTTGAGTTTACACAGGAAGATGTTAAAATGCCTGGGTATTAGCAGTAAAGGATGGGAAAACTTGAAGAGTAAAATGTGTATGTCAGAGTTCTTTAAATACACCTAGTTTATACTTTGTGTAACAGTTTCTACTATGAAGCGGCCTGACTGTTCAGTGAATAAGACACTTTTTTCCAATTCACTGCTATAGGCTACAGTGTCATCGCATGCATTTAATTTTAAGACATTTTTACATTGGCACTTATTTTGTTTGGATCACAGGAGAGTGGTAACTGCCCGCCAGCACCTGGTGTTAGCATTGCTATAACCTGATCTCTTGTCCTGATATCAAAATAGTAGACCAGTGAAAATGTGTGTCTATGATCCTGTCATTGGGAAAAGGGAGCCAGTTTTAGCAATGTAAGCACAGGATGGCAATAAATGGACATACTTTCCCATAATCTGAACTAAACCAGTGCCAATATAGAAGTGTCTTTAGTTTGGAGGGAAGCTCTACACCACCCTCCTCTAGATGGTATTAATATTGAAGTACTTACACTTAAGAAGTTCTGAATCAAATATTCTGTCCAAAATTTCAGTAGGAGTGCAGATTGATTTATCTGCTCAAACTGGTCCTGAGTATACATTGTTTCCTTAATTGAAAAAGTCAGTTTGAGAAGTGACCAGTCCTAAGGCACTGACAGTAAAATGAATTATTAGTATCTTTCTATCATTAACCAGAAATATTTAATAAAATAAAATTCCCTATTCTGTCATAACCAGCCAGTGGGTGTGTTGCATCTTCCAGTGGATGTACACGCCCTCCTTCACTGAATCCTCCAGCGGATGTACACGCCCTCCTACAATGCATCTTCTGGTGGGCATACGCACCTTCCTTCACTACGTATTCCAGTGGATGTACATGCCCTCCTTCTCTGCATCTACCGGTGAGTGTACACGCCCTCCTTCACTGCATCCTCCGGTGAGTGTACACGCCCTCCTTCACTGAATCCTCCGGTGAGTGTACACGCCCTCCTTCACTGCATCCTCCGGTGAGTGTACACGCCCTCCTTCACTGAATCCTCCGGTGAGTGTACACGCCCTCCTTCACTGAATCCTCCGGTGAGTGTACACGCCCTCCTTCACTGAATCCTCTGGTGAGTGTACACGCCCTCCTTCACTGCATCCTCCGGTGAGTGTACACGCCCTCCTTCACTGAATCCTCCGGTGAGTGTACACGCCCTCCTTCACTGAATCCTCCGGTGAGTGTACACGCCCTCCTTCACTGAATCCTCTGGTGAGTGTACACGCCCTCCTTCACTGAATCATCCGGTGAGTATACACGCCCTCCTTCACTGAATCCTCCGGTGAGTGTACATGCCTCCTTCACTGCATCCTCCGGTGAGTGTACACGCCCTCCTTCTCTGCATGTTTGTCCATGAACTCTGAGCCAGCAACTGTTGGTGTCGTGCACTGCAATAGTGACTTTTCATAGTACTCTGCTTCATGCAAGAAAGGTGCCACTGTGCTCAGTTGCTAAAAACAGCTGCTTGAAGTGATCAGGCTTGGTACTAAATTGCTAATCTCATATATTGGCTGATACACTGAATCGTTTTAAGTCTTTGTGATGAACAGCGGGATCCATCACTTTATAGGGAGTCAATTCACACAAATTTGAAAGAATTGCACCTGTGTGACATTGTGGGTCCAAAATGAGGTCTTGTAGATGTTTAGACGTGCAACAAACAGAGAAAATGTAGTTGGTGTTTGTGCAGGGCGGGTGGATGTTGTGTTTAATGTTTCTATTCATTTGTTGGGCTCAGTTACTGTAATTTATTGGCCCGGATTTTATGGTGCGCTGTCGGAAGCCTTCAGAAAGGCCCTGCAAGTTCCAGGTTTCCACATGCGCTGTGTGGAACTTGCGATCTGCCAAGTTTCGCTTGGATAGATCCACCGCATCCGCTACAAATTCACTTTCGCTGGCACAGAGTTGGGCTGTTTGCCCAACTATTGCCCAGTGAATGCCCACAAAACCCTTACACCTGGTAAAAGCAGGTGTAAGGCCGCCTTTTACCAGCATAAGGGTTAAAATAAAATGTTTTAAATTATTTAAACATTCACATACATTTAAAATTAGTTTAGGTAAAGTTTGTCCTGTTTTAAAATGTATACAATTATTTTTCAAAAATTAAAATTTTATTTTAAATGTTAAAGGGTATTTTAATTTTGAACATGTGATCATTTTTATTTAAGTGGTGTGACATTTTATTTATTAGGTGATTTCTATTATGCTTATGGAAATTCCGTACGTAAATAGAATCCCCATAAGCATCCTAGGAATCCCCCTTTGTGATTGGTTGGCCTGGCCCACGTGATCCCAGGACGCTTGCGAACCGTATGCGCCCCGGGATCTGTGGGCCTTTACGCAGGCGCATGCCTGCAGGCCCAGGACCGGAACAGCCCGAAGCTCCGGTAAGTTCGTATTTTTCTGTCGGTTCGGAGGTGTACGCCGGCGGCAATCCTCTGACCGCAATTTCCAGGCCAATATTTATTTTCTTTGATGAATCTGAGACCGGGTGGGGAGAGAATTAATTTGAAGTCCTGCAGTGATGCAGTAAAGAATTATTTTTGAAATGCTAAAAAACTATACATATTGAAAGTTTTTTTTTTTTGGTTGCTTCTGTGCTGTTTTGCTGCAGCAGTTATCCCCTTCCTGAACCTAACTTTGGCACATGCAGTACAGTCTCTCACCCATTCTCTCTTTCCCCCCACTCCCCTCCTGCCCCACTCACTCTGCTCCAGTGTGAAGTAATTTTGATTTTAGACTCTTCCCGCTTCAATTATTTTCACCAATCAGGACGGTTGGCTGGAGAACTGCTCCCAGACCTCTGCTGATCCCAGTATATAGTCAGAACCCAGTAAGTGCGCAATCATTTTTTTTAGATGGTTAAACTGAAGATATTTGGCAACATTTTGGAATGGCCCCTCCCACAGTATGTGAGCATTCCATACGCTGGGTGCCAGAGCCCTCCATTGTGCTTTACTCAAATCCTGCAAGTAGCTTTGTGAAGTATAATTTTTTTTTTTAAGTCAACAACAACATGGCACAAAACTTGATCACATTCATGATGTAAGTGGTATACTGTATAGCAAGGTGCCTCATGAGTCATGCGATTTCCACTCGTGGAATAAATTTTGGATTCCAGAACTTTTTCTGCATTGACTTCTTTCTCATGTGAAGCATCCTCAAGGTGCTGGCCTCACACAGCTTCTGGCTCTGATAAACCAAGCGATTTAAAAAAATTGAATTTACTTATAATTAAAGCTGTCATTTCATATCAAGCTTTATTAAAACATATGGATAAAGCTTAAACCTTTTAGCTATCATTTTATATATGTAAAAAAAATGGCAGTCTTTTCTTTTAGTGCCACAAAGGCTTTCTTCTGCCTCCTTTCTCCATCCCAAGTCCCAGGAAGAAACTGATTCCCCTCTCTTATTGACCATGATTTCTTCACAACCTCCAGCTCCTCCCTCGTTTCTCCCAGGCCTCCCTATGGAGCACAGCCAGCCAGCAGCAGCTCTTCCTTGATCTGTTCTCTAGCCCTGAAATAAAATTGCTTTTGGAATGAGCTGCCATCGCGCACACATCTCCAGGACTCAGTGAGGAGTCTACTCTATTCTCACAGAAAGAGCAAAATGATTAAAGCATTTATAAAAAAAAAAATTCCCCAACTGAATAAAATACAGATGGTAGAAATGGAATATCCTTCAGGACACAGTCACACACGTGAAAACACATGAGAAATAGTCAACTCATGACCAGTCCTACATGTAAATACGTTTTTGTATTCAGCAGTGCCTGCAGGATATCTATTCTCTTGTGTACAGGGAAATTACACTGCAACAGGGAAAATGCCATTTGCAGGAATGGAGGGGGGAGGGGGGAGGGGGGAGTAAGGCACATTCGTGAACAATCCTTATGATGTGAAGCAATGGCAGTTCTTATTGGGAAATTTGCAAAATGTCAGGCTCCAGGATATAAATGAGTATGAGAAGAATATTGTTTAAACTTGGAAAACTGAAAAAGTAAGTTAATTGTAATTAAACCAAGGGGCTGATTTTAACCCTACTGCCTGTCGGTAAAATGGCCCAGGCGCCCGGATCCCACTGACCGCAATTTTTATACAGGCTTTTGGATGGTTGGCAAAGGCACCCGCCTAAAGCCGGCAGTGTCCTCTTTTAAATACGAAGATCGGGGTCTGGTTACTGCATCAGACCCTGACTAATTTTAACTGACTGGCTTTCCCACTACACTGAAGAGAATCAGGTAGGTGAAAAGGCCCAAAACAGGTAATTTTTTTTACATTCCTTTATTGGGCCAGGAGGAGCAGGAGTACTGCTCTGGGCCCCACAAGCAACGTTTAGGCCTCCCCTCACTCCCGGGGCCTCATTTCGTCATACTTAACCGAGTGCCGGCACCATAGAACCGCCCAATTTGTCAGAGGCCAACAGCCGCTTCCCGCACACATCCCACCCATTCCAGGCTGGAAATGGACCGGCGGCATGTTAGTAAGGCCCGGGCTCCTCTTCTGTGCCATGCACCATTTTGTGACTTGGTGAGACTCCAAACACCTGCTGCTAATGCTGCTCTGATACTGGTCATGAGGTATGGGAGAAGTGCCATGGCTATGGTTGATTTCTCCTCTCATTTCTCCTGTGTGAATGAACCTTGCTTCACTTTGGCACCCCTCTCACACAAACTGGCTGACCTTGGAAACCTACCTTAAGGGAATTGTGATCACGAGCCTGTGTTCTACCATTCTGTGAGAACTGTACTTAAAACAATGAAAATAATTGCATCACATTCACTATTTCACAACAGTAAAATAAAATGCATGAGGAACATCATGGTGTGTTTTCTTTTGCAGCACTCTGCTGCTAGGTTTTTGTGAGTCATAAAAGATAGTTTCATGCCCACAGGGAATTTGCTTCAAATTGGGCAAAGTCATTTCAGAGTGACTCCTTAACAGGTGTCAGCATGGGAAAATGTTGATCCTATCACGATTTGAACTCTGTTCCAGAGCAAAGGCAGAGTGTTGTAATCCACCCAGTTCCCCACCTGCTGTTTTGTTCTTTCACCCTTGAAGTTATCGGAGATCTTTTCAGCTTTTAAAGGGAACGCCTTTTCTTTCAGGCAGAAGCTATAGAACTGATAGTGGCATTCATCATTGTATTTACTAAATGCAGCAAAATTGGAAAAGGATACTAGAACTGCAGCACGCTTAATTTCTAATAAAACAGGAATGAATAAACTTTAGAAAAGTAACTTTTAAGCATTGAATTTGTTGCAGAAATGCTACTGCAGCGCTCAAAGCTAGAACAGGAATAAATGGGTCATTCAACGGGATATGGGGATAGTGCAGGAAAGCGGAGATGAGGTAGAAGATCAGCCATGATCTTATTGAAGGAGTAGGCCATTTGGCCCCTCGAGCCGGTTCCGCCATTCAATAAGATCATGGCTGATCTTCTACCTCAACTCCTCTTTCCTGCACTATCCCCATATCCCTTGATTCCCTTAATATCCAGAAATCTATCGATCTCTGTCTTAAATATACTCGATGACTGAGCCTCTACAGCCCTCTGGGGTAGAGAATTCCAAAGATTCACCACCCTCTGAGTGAAGAGATTTCTCCTCCCAGTCCTAAATGGCCGACCCTTTATTCTGAGACTGTGACCCCTGGTTCTAGACTCCCCAGCCAGGGGAAACATCCTCCCTGCATCTACCCTGTTAAGCCCTGTAAGAATTTTGTATGTTTCAATGAGATCGCCTCTCATTCTTCAAAACTCGAGAGAATATAGGCCTAGTCTACTCAATCTCTCCTCATAGGATAATCCCCCATCCCAGAAACCAGTCTGGTGAACCTTCGTTGCACTCCCTCTATGGCAATTACATCCTTCCTTAGGTAAGGAGACCAAAACTGTACACAATACTCCAGGTGTGGTCTCACCAGGGCCCTATATAATTGCAGTAAGACGTCTTTACTCTTATACTCAAATCCTCTTGTAATAAAGGCCAATATACCATTTGCTTTCCTAATTACTTGCTGTACCTGCATGTTAACTTTCAGTGATTCGTGTACAAGGACACCCAGGTCCCTCTGAACACCAACATTTCCCAATCTCTCACCATTTAAAAAATACTCTGCTTTTCTATTTTTCCTACCAAAGTGGATAACTTCACATTTCTCCACATTATATTCCATTTGCCATGTTCTTGCCCACTCCGTTAGCTTGTCTATATCCCCTTGAAGCCTCTTTGCATCCTCCTCACAACTTACATTCCCACCCAGCTTTGTATCATCAGCAAACTTAGATATATTACATTTGGTCCCCTCATCTAAATCATTGACATAGATTGTGAATAGCTGAGGCCCAAGCACTGATCCTTGCAGTTACCCCACTAGTCACAGCCTGCCAACCCGAAAATGACCCGTTTATTCCTACACTCTGTTTTCTGTCCGTTAACCAATCCTCAATCCATGCTAGTATATTACCCCCAATCCCATGAGCCCTAATTTTGTTTAATAACCTCTTGTGTGGCACCTTATCGAATGCCTTCTGAAAATCCAAATACACCACATCCACTGGATTCCCCCTTATCTATTCTGCTAGTTACAACCTCAAAAAACTCTATAACAGATTCGTCAAACACGATTTCCCCCTTTCATAAATCCGTGTTGACTCTGCCCAATCCTATTATTATTTTCTTAGTGCCCTGTTACCACATCCTTAATAATAGATTCTAGCATTTTCCCTACTACTGATGTTAGGCTAACTGGTCTGTAGTTCCCCGTTTTTTCTCTCCCTCCTTTCTTAATTAGTGGGGTTACATTTGCTACCTTCCAATCCGCGGGAACCGTTCTAGAATTGATGGAATTTTGGAAAATGACAACCAATGCAACCACTATCTCTATAATCAACTCTTTCAAAACCCTAGTATGTAGGCCATCAGGTCCAGGGGATTTATCAGCTTTCAGTCCCATTAATTTCTGCAGTACTATTTTTTTTTACTAATACTAACTTCTTTCAGTTCCTCATTCTCGCTGGACCCTTGGTTGTCCACTATTTCCAGGAGGTTTTTTGCATCATCTTCCGTGAAGACAGACACACAGGATGCGATTTTTCGGTTCGAGGCGGCTTGGGTGCGGAACAGCTGCCTTCCGGGTTCCAGTCCCGCCCCCAACAACATCAGATGCACAAACATGATTTTGCGTCAGTTGGCCATGTTAAGCCTGCCCTGCGGCCTTGCCGGCCAATTAAGAGGAAGCCGGTGTCAGATGATGTCAGTTGATGACGTGTCATCTGCCGGTTTTCTTAAAGGGGCCATGCACATTTTTTTTGACTGCTGATTTCTCAGTGTTTGACAGCATTGAGGTGCTGCAAACACTGACAATCACTGTACAAAGGTGAGCTCTTGCACCCAGGCTCTCCAGTGACTGCCTCCTTAGGCTAGAACAGATGGCAGCTGCAGGTGAGGTTACAGAAACGATCCGTCACTGGTGAGAGAGGTTCTCCCAATGAGGTGGGACGACACAAACAAATCAAAACTTGTTACCGACAGAAAAGTGTAAATGCATTAAAAATGATTTTCCCAACATTTTCTTACCTCTGAAACGCACCATTGGATCCTTCAAACCACGTCTGCAGTTGTCATCAATGCAGAAACATTACAGTAGACCCACAGCACGCCACACTTATCTGGCGTGGTGTCCGGATGTCGGGAAGCCCGCAGTAGAAGTGTCAAAATTGCAAAAAGCCTCTTAACTGCCTGTTAACAACCTGTTAACAAGCAGTTAAGTGGCTATAATCCTCTTCCCGCCGCTAGGTGTTGGGTCCATGTGTAAATCGGGGACCCGACACTTGGGAAGATTGATTGGAGGTGGGTTGACAGCGGGTTTCTGACCCGCTGTCAATTTTTGCGATTTTTGCCGAATGTCCCGCTTCTAATCCCGCCCCCTAAGCGCCGGCAAAATTCCGGCCAAAGTATTTGTTTAATTTCTCTGCCATTTCCTTATTCCCCATTATAATTTCTCCTGTCTCAGCCTTTAAGGGACCCACATTTACTTTCGCTAATCTTTTCCTTTTTACATACCTATAGAAGCTTTTACAATCTGTTTTTATGTCTCTCGCTAGTTTACTCTCATTCTATTTTCCTTTTCTTTATCAATTTCTTTGTCCTCCTTTGCTGAATTCTAAAATTCTCCCAATCCTCAGAATTACTACTCTTTTTGGCAACATTATAAGCCTCTTCCTTTGATCTAATACTATCTTTAACTTCTCTTGTTAGCCACAGTTGGACCACTTTTTCTGTGGGGTTTTTGTGCCTTGAAGGAATGTATATTTATTGTAAATTATGTATTAATTCTTTAAATGCTAGCCATTGCTTTTCTACCGTCATACCTTTTAATCTAGTTTCCCAATCCACCGTAGCCAACTTGCCCCTCATACCTATGTAGTTTGCTTTGTTTAGATTTAAGACCCTAGTTTCGAATTTAACAAAATTAGTTTCAAACTCAATATAAAATTCTTTCATATTATGGTCACTCTTCCCTTTACTACAAGGTTATTAATTAACCCTTTCTTGTTGCACAATACTAGATCTATAATAGCCTGTTCCCTCATTGGTTCCTCAACATAATGATCTAGAAAACTATCTTGCATACATTCCATGAATTCGTCCTGCACAATACTACTGCAAATTTGGTTTGCCCAGTCTATATGTAGATGAAAGTCCCGCATGATTACTGTATTACCCTTGTTACGTTGTTGGCCTTCATTCAGTAGGGAGAGCCAACCTCTCTACAATCACTGACACAAGTTCTGTTCTTCCATCAACACATTGCCATTTGTGCCTCCCCTTGGATGATGTCCTCTCCGCAAGGAGTATGTTCCATATTTGGTTATGCCTGCTGAAAACATAGAACCCCTGCTTTGCAGCTGGTGCACTCGAGGGTCAGGCTGTGACGAGGACTGGAATTTGCTACCACACTTGTGTGACATGAACATATTTGTGTCAGTTTGTAAAGAGAACTGAATGACTTCATAAAAACTGTAGTTTTCTTATCAATGCCTACACAACTGGTAACACTGCTGTCTTGAAATTAAGAATTACTTCAGAATATATACCTGGTACTGTATAGAAAATCTTAATAATTGCAGTGTTTTATTTCCCAGAAACCCCTTCATTCCATCATTACAGGAACAGAGGCCGGTCATATAAGTATAGAATGGAAATCTCAACGGCCAGGCTACAGCTTCCCAGGTTGTCGTCACTCATATTTGTTGAAGGGTATCATGATAAGTCATAAATAATTAGGACTTTTGGACATTTCGTGAACTCTTGCCTCAGCTTTTCAGATTTGGCTGAAGTAATAGACAAACTCCGTTCCCTAGCCACCGACTCCATCTCTCTCCCTAGCATCTCTCTGAGGCAAAACCAGACTGTTTGCGACCTTGGTGTCATATTTGACCCTGAAATGAGCTTCCATCCACATATCCGCAGCATAAGTAAGACCACCAATTTCGACCTCAGTAACATTGCCTGTCTCCGCCCCTGCCTCAGCTCATCTGCTGCTGAAACCCTCATCCATGCCTTTGTTACCTCTAGACTTGTCTATTCCAACACACTCCTGGCTAGCTTCCCACGTTCTACCATACGTAAACTTGAGGTCATCCAAAACTCTGGTGCCCGTGTCCTAACTCGTACCAAGTCCCGTTCGCCCATCACCCCTGTGCTCGCTGACCTACATTGGCTCCCGGTTAAGCAACACCTCAATTTCAAAATTCTCATCCTTGTTTTCAAATCCCTCCATGGCCTCGCCCCTCCCTATCTCTCCCCTCCTTATCTCTGTAATCTCCTCCAGCCCCACAACCCCTCGAGATATCTGCACTCCTTTAATTCTGGCCTCTTGAGCATCCCTGATTTTAGTTACTCAACCATTGGTGGCCGTGCCTTCAGCTGCCAAGGCCCTAAGCTCTGGAATTCCCTGCCTAAACCTCGCCGCCTCTCTACCTCTCTTTCCTC
This sequence comes from Squalus acanthias, assembly GCA_030390025.1. NCBI lineage: Eukaryota > Metazoa > Chordata > Chondrichthyes > Squaliformes > Squalidae > Squalus > Squalus acanthias. The sequence continues at coordinate 38,406,801 of CM059430.1, read as the reverse complement.
CTTCAAGACGCTCCTTAAAACCTTCTTCTTTTACCAATCTTTTGGTCATTTGCCCTCATTTCTCCTTATGAGGCTCGGTGTCAAATTTTGTTTGAAACACTCCTGTGAAGCGCCTTGGGACGTTTTACTATGTTAAAGATGCTATACAAATACAAGTTGTTGTTGTTCCATTCATGCTTTCTTGTTGTGGTTTATGAAGATAGAATTGACCAAGGGGGCTAAATTGGATAGCCCCCAAAAACGGGCGCAGGGATCGTGATGTGCGATTACCTTGCGCCCATTCAATGTATTGCAGGAAGCATGCCATCTTCATGCTGCCTGCTCATTCTAATGATTGCTGCATGCAGCCAGCACTAACCACGCTGTTCGTTGGCTGCACGCATCAGCAGGGGGCCCAATTTCATTACTTGCTAGCACTACTTAAAGCTAGCCTGCACCTCTTAAAGGGAAGGTGCATTGTGGCTGCTGGAGGTGCTGACATCATTCGGAATAGTGCTGTGCAACAAAGAACAATGGCTGACCATGGGCGAGAGCATGCACCAAGTTTTTCCGACACTGCACTGGAGATCTTGGTGGAGGAGGTGGAAAGGAGGAGAGATGTCCTTTATCCGCAGGGGGACAGGAGGTCCTTGAGACACACGATGAGAAGGTAGTGGGACCAGATAGCCGCGGAGGCCAATGCCAGGAGTTTAGTCCCGAGGACCTGGATGCAGTGCCGAAAGATGTTTAATGACCTCACATAAGTCGTCAAGGTCAGTGAATGCATCTTCAAATACCATATCCTACCAACTGCACCATTAGCCTCAGTCATGCCTCAATTCACCACACCCCCATCACTCACCTACCAACAATCTTTATCAATCACGACTCATACCTCACATTCATATGTTTCACCTCACCCTCACACACTTAGCACTGATGCAACTCACAGCTTGCACACACTGCCAGCTATTCAACAAAGACAGCCACATCACCCAAACATATCACTGACACACTTACCTCTCTTGCAAGAGGTGGTGCACAACCGGAGGGAGCAGGAACTAGCTGGAGGAGGGAAGGCGCGCCTGCATGTTCCAACACCCATGGAGGATACGGTGCTGGCCATTATTGGAAGGGCCCATTGCTGAGGCAATGGCCAGCGGTGGGGCTGAATCCATTGAAGATGACGGTATCCTCGTACGCAATTCTTCTCACATCCCACTTCCACGTCATCCCACAATCTCTTGTGACTTACAAGCTGTAGATGGTGTAAGCATGCACTTCTTACTTTCCCCTCTTCCCTCACCACAACCTTACCCTTGTCCCTTTTTCCTTTCAGATACCCATGAACTGCAACCAGACCAAGAATACAGAGATGATGAAGATAAACCGTCACTTGATTTAAAACTCGCAGCATAGAACTGGTGGCCAACTCCATCAAAACACTTGTGGACCCAACCATGATGGTCTGATGGTCGATGTCTCAGTTTCCATTGCAGCACAAGCAGCTTCCACCAAAAGTCAGATTGCTGCGGTGGAAGTTCAGATTGCCATCATGCAAGCTCAGACTGCCACCATCATAGCTGTGGATACCAGGGTTCAAAGGGGCTTGCAGGGTGTCATAGCAGTCCAGCAATCTGTCCTCCAACAGATTAGTAGGATTGCTGCGGCGCTGCTCTGGGGGAGAGGCAGTGGCTCCATAGACCACGAACCTGCTTTCCTCTCAGGATGACAGCATTTGTGATCCCACCCCTGCCACTCCGCCAGTACCCTTGCCAGCCCAGGCTGCTGCCTCCCATGCTGAGATGGTGCAGTCTGAAGGTGGGCCTTCTAGGCCCAGAGCTGCTCAAGGTTGTCTTCCACCAGCCATGCTGCAGCACTCCTCCCCCTCGTCCCCACTCCTCCTCCTCCCTCTTCTAGCAGCTTGTCCTGCTCTGCATGGCCTCTGCTTATTCTCCCTGTCATACTCGATTCCAAGCGTGCACCCATGTCTGGGAGTAACTGGTTTGTGCAGAAACCTTGAAGTCAGCGAAAAGTACTTCAGCACCTGCCACACCACTCCCTGTACACGTTTGAAACTTGAAACTTGAAACAACTATGGAAAGTAGGGAAGCTGTGCAGAATTGTAGCAACAACTAGAAGAAATAAACCAGCAACTAACCTACAAGTAGTTGATAATCCCTGTAAACAGCGCTGGTGGAGGTTCCTTCATGCTGCTTAACACGTTCAGCTGGAGCTGCAAAATGGCAGCGCTGGTATCAAATCAGCTTTACACACTGATTGATGTCATGATCTGCCTGCTCTGCATACTTCCGACGGGTGTTCACTGTGTGCGCGGCGCTAATGCCCTCACCAATATGGCATCCAGCGCGATTCGCCCCACAAGTGCGCGTGCCGTGGACGCAATTTTGGAACTCTTAAGAGCACTCATAGTGCTCAGAAACGGGTACTACCGAGCCCAATTTCGCCACCAAGTGTTTTAATAAGAGAGGAAGTGTGTACAGTCAAACTGAGTCTAGTACTTGTCAGTAAAGCATGCCCTTTTTTCCTGTCAGCTGACTCCCGTTATAAACCTTGCCTAACATTCTCTCTTCTGTTGTGTAATATGAAGCCACATAGAAAATTCGGTCACCATGCTGGTGGTTAAGTGAGTTTAGCAGATGCTATAAACTCTGGTAAAACTCAAATGGAAAACTGGCTCCTGGACAAATGGCCCTAAACTGTATATATTAATTTAGAAAAACAAAGAATGATTGGCAGTGTTTTTACAGCTGCAACTAACTCTTGGGTTTGGCGGACGATGAACTGCCTCAGCTTCAATCTTGTGATTCATGACATCATCCAAAGCCTTTGATTGTTGCATACGTGCACTATGCTCCCTGCTATTCTTTATTATCATGATTTGACTCATTTCCCAGGATAAACTGATTGGCTCAAATTTCAAATCTTAGAAACACTTAAATCACTGTCTCTGCGTGCATCTCTCAGAAACTAATTTCTAAATCTTTTCACCAACCAGTGTGCGCTCCCAACTCTTGCATTTAGCTCCCCACACCCCTTGCAACAGTGTAATCTCTGACATGCTGAGATTATTCCACAGGAGACCTTCCAGTATCTATAATAATATGCACTTCTCACTTTGCAATCAACTGTTAATTATTTTGTGATTAAGCGTGCCATGATTACATCACTGTCATTAGTTGTGTGGGTGTCTTCACACACAAATGCCATAGTGTGTGCTGGTTATTGATGCCATAATGAGAGCTGCTGTCATCACAAAAACAAACTCAAAACTAACTAAAACTACCCTGTGGAGTTAACAGCGCATATTCAAATAACTGAATATCCTGAAGTGAGTTCAAGGCTGGAATCTCATCTTTGGGTAAAGTAGACCATTCGTCTTTGTTGTCATGGTTTATAATGTCACCCGAACTCGTTGGTTAGATTACTGCCTTGATATCACTCCCAGGTATCCATTATTCTCCACTTAGTACACTTTAACTGCTGTTTTTGTTTACCTCCAACTTTATAATTACAGAAAACCCTTTCCATTAACACTGCTCGCTGCGAAGTGAAAATAGAGTCTACAGCTCAGAAACAGGCCATTTGGCCCAACTGGCATTTATGCTCCACAAGAGCCTCCTCCCACCCTATTTCGTCTAACCCTATCATCATATCCTTCTACTCCTTTCTCCCTCATGTCCTTATCTAGCTTCCCCTTAAATGCATCTATGTTATTTGCCTCAATTACTTCTTGTGGTAGTGCGTTCCACATTCTTACCACTCTTTGGGTAAAGAAGTTCCTTCTGAATTCCCTGTTTGATTTCTTGGTGACTATCTTGTATTGATGGCCTCTAGTTTTGCTCTTCCCCCACAAGTGGAAAAACTCTGTATCTACTCTATCAAAACCTTTCATAATTTTAAAGACCTTTATCAGGTCACCCCTCAGCCTTCTCTTTTCCAGAGAAAATAGCCCCAATTTGTTCAGCCTTTCCTGATGAGTATATCCTCTCAGTTCTGTTATAATCCTTGTGAATCTTTTTTGCACCTTCTCCAGTGCCTCTATATCCTTTTTATAATATAGAGACCAGAACTGTGCACAGCACTCCCAAGTGTGGTTTAACCAAGGTTCTATATAAGTTTGACATAAATTCTCTGCTTTTCAATTCTATCCCTCTAGAAATGAACCCCAGTGCTAGGTTTGATTTTTTTATGGCCTTATTAACCTGTGTCGCTTCCTTTTGATTTGTGTATCTGTACCCTAGATCCCTTTGCTCCTCTACCCCATTTAGACTTATTAGCTAAGCCGTATGTGGCCTCCTTATTCTTCCTACCAAAATGCACCACATCACACATCTATATTGACATTAATTTGCTAATTGCACGCCCATTCTGCAAGTTTATTCATGTTTTCTTGTATTTTGTCGCATTTTTCCTCAGTATTAACTATACCCCTAATTGGTGTCGTCCGCAAATTTAGAAACTGTACTTTCGATTCCCGAGTCCAAATCGCTAATGTAAATTGTGATCAACAGTGGTCCCAGCACTGATCCCTGTGGAATCTGACCTCGGGTGACTGTCTGTGTGGAGTTTGCACATTCTCCCCGTGTCTGCGTGGGTTTCCTCCGGGTGCTCCGGTTTCCTCCCACAGTCCAAAAATGTGTGGGTTAGGTTGATTTGGCTATGATAAATTGACCCTTAGTGTTAGGGGGGATTAAATATGTGGGGTTATGGGGATAGGATGGGATATGTTAGGGGGAATTAAATACGTGGGGTTACGGGGGTAGGGTGGGATATGTGTACTGTGGGGATTAAAGCAGGGACAGGGTACTGGATTTGGATGATCAGCCATGATCGTATTGAATGGCGGAGCAGGCTCGACGGGCCGAATGGCCTACTCCTGCTCCTAGATTCTATGTTTCTATGTTTCTATGGAACACCACTTCCCACCTTTTGCGAGGCTGAGTAGCTACCCTTAACCCCTACGTCTCTTTTCTGTTTTGTATACAGCTTGCTATCCATTCTGCAACTTGTCCCCTCACTCCACATGCTCTGACCTTAGTCCTGAGTCTACTATGTGGTACCTTCTCAAAGGCCTTTTGAAAATCCAAATATATTACATCTTTGTAGTGAAGGTCATGTTGCATGGAGGATGTATCAAATAATTTCACTATTTAAATGAGACACAAACAACCTGATATAACCGAGAATGTTTGATGAATTGACCTCAAAATCCTCGTCCCTGTTTACAAGCCACTGTGTGGCCTTGTTGCACCCTATTTCTGTAATGTCCAGTCCTGTATCGCACCTCACGCTGTCTGCTGTTCTGACTCTGGACTACTGTGTGTGTCTCTACCTCCCTCTGTTCCAATACCGATGGCGTAGCCTGCTGCACTCACGCCAAATTCTCTGGAATTCCTTCGCAAAACCCTTCACCTTGCTTCATCTCTAGCTATTTTCAACAGCCTCCTTGAAACCTATCTGTTAGTCCTTGCCTTCAGTCACCTCCCCTAACTCTTTCTCAATACCTACTCACTGTCTGGAATTTCTTCCCAACCCCCCCCCGCCACCACCACTGTGAAGCACTTTGTTGACACATTTTGCTATATTGAAGGTGCTAATCCAAGCTGACACTTCAGTGCATTACTAAGGGAGTGCTGTACTTGGGCACCATCTTTCGTATGAGACATGAAACCAAGTCAGTCTGTCCTCTCAATTGGAGGTAAAAGATGTTACAGCACTATTCAAAGAAGAGCATGGGAGTTCTCCCAGTATACTGGACAACATTTATTCTTCAACAACATCACTAAAACAGATTATCCAGTCATTTATCTCATTGAAAGAAAGAAGAAAAAAAGACTTATGTTTATATAGCGCTTTTCACGACCACCAGATGTCCTAAAGCGCTTTACAACCAATGAAGTACTTTTTGAAGTGTCGACACTGTTGTAATGTAGGAAACGCAGCAGCCAATCTGTGCACAGCAAGCTCCCACAAACAGTAATATGGTAATGGCAGCTAATCTGTTTTTAGTAATGTTGATTGCTATTTGTGGGACCTTGCATTGTGTAAATTGGCTGCCCTGTTTCCTTACATTATGATGTGGAGATGCTGGCGTTGGACTGGGGTGGACAAAAATGAGAAGTCGCACAACACCAGGTTATAGTCCAACAGATTTATTTAAAATTACAAGCTTTCGGAGCTGTCGCTCCTTCCTCAGGTAGAGTAGCTGTGAGAGAATCTCCCAGAATTCACAATATAAACACAGAAAAAATGTATTCAAATCTTTCCCTACATCAAAGACACACTAAGAGCACAGCCAAGACAATGAGATGTGTTACAGGGGGTCCAACGTGTCAAAACACCTGCTGGCTGCATATCCTCTGCAGTTGACTTTGGTTCTTGTGTTAGTTTTTTTTTAAAAAAAGGCTGGAAAGACCGGTCATGATGTCAAGTCACGTTCTGTATCGTGACATGAACCCGATATCGCGATTGAGGCCATCCTCATGAGTGCGGAACTTGGCTATCAGTTTCTGCTCTATGATTTTGCGCTGTCGTGTATCCCGAAGGCCGCCTTGGAGGACGCTTACCCGCAGATCCGAGGCTGAATGCCCCTGACTGCTGAAGTGTTCCCCGACTGGGAGGCAACCCTCCTGCCTGGCGATTGTTGCGCGGTGTCCGTTCATATGTTGTCTCAGTGTCTGCATGGTCTCGCCGATGTACCATGCTCTGAGGCATCCTTTACTGCAACGTATCAGGTAGACAACGTTGGCCGAGTCACATGAGTATGTACCATGTACCTGGTGGGTAGTGTCCTCACGTGTGATGATGGTATCTGTGTCCATGATCTGGCATGTCTTGCAGAGGTTGCCGTGGCAGGGTTGTGTGGTGTCGTGGTTGCTGTTCTCCTGAAAGAAGGGTAATCTGCTGCGAACGATGGTACTTTTGAGGTTAGGCGGCTGCTTGAAGGCGAGTAGTGGAGGTGTGGGGAGGGCCTTAGCAAGGTGTTCGTCGTCATCGATGACATGTTGAAGGCTGCGAAGAACATGGCGTAGTTTTTCCGCTCCGGGGAAGTACTGGACGACGTAGGGTACTCTGTTGATTGTGTCCCGTGTTCGTCTTCTGAGGAGGTCTATGCGGTTTTTCGCTGTGGCCCGTCGGAACTGTCGATCGACGAGTCGAGCGTCATATCCCGTTCTTACGAGGGCGTCTTTCAGTGTCCGTAGGTGTCCATCGCGTTCCTCCTCGTCTGAGCAAATCCTGTGTATTCGCAGCGCTTGTCCATAGGGGATGGCTTCTTTAACGTGGTTAGGGTGGAAGCTGGAGAAGTGGAGCATCGTGAGGTTGTCCGTGGGCTTGCGGTAGAGTGAAGTGCTGAGGCGTCCGTCTTTGATGGAGATTCATGTGTCCAAGAATGAACGCCTCAGCACTTCACTCTACCGCAAGCCCACGGACAACCTCACGATGCTCCACTTCTCCAGCTTCCACCCTAACCACGTTAAAGAAGCCATCCCCTATGGACAAGCCCTGCGAATACACAGGATCTGCTCAGACGAGGAGGAACGCGATGGACACCTACGGACACTGAAAGACGCCCTCGTAAGAACGGGATATGACGCTCGACTCGTCGATCGACAGTTCCGACGGGCCACAGCGAAAAACCGCATAGACCTCCTCAGAAGACGAACACGGGACACAACCAACAGAGTACCCTACGTCGTCCAGTACTTCCCCGGAGCGGAAAAACTACGCCATGTTCTTCGCAGCCTTCAACATGTCATCGATGACGACGAACACCTTGCTAAGGCCCTCCCCACACCTCCACTACTCGCCTTCAAGCAGCCGCCTAACCTCAAAAGTACCATCGTTCGCAGCAGATTACCCTTCTTTCAGGAGAACAGCAACCACGACACCACACAACCCTGCCACGGCAACCTCTGCAAGACATGCCAGATCATGGACACAGATACCATCATCACACGTGAGGACACTACCCACCAGGTACATGGTACATACTCATGTGACTCGGCCAACGTTGTCTACCTGATACGTTGCAGTAAATGATGACCCAGAGCATGGTACATCGGCGAGACCATGCAGACACTGAGACAACATATGAACGGACACCGTGCAACAATCGCCAGGCAGGAGGGTTGCCTCCCAGTCGGGGAACACTTCAGCAGTCAGGGGCATTCAGCCTCGGATCTGCGGGTAAGCGTCCTCCAAGGCGGCCTTCGGGATACACGACAGCGCAAAATCATAGAGCAGAAACTGATAGCCAAGTTCCGCACTCATGAGGATGGCCTCAATCGCGATATCGGGTTCATGTCACAATACAGAACGTGACTTGACATCATGGCCGGTCTTTCCAGCCTTTTTAAAAAAAAAAACTAACACAAGAACCAAAGTCAACTGCAGAGGATATGCAGCCAGCAGGTGTTTTGACACGTTGGACCCCCTGGGACACATCTCATTGTCTTGGCTGTGCTCTTAGTGTGTCTTTGATGTAGGGAAAGATTTGAATACATTTTTTCTGTGTTTATATTGTGAATTCTGGGAGATTCTCTCACAGCTACTCTACCTGAGGAAGGAGCGACAGCTCCGAAAGCTTGTAATTTTAAATAAATCTGTTGGACTATAACCTGGTGTTGTGCGACTTCTCATTTTTGTCCTTACATTATAACAGTGGCTACACTTCAAAAATACTTCATCAACTCTGAAGTGTTTTGAGACATCCTGAGCTTGTGACGGGCGCTATATAAATGGATGTTCTTTCTTTCTATTAAAGTGTAAGTTACTGTAGAATTACCTCTTAAGAACAATTTTGAGAAGCTCAGGATTTCTTTGTCACTGAGAGAGACCATCCATTCAGCTGCCTCTGCTGCTCCCTGCTCTCCCCCATCTCTTTCTACTCTCTCCCTCCCAGCCTACTCCAAGCTCATCTCATTCACTCAACTTCCCTTCCAAGCTCCCATGATAGCTGACATTGTAAATGTTTCTCTCTCCTCCAGCTCTGTCCTCCTGCCTTTCAAAATGACTGTCATTAACCCCCTCCTCAAGAAAAACCACCCTTCTGCCCTCGCTAACTATCGCCCCATCTCCAACCTAACTCTTCTCCACAAGGCCATTGAATGTGTTGTTGCCTCCCAACTCCACTCTGGCCAGACTCCCTGGTGGAAGCTGATAGAGCCCACGTAAAACATATTAATGATCTTGAGGCAAGATGATCGGCTGGTGTCTGGGGTGCATCTTTATGGTGGATGGATGTCCCACTACACTGGAAATGTGCCCTGAAATTGGGAAAGTAGAAAATCTAGGCCCTAGAATGAATGTTACAGGATCTACTTGAACATTCCTTCCTATAACTTAATATACCCAAGTGTTACCTGAAGGTAATTTGGATTATGATACTGAACGTTGTGATGTGTGTCACTAAATGGATTGAATAATCCAGTTTTTAGAAATTACTTGATTCCGAGCAACTGGATTTCTCAATTCTTTTTATTGTGAATGCCACGTTCATTAATGTCATTAATCACCATTCTCGCAAATGAACTTTTTTTGTCCGCTTTGCACCTTGTGGCTGCACTGCGCACCTTGTGGCTGCACTGCGCATACCCAGGCCTTGTACAGCAGAATTCATACAACAGATGAACAGTTACATCCATGAGGCTACAAGAGAGTTGAAGTCCACAGCCACTCTGCATTACAACTCACAACAGTATCTATTAACGAGTCCCTCAAACACAACAAACTCTGTGCTTAGTCCGGCAAAACAAATGCAGTCTGTAGGATCTATTCACAACCCAAGAACTTATAGCTCTGTATTGTGAGCAGTTGTTTACGCCAAGTTGCCCTTTAACTTCCCTCCTGGTCTCCCTGAGCCACGCATTTCCTCAAGCTGAGACCACAGGGTGTAACCTGCTGCTCGACCTCCGCCAAGTGACTGTCACGAGCCAGGTGGCAAGTGGCTCAAAAGCAGTCTGAGGATGACACTTCTTCCCATTTTACTTCCCCCTCTGCGGAAAAACATATGGCATTTATCCAGTGCCACTCTGACAGCAACATGATGGGAATGGCATCTCAGCACAGTGAGAAATGTTTATTAAAACAGTAAAGCTATGGAATAAATGGGAAATAAATAAGTTTGTTTGTCGGAAGCTGGTGGCAGGTAATGCCTTCAGACTTGTAGCACAGGAGTACATCAGAAGACCAAGTGTTTGTGCTCTTCTCAGAAACCAAACACACCACCTACTGTATGGATTAGATCCAGGCTGCATATGCAACCATTAGTTTATTTGAACTGTAGTCTATAGCAATCTTTTTAAATCTGAGGCTTTAAGTCAATATTGCATATAACTCCTTTTAGTCCATACATTTTAAAACATAGCAAATGAATCTTTCTGCACCTTTGTACTTGGTTTTTTCTTTCTTGTTTTAGGGTGAGGTCAAGCGCCTACTGATCAAATCCTCCCGAGTATAGAGAAACAAATTGAAAAAGTATTGAAAGCTTTTAAAAAAAAATAATCAAAGGCAGCTGCCAATTCCTTTGGGGAAGTTGTTGCAATACAGAATGCTGTCAGTTTGTGTTAGGATGAGTTTTTGACTCCTCATTAATCCTCTCCTTATTTTAACCTGTTATCTCTGCGCACTATCACCTCGGATGGAAAAGCTCATGCAGTGCAGTGGCAGCGCTGCTTCTAGATCAGACAGTAGGAGGTGCTGAATAGGCCAACTTCAGCCACTGATTTCAGACAGGACGGGGCATTCACTTCCACCGCTATGACCGTATGGAGAAAGTAAGTTGTATATTTGCTGTAAGATCCAAACTGTAAGCTTCCTTAATGGCTCAGTGATTATATCCAGTGAGTAACTGAGCTACACCGATCACGAAGACCCAGAACAAGGCTAATTTAGCTAATCTCAACGGAGGCAATGGTAATGGTGCTGCAATCAGCCTTGGTGCCCTTGGGTTAAAGAGGAGAAAATTAGCTCGGATTCCCACACCTGGTTGCTATGGAATGGCCTCTGCTAGAACTATGAATGTATAGATATCATGTGAGGATGGGATTGGGCACAGCTGTGATGCCACACACACTGGGGGTGCAGCACAGATTCACCAGAATGATACCAAGGCTTAAAGGCCCTGAAATTGTGGTCTCCCTGAGAGTACGGCGTCGTAATCCACTTGAAAGGCCCCGCAACTTCAGGCTTTCTGCATGCGCAAAATCCGAAAACTTGCGCTCTGTCAAGGTACGCCGTGACCGATCATCCGAGCCACATGGAAAATCAGTATTGCTGGTGCAGAGTTGGGCTATTTGCCCAGCAATTGCCCACGGAACTCTTACAGCTGGTAAAAGCAGACGTAGGGCCTGCTTTCAGCAGCGCAAGGGTATATATTAACCTTAAATTTAAACATTTAAAAATAAAAAAATATGCACATACACTTCAAATAAGTTTATGTAAATATTGTCCCGGATTAAAATGTTTAAAATTATTTATCAAAAAATATTTTTTTTATTGAGGTTGGTGCAATGTGGGGATTTATGAATAAAATTGAAATTCAGTACATTTATATTTATTAGAATTGTGTAAATTGTATAATTATTTGGGGAGTCCATTGCATCTCATTAGAGTTCCCTTCGTAAATGATTGCAATGGAATCCTCCTTTTGTGATTGGAGGACCGGGCCCTTGTGATTGGAGGACTGGGCCCTTATGATCCCAGGGATGCTTCCGAACCGTCTGCGTCCCTAGGATCCGTGGGCCTTTACGCTGACGTCCGCCTGGAAGCCCGAGACTGGAACTCTCCGCGGCCTGGACGCCTGGAGTTAGGTTCGGATTTGTTTCATGGGTTGGAGGCATACTCCGGAGGTACGCCTCCGACCGCAATTTCTACCCCAAAGGGTTAAATTACGAGGACAGGTTGCATAAACTTGGCTTGTATTCCCTTGAGTTTAGAAGGTTGAAGGGTGATCTAATTGAGGTGTTTAAAATGATAAAAAGATTGTATAAGGTAGATACAGAAAAACTATTTCCTCTGGTGGAGGGATCCAGAACAAGGGGGCATAATCTTAAAATTAGAGCTAGACCATTTAGGAGTGAAATCAGGAATCACTTTTCCCACACAAAGGGGAGTGGAAATCTGGAACTCTGTTCCCCAAAAGACTGTGGATGCAGAGTCAAATGAAATTTTCAAGTCACATCAATAGATTTTAGGCTCGAGGGGCTTAATGGCCTACTCCTGTTCCTATAACTTTGACATTCACTGTCTAAGATCACACGTGAAGAATGGCCACTTTGGCAGCGTCCCAAAGGGCAATTGGTGCCCGTGGCACAGTTCCTGACAAGAAGACAACACTTTCAGAAGAGGAGAGGTGGGAATGTAGGAAAAAAAAATCCATTATATAAATCCTAGCTCTATGAGGCCCTCTTTGCTATTTGCCAGGAACAATACACGTGAGTGCATCACCCTGTGATATATGGTTTCTGATGCTGAAAAAAATAAAGATACCATTTATTGTATGAAGAATAATGCATTTTTATAGCATTTTTTGCTCTGATGCTCTCACCTGTTTCCTCTTTGGTTCTTATGCTACGAGGGAGTCTGGGATTTGTAATTTCAGTATTTCTTTTAAAAAAGGAGAGAAAATCAAGTCATAAAACAAAAACAACAGAAAATATCATCTTGATGGGATGATTAGAGATCGCACTGACAACCTATTTTCTTCTAAAGACTCGAATTTTTCTGTGTCTGTTTATATTAAACCCAGTGTAACATGACCCAACATACACACTGGAGACATCAAATTCACTTTATAGTTGCCTTGTCTTCACTCAGCATAAACCCTTTAAAAAGGCATGCTGCAATTTGCTGTGAAGCTGGCTGTGGGGGACAGAGCGTTCACCTGTGTGGACTGGAAGAAGTGGCATCCAGAGTTCCCGTCCCCTACTGATGCTGCTGGACATATGTGGTCCATGTTGGTGCACTGAAAAAAAGTTGCCGAGTATTTATGTGGATGTTTGCTGCTGTCAAGATCAATTGAGATAAGAAATGGAGAAGCATTTCCACTGCACACAAACACACTGACTGAGGTTTTGACAGCCTACTCCTCTTGATACATCACCTGCAGTATCCCACTCAATACTTGCAAGCCAGGATGAGGCAAAGTGTAAATGAATTTCAGCCTTTAAAGGTTTAATGCACGCATATTGTACAGTATTTAAACTTTTAACAGTGTGATGCCATTTGCAGTATCACTGTGTCCCTGGTGCAAGCTGCAATACTAACTTCACTCCATTACTAATGAAGAGTGTGCATACTGATACTGTACCTAGTTGACCTTGTGAGGTGTCATCAGTTACCTAGCGTAATGTAAGACTGGAACGTCTCATTTCTATATATAGTGCAGTGCTGTAGCTATGTCATAAATTCACTAGTTACAGAGGCCTTTGAGAAATAAATGTTAACGCAAGCAGCAAATGGACCCGAGATATACCATCTGGCAGATCATCAATGCAAAGTACAAAAGTATTCAAAGAATTTCGGATTATTTCATTTAGTTTGCTAATGGACCATCAGCTTCAAAATTCTCTCTTTTCCCTTTCATTTGTTTTTCTTATTATGTGTTAGAAAATTCAAATTTGGAATGGCCTTTCTGTCAAAGCTTAGTTTTCATTGATAAAGACAAGTGTGCCCTACAAAAGTTGGGTGTCTTGGTGGTCTGCAGGGCTGCCAGGCTTACATACCTTTAGACACAAGACCCAGTCCCTCTTCGTGGATAAATGTGAAGTTATTCACTTCCGTTGGAAAAACAGAAAGGCAGAGTATTATTTAAATGGTGATAGATTGGGAAATGTTGATGTACAAAGGGACCTGGGTGTCCTTGTGCACCAGTCACTGAAAGCAAACATGTAGGTGCAGCAAGCAGTTAGGAAGGCAAATGGTATGTTGGCCTTCATTGCAAGAGGATTTGAGTACAGGAGCAAGGATGTCTTACTACAGTTATACAGGGCCTTGGTGAGACCACACTTGGAGTACTGTGTGCAGTTTTGGTCTCCTTACCTAAGAAAGGATATACATGCCATAGAGGGAGTGCAGCGAAGGTTCACCAAACTGATTCCTGGGATGGCAGGACTGTCGTATGAGGAGAGATTGGGTCGACTAGGCCTGTATTCACTAGAGTTCAGAAGAATGAGAGGGGATCTCATTGAAACGTATAAAATTCTGACCGGGCTAGACAGACTGGATGCAGGGAGGATGTTTCACCTGGCTAGGGGGTCTAGAACGAGGGGTCACAGTCTCAGGATACGGGGTAGGACATTTATGACTGAGATGAGGAGAAATTTCTTCACTCAGAGGGTGGTGAACCTATGGAATTCTCTACCACAGAAGCCTGTGGAGGCCAAGTCACTGAATATATTTAAGAAGGAGATAGATAGATTTCTAGATGCAAAAGGTGTCAAGGGGTATGGGGAGAGAGCGGAAATATGGTATTGAGATAGAGGATCAGCCATGATCATATTGAATGGCAAAGCAGGCTCGAAGGGCCAAATGGTCTACTCCTGCTCCTATTTTTCTATGTTTCTTGCAATATAATTTTGGCCTGCTGCTACTGATGTGCATTTTGACAGTTTTTAACCAGGGGCTGCTATTGCTAGATGGAGCACTTCATAACTTGAAGGAATGTTTTGTCCTCAGTGGGGAAGAGCGATAACATCACATGACCTGTCTCATTCCTCTTCAAAGTAATTTACTAATTGTGGATTGGCATTGGTGGCCAAGGAACAAAAGGCTTTGTGGGATGAAAAGCTCTGTGTGCCAGCAGGGAGAAAATGAGAGAAATATAAAAAGAAAAACAATGTTTTACCACAACAGTGAAATTTGTTTGTTCATAGAATCATAGGCGATACAGCATAGAAGGAGGTAATTCGGCCCATCGTGCCTGTGCCAGCTCTTTGACACAGCTATTCAATTAGTCCTACTCCCCTGCTTTTTCCCCATAGTCCTGTTTTAAAAAAAAAATCCCCTCAAATATTTATCCAATTCCCTTTTGAATGTTACGATTGAATCTGCTTCCACCACCCTTTCAGGCAGTGCATTCCAGATCACGACAACTCGCTGTAAAAAAAAAAGTTTCCTCATGTCGCCTCTCGTTCTTTTGCCAATCACCTTAAATCTGTGAATTTGGTTACCGACCCTTCTGCCACTGGAAACAGTTTCTCCTTATTTACTCTATCAAACTGTTCATGATTTTGAACATCTCTATCAAATCTCTTAACCTTCTCTGCTCTAACGAGAATAAACCCAGCTTCTCCAGTCTCTCCACATAACTGAAGTCCCTCATCTCTGGTACCATTCTAGTAAATCTCTGCTGCACCCTCTCTAAGGCCTTGACCATTCCTAAAGGAAGTATATACAACTGTCCCTCCTTATTTCCATTTAAAAAATTTTGCTTAATTTTATTTTATGGCAGTGTATTAGAGCAACAGTTGCTTCACACAGAAGGGGTGCGCGTGTGTGTGTGGGGATGCAGGAGGAGGGCTGAACTGGTCTCAGCTGATTGCCTGCTAATGCTCACTGTCTAGGCTCACATAAATAATGGCTACTTGGACGAGTTTCTGGAGAGCAACCACCATCTGTGGAGCCGTACCCCAGTAAGGCAGTCATTGAGAGGTGGGGAGATAGTTGTGGGTTGAGTGAAACAGATGGAGTCTGCCACCCTCAAGTCACTGATGGTCACCTCTTAATGGCTGGTTGATTATCTTTGGAGGCAGTCTGGGAGCAGAGCAGTTAAACCATCTTTGTGGCTCAGATCGGTGTGTTTTCTGAGGTGAACTAAAGAGCGAGAGGGAATACAAAATAATCTACAAAAGGTATTTTTAAAAAAATTCTCTCTTTTCAGTTCTCTCCATGATGTGCACTTTTCCATAGCCAATGACAGTAGGTTGGCTTCCTCCTAAACCCCTGCAAATGGCCCTGTGAGACGGGTCACCAGGGTGTGTATGTGTAGATATGAACTCCTTAGGGTAACTCCTCTTTCAATTTTCCGTTCCTTGGTGCCATCTTGAATGACATTATCAAATTTGGAACTCAATATTTAGTTCCTACTAAACTGTGGGACACCAACTAGTCACATCATTGCATCAGTTGTCGTAATCCACTTCTTGCACTGTGTTCTGCCATAATTCATTGACTCTCAACTCCTGGAACGCTTAACAGTTTCCTATTCAGCTACATATGATTCAGTTCATTTAATGCTCTAATGTTTCTATGCAAAATAGCTCCCATAGCCACAGGTAACTGGAGTTAATATGGAAACACACCTAAACCTTCTTATTGTCGTGCTTTGAACCTATTAGTATACAAGTCTCTGACCAGTGAGCTGATTCTTTGTCACCGATTCAGCAATGATCTTTATGACCGAGCCTCCTCTGCTTTCCATCACTCCTTTAAAAAGTTAAGCTTCTGGGCAAACAGATGTTTCCTGTTTTCTAAAAATTCCTATGTCCTTGAGATGTAACTGTCTTAGTTCCTTTGACTCTTTTTTTTGCTGCTTTCCATGCCATTGGTTTTATTCCAGTTCGTATAACACATTTAACTAGAAAGTTGTTTACGACTTTAAGAGAGCGCTGCTGTTTAAAGGACTGACTGGAGATAATTTAAATGTTTCCATTAATAGTAAGAATAGCTTTACTCATCTGATATATTGAGTGTATTGAATAACTGAAGCTTATAAGATGCCATTTTTTGAACATCTGTGGGAAGCTGTCCACAAATAGTAAGTTGACCTAAATTGGGCAGTTTAAAGTACCCCAAAAGATATAATTGCACACTGTGTATATGTTTCTGGCATAATTACAATGACCTTAACCTTGTTCTTTATTCAGAGGAGCAAGATACTTTGCATCTATTTGATTAGTCTAAAAGATGAAGCCCTTTAACCCTTTCTCGGTCAGATATATGAGAAAGTTCGATAATTTTCCAGCACTTTGGTGTGTGATGCAAGAAAATTTGTTAGAATTCAGAACAGGAAATTAAATATTGGTGACTTTTATAGACCAGGATTCTTAAGTTTGATTCCTGGCCTGTACTGAGTTAGCTGATCTTCATGTAGGGCAGCATTTTATTAATACAACTGGCCTCCGTGTTGGTACTCCTGGACTGGGAAGGGAATAATGAGCTGGAGTCCGAGCTTCAAACACTGCGACACATCAGGGAGGGGGAGAGTTACCTGGACTCCGTGTTTCAGGAGGTAGTCACACCAATTAGAGTAACTAATTCAGAAGTAGCCCGTGGTCAGGGACAGGAAGGTGTGACTACGAGTGAGGCAGGTACAGGGATCCAGGAGGTAGTGTTGGAGGAGCCGCAGCCCTTGCTCTTGTCCAACAGGTTCGAGGCTCTTACTCCCTGTGTGGATAGGAGCGGGGACTGCAGGGAGGATGAGCAACCTGGCCACAGCACCGTGGTAAGGGGGGCCATTCAAGTGGGGGGAGTAAAAAGAAATGTTGTAGTGGTAGGGGATAGTATCATTAGGGGGATAGATAGGGTTCTTTGCAGCCAAGAGCGAGAGTCCCGAAGGCTGTGTTGCCTGCCCGGTGCCAGGGTTAAGGACATCTCCTCTGGGCTGGAGAGAAACTTGGAGTGGGAGGGGGAGGATCCAGTTGTCGTGGTCCATGTTGGTACCAATGACATAGATAGGACAAGGAAAGAGGTTCTGCTGAGGGAGTTTGAGCAGCTAGGGGCCAAATTAAAAAGCAGAACCTCGAGGGTAATAATCTCTGGATTACTACCTGAGCCACGAGCAAATTTGGCTAGGGTAAATAAAATCAGGGAGTTGAATGCGTGGCTCAAAGACTGGTGTGGGAAAAATGGGTTTTGCTTCTTGGGACACTGGCACCAGTACTGGGGCAGGAGAGAGCTGTTCCGTTGGGACGGACTTCACTTGGCCAGTGCTGGGACTAGTGTCCTGGCGAATCGAATAACTAGGGCTGTGGAGAGGGCTTTAAACTAATTAGTGGGGGGGAGGTTTCAAGAGAGCAAAAAATAAAAATGACAACAGAGAGGGTCATAGACATAGGTAGCAGTAGGGGAATCACAAATCAGAGCGTGGCAGGAAGGGACAGAGTGTGTGGAGTAAAAGGTAAACTGGTAAAAAGTGAAAAAGCAGGAACTAAGTGCCACAAAGCATATTTGAAAGTTCTCTATCTGAATGCACGTAGCATTCGTAACAAAATAGACGAGTTAATGGCACAAATAACTACATATGGTTATGATATTGTGGCCATTACAGAAACATGGCTGCAGGGTGACAATGCCTGGGAATTAAACATACCAGGTTATTTAACGATCAGGAAGGACAGGCAGGAAGGAAGGGGAGGTGGGGTGGCTATGTTAATAAAGGAAGGAATCACTGTAATACAGAGTAATGATATTGGGTCAAAAAATCATGATAATGAAACAGTTTGGGTGGAGATAAGGAATAATAAGGGGAAAAAAACATTAGTGGGCGTAGTCTATAGGCCTCCGAACAGTTGCAACTCTATTGGACGGAGTATCAATCAGGAAATAGTTGAGGCATGTAATAAGGGAACATCTATAATTATGGGGGATTTTAACTATCATATTAATTGGACAAATCAAATGGGGCAGGGCTGCCTTGAGGATGAGTTCATTGAGTGTATTAGGGATGGGTTTCTTGAGCAGTATGTAACTGAACCGACCAGGGGGCAAGCAACCTTAGATCTGGTCCTGTGTAACGAGACAGGATTAATTAAAAATGTCCTAGTAAAGGATCCCCTTGGAATGAGTGACCATAACATGGTTGAATTCCATATTCAATTAGAGGGTGAGAAGGTTGGATCTCAAACAAGCGTGCTAAGCTTGAATAAAGGAGACTATGAAGGTATGCGAGCGGAATTGAGTAGAGTGGATTGGGAAAATAGATTAAAGGGTAAGACGACAAATGATCAGTGGTGTACATTCAAGGAGTTATTTTACAACTTCCAAAAAAAATATATTCCACTGAAAAGAAAAGGGTGTAAAAGAAAGGACAGTCATCCGTGGCTAAGTAAAGAAATTAAGGATAGTATTCGACTAAAAACAAGGGCATATAAGGTAGCGAAATCTAGTGGGAGGACAGAGGATTGGGAAAACTTTAAAAGGCAGCAAAAAATAACAAAAAGATTGATTAAGAAAGGGAAGATAGATTATGAAAGTAAATTAGCAAAAAATATAAAAACAGATAGTAAGAGTTTTTATAGTTATATAAAAAGAAAAAGGGTGGCTAAAGTAAATGTTGGTCCCTTAGAGGATGAGACCGGGAAATTAATGGTGGGAAATATGGAGATGGCAAAAGCACTGAATGAATATTTTGTATCAGTCTTTACAGTAGAGGACACTAAGAATATCCCAACACTGGACAAACAGGGGGCTATAGGGGGAGAGGAGCTAAACACGATCAAAATCACTAAGGAAGTGGTACTCGGTAAAATAATGGGACTCAAGGCGGATAAATCACCTGGACCTGATGGCTTACATCCTAGAGTCTTGAAGGAAGTGGCGGTAGGGATTGTAGATGCATTGGTAATAATTTTTCAAAACTCCCTGGATTCCGCTAAGGTCCCGGCAGACTGGAAAACTGCTAATGTAACACCCTTATTTAAAAAGGGCAGTAGACAGAAGGCTGGTAACTATAGACCGGTTAGCCTAACATCTGTGGTAGGTAAAATTTTGGAGTCCATTATTAAGGAAACAGTAACAGGACATTTGGATAATCATAATTTAATAGGACAAAGTCAGCATGGTTTTACGAAGGGGAAGTCATGTTTGACAAATTTGCTGGAGTTCTTTGAGGAAGTAACATATAGAGTGGATAAAGGGGAACCAGTGGACGTAGTGTATTTAGACTTCCAAAAGGCATTTGACAAGGTGCCACACAAAAGATTATTGCTTAAGGTAAAAAATCACGGGATTGGGGGTAATATTCTGGCATGGATAGAGGATTGGCTATCTAACAGAAAGCAAAGAGTTGGGATAAATGGTTCATTCTCAGACTGGCAATCAGTAACTAGTGGTGTTCCACAGGGGTCAATGCTGGGTCCCCAACTCTTTACAATCTATATTAACGATTTGGAGGAAGGGACCAAGTGTAACATATCAAAATTTGCAGATGATACAAAGATGGGAGGGAAAGTAGTGAGTGAGGAGGACATAAAAAACCTGCAAGGGGACATAGACAGGCTAAGTAAGTGGGCAGAGATTTGGCAGATGGAATACAACACTGGAAAGTGTGAGGTGATGCACTTTGGCAGGAAAAATCCTAGAGCAATTTATTATCTTAATGGCAAGAAACTGGAGAGTACTGAAGTGCAAAGGGATCTGGGGGTCCTGGTGCACGAAACTCAAAAGGTTAGTATGCAGGTGCAGCAAGTGATTAAGAAGGCAAATGGAATGTTGGCTTTCATTGCTAGGGGGATAGAATATAAAAATAGGGAGGTATTGCTTCAGTTGTACAAGGTATTGGTGAGACCGCACCTGGAATACTGCATACAGTTTTGGTGTCCTTACTTAAGGAAAGACATCCTTGCTCTCGAGGCAGTGCAAAAAAGGTTCACTCGGTTAATCCCGGGGATGAGGGGGTGGTCATATGAGGAGAGGTTGGGTAGATTGGGACTCTACTCATTGGAGTTCAGAAGAATGAGAGGCGATCTTATTGAAACATATAAGATTGTGAAGGGGTTGGATCGGGTGGATGCGGGGAGGATGTTCCCGATGACGGGTGAGACGAGAACTAGGGGACATAGTCTTAGAATAAGGGGCTGCTCTTTCAAAACTGAGATGAGGAGGAACTACTTCACTCAGAGGGTGGTAGGTCCATGGAATATGCTGCCACAAAAAGCTGTAGAAGCTACAACATTAATTAAATTTAAAACAGAAATAGACAGTTTCCTAGAAGTAAAGGGCATTAAGGGTTACGGGGAGCGGGCAGGAATTTGGACATGAGTCTAGGTTCGGATCGGTCATGGCCCTGTGGGTAGTGGAGCGGGCCCAGGGACTGTGTAGCCTGATTCTGCTCCTATTTCGTGTGTGCAATTCTGTTAGATGCAGGAGATGGTTCTGTGATAGATAGTAGATTGGCGGTTAGGATCAGATCAGCCATGATCTTATTGAATGGCGGAGCAGGCTCGAGGGGCCGATTGGCCTACTCCTGCTCCTATTTCTTATGTTCTTATGTTCTTATGTAATCAGCTAAGATTCCTGCTCTTGATCATTATCCAGTGACTGCATATGTGGACGTTGGGTAAGGACAAGAATGGGCCTTGCTGCGATGTCCTCGATGGTCAAGTAAGCTGTTGACATGCACTGTCTCAGCTCACATGTAAAGATTAGGCACATGGACCAGGCACTGCAGGCTGCCATTGCCTATGACATCGTAGCTCAGAAAGAGTCAGTACATTTAGGGAAGAAGGAGAGAAATGTTTGCCAAAAAAGATTGATGATAAGGGATATTTCATATATTAAATATGGGTTTGGACATCAATCAACTGCAATAATTCAGTTTTGCAAGATCAACTCTGGACATGGATGAAGCTATCAGTTCACTTAACTGTTTCTTGAATGATTCCAGGGTGTTTGCCTCCACGATCCTTTCTTTAATCCATTCTACCTGTTGATCATGCTTTGTGTAAAGGACTTCCTGGCATCAATCCTACCCTTTCTACTAGTTTGAAACTTTGTCCCTTGTCCTATTGTCAGTGTTAAGTGTGAAGTAGTGTTTCAATTTTATTTTTTCTGTCATTTACTATTCCCAACTAAGCTCAGAGATTCTGAACCTTTGTATAGTGCTGGACCACAAGCTCAGTTTTTTTCCTCTCACATCCAGTTTGTTGATCAGATGACCACCTTTTCACCTTTGAGAAGTCACCTGCCTCTGCACCTACCTCCTCTTCCACGATAGAAACCCTAGTCTATGCCTTTAATATTTCAAAACTCAATTTCTCCAGTGCTCTGCTTGTCAGCCTCCCTGCTCCTCATACTCTGCTTTACCAATAGTGGCTGCTTATTTAGCCACTATTCCACCTCATTTAGAACTGTGCTTTCAAAACCTTTTTAAAGAACCTTCTCCTTGATTGTGCTTTCATTCTCGCTGACCCCCTCCTCCCCCCAACCCATCTCCTTTCCTGCTCAATATCCAGTGCTCTTTAAGGTGCTCTGAGGTTTTGCTTTGTACATGTGGAAAGCGATAGAAGTGTAAGTGGTAGTTATATACTTCTACAAGGTCAGCTCTCAGTTTTCCCCCCTTCAGGGCTGAAAGGCTAAAATGTCTTCAGTCTTGCCTCACAACTCGGTCCTTTGATGTTAAGGTTGAGTCTCTCAGATTTTTTTTTTCTGACTGGCCTCCAGGGCCATTCAGAAAAACTTCTCCCTTGTGTCTGTGGTAATCAGAACTTGTTGGAGTATTCGTGGGAAAGGCAGGCCAGAGCACGATACAGTTTAAGGACGACTCCTCTGACTTGTACTCTACTGTTTTGGCTATATAACATTTGCTGTGCATTGATTGGACACATTGAATGTCAAGTCTACTGAAAGCCCAAAATTCCTTTTCAATAACATTCATGGAATCATTATGCCACCCAGTTTTCTTCCTATGCGTGGTACTTTATACTTGTCCGCAATAAATTTAATCTGCCATTGTTCTGCCTGCATTGCTATTCTGGCTAATTTATTTTGTAATTCCCAAGCTGCTGCCTCATATCCTGTTCCTGCTGGTTATGGTTATGGTCTGAGAACTTGATCAATTTCCACTGAGCTTCGGAATCCAGCTTGTATATGTAAATTAGAAAAGTAATGATCCCAATGCCAATCCTTGAGGCACCCACTCAACCCTAATATAACTCCAAACAAGTATCTGCTGCTCCACACCCTTCAGTTAATTTCTTATGCATTTTTATCCAGGTTAACACAGTCTGATAGATGTGATGGGAGGGGCAATGAGGTAACCTAGGGCTGGATTTTACCAACCTCGGCGGGTCCGTGGCGGACGACGTCGGTGGTGGGTCCCGACCTCGCTGCCGGCTCCAGCCCGCTGTCCAAAATGATTTTCCCCTGATTGGGCTTGTTACGCCCGCCCAGCGCATTTCCCGGGCCAATTGAAGGAGGCAGGTCTGGTGACGTCATTTGATGACGCGTCATCAGCCAGTTTCCTTAAAGGGACCATGCGCAAATTGATTTTGACAGTTGTGCTGTCAGTGTTCTACAGCATTGAGGTGCTGCAAACACTGACAATGACTGCACAGAGGTGCAGGGCTGCACCCAGGCTCTCCCATGACTCCCTCCATATGCTTATGGAGGGAGTTACAGCATACAGGGAGGTCCTCTTCCCTTCCAATGGGCAGAAGAGATCTCCCCAGGAGATCAACACAGCCTGGTTGCACATTGCAGAGGAGGACACAACTTAATGAAGTTGAAGTTATGAATCAAACATACTGTCTGCATAGCTTGTCTCCTTGTCTCACGATTGACAATGTCCCACACTGTCAGGTTTAGGAACATCTTGCCTGCTACAGAAATGCCTGCTGTGACCCTCCGTGTTCATGCAGAATTTTCAAAGTTTTTTTTATCCATTGGCCATTTTAATCAGGAATTTCTTGCCCAATGGCTTCTATTATTTCCCTGTCTTCTCTATTTGGGAATTAGAGTGTGGTCTATTGGTGCCGCAGTGTGGCAGGATTCTGGTTTGTTGTAATAATTTTTTATGTGGTGAGTTTTTGATCTCGGTCATGCCATATTCAACATAAGTGGTGGGAAGCGAGTTGCTGAGCAGAGACCAAGAAGGGGGGACGGTATTTGACAGTATTTGACGATAGATCACCTTGAGGCGTTCTTGTACACTGATCAGTGACTGGCTCAAGAGCAGCATTGGCAGAGCCCTGGAAGTATGAGCTTGATTCACAACCCATAATGTCAAATCAGCTTCAAGGATCTTTTCTTGTGCATACTGAGTGCAATTATGACTCGTATATCACTTTTTAAAATCCACAAAAGCCTGTATTGGCTGAGTGGAAAAATCCACTCAATGGCTATGCTTTAATGTTTGTCCAGGTTCAAGTAAATATATTCAGTCAGCCACATAGCATTGAAATCATCCTGGATTTCCAAAGACCCCTCCCAGTAAATCACATGCAGTTAAAATTTGATGCCACAGATCGTACTCCTGAAGGTGCTTTTATATTTCATTTGGATTACAGAAACCAGGGCCCTGATATTTGCAGGTGGGAGGTGAGTAGCAGAGATGTGGGTAACATGCAGAATTTAATGGCAGGACCTCATATTTGAATTTTTTTCCTCCGTTTCCTTGGTCAGTAGCCAGCCAGATTGAGAGGCTGGCTGGTGGGTTGGAAGGCCTGCGCTGCAAGGCCACAGCCGGGGAGCGGAGAAGAGGGAGGGAGGGAGGGAGACATCGCGGGGTTGAAGAGATTGCGGGTTGGGAGGGTAAGAGATAGTGGGCCGAGGGGGTTTCGGATCGCGGGGAGAGTCGCCGATCGCAGGGAGGGAAGCAGGTTTGCTTGGTGGGGGAGGGGGGGGGGTAGCACTCCTGCTCCTCCTGGCCCACAAGCAGTGCTGGAAAGGCACTTACCTTCTGGATCTGGCCGTTCTCGCCCCCTTTCAACTGCTGGGTTTCCCGAGCCCTGGGAAAGGTGGCCCGCAGCCGTTAAAATTTGAGGCCCGCCGTCTCATTAGCATATTTAAATAACTGACCCGCCTCTTGAACAGGTTAGTCGCTGGCCCCCCACCTGCCTCCGTTAATACCAGAAGTGACCACATTCAAGGTGGGTCGGGGTCGAGTTTCAGATTTAAAATTTTTTAACCAACTCCTCTCCCCGCCCCTCTCCCGCCCGCCCCCACCCCCCCAACCACATCCCCGGCATTTATGCTGTTAAGATCATTTCTTTGTAGCCTGTCAGCGGACTAATAGATTCAAAACTGATCCAAGTTAAAAGAAAAGACACAGTAGGGTGATGTTTCTCTGGGCCTTGTGCCTGGGCGCAAAGTGTATTCCGGCTGCAATAGAGGAAAAGGAAGGAACTTGCATCTATGTAGCGCCTTTTATGACTTCAGGCCATCCCAAAGCATTTTCAAGCCACTGAAGTACATTTTGCTGTAATGTACGGAAACATGGCAGCCAATTTGTGCATAGTAAGGTCCCACAAACAACAATGAGATAACGACTAGATAATGAGCCGGATTTTGCTCTCCATGGCGAACGAACGTCGCCAGCCGTTCATTACACTTCCACTTGCCGGCAGACTTTCTGTGGGATTTTTGCACTGGAACTTATTGTAATTAGAAAGCCATTTTGGTGCAGCGTCCTCTTCAGGGGATCTGGGACCTGTGTGAACAGGGCAAACAACTGTGTATCTCCTTAACCTTTCAGATTGAAGTATCGTTAATGAGCAGTGCAGAGTCTGAACCAGGAAGTGTCAGTTAGAATATTTAATTCAATGTCAAATCAGGTACAGAAATTTGAAATAAAGAGAGAAAAAGAAAGATGGGATTAAGCGAGATAGATAAAAGAGACACACAGAAAAAGTTTTTAAAAAATAATTAATTTATTTTTAAAATCTCCAACAATATCTGAAGGAATGTGCCTCCACACTTGTAAAAGTTAATTTTCAGTGCCAGAGAGATTTTTTGGCAGTAATTAAGACTTATCATGCCGTTAAAAATTTACTTACACTGGAATGGACAAGCCCTAACTTATTCTGGCAAGTTTAGTGGGTAAGTACACCAACTTCATGCCGTTGCATGTATTTCAGTGTTGAGTCTCTCAGCGAGATACCGGTATTAGCACAGCTTCTAGAGGAGCAGGGCATCTCGGACAGATTTCTGCGTTTAACTGCGCATGTGCGATCACTAGAAGTTGCTGTCTGATTTACACTTTAATAACAGTGAGCGCTGTTAGCGTAAGCAAATGCAGCAGCCATGAGATGAATGACCAGTTAATCTGTTTTTGGTGGTGTTTGTTGAGGGAGCAATATTGGCCAGAACACTGAGAGAATTATCTGTTCTGACCAAGTTCCACTGGCTTTCTGTGTTCCAGAGAATAGACTTTAAGATTCTTGTCCTTCAAATCCCTCCACAGCCTTGTCTGTCCTGACCTCCATTATCTCCTCCAGTCCTATGTCCCTACATGCACCCTTTGATCTTCCAACACTGGCACCTGCTCACTTCCATTATCCTGTGAATTCTTATGTCTGTTCTCTATTCTGAAACCTCACCCTGCCCCTCCCCCTCTTCCAGTATAAATAGTGCCCAATGACTATTTTTGTGTTCCTTGCAAACCTCCTGGTGGCTGCCCTATTTAGGTGTAGCCCATTATTCCTGTCCCAGCATTTCTTATCTCAAACAAACCCAGTTATTGATGTTCAGGCAGTTGGAATGATTCCAGGAGGACATGCTTGATGGAATTACCAAACTGGCCAAAAGCCAGCTGATCGTTTGTTTCTCCTTCTATCATCCTTAAAGAACAACCTTCCCCCATGAAAGTGGGATTGTTCAAGCAACTCACTTCACCATCTCCATCATCACTTTATAAGTGGCCGAGTGAAAGAAGTCTTATGGTGTGGCATGTTGAACAGTGTCAGTTTCCACTCCTTCAAGGTGAAAGTCTTTTACCTGCAGACAGCTCTATCTTTGTGGCTGCCTGTAAGTGGATGTACTTGTCGTCACTGCAGGTGGCAAATTATTGTCAGCCTGGTGTGGGGCACTCTCTGGAGCCATTCTTGGAAAGCCAAGTAGCAGCTGAGTTTTGTTAAGTTCTCAACCACCAACAGGAAATTTCAGACAGTGAAAAAGAAATGCAGTTATTGATTGGTATAAGGACATGGTAACTCATTGCCATAGGATGACAGACATGAAGTAATTTCAATCTACGGTGATTCAAGTTTACCAGCTACTTGTTTTGTAAGATGTGAAGCTGCTGTTCCACAGTGAGATGGAAAAGATTTTGAAGGGGGTGTGATAGACAGAATGGGGCTTAACACCACTATCATTGTCTTGCAATCAAACTATGTAATATCCTCTTTTATTTGATACCAAGGTCTTTCGAAATGAGAATGCTCAGAACCATTTATGTGTCTTGTTTGCCTGTCTATGTTGATTCAGAAGTTTAAAAAGCTCCTGTTTAGATCTTCAAAAGTAATTTCTTCTTTTAAACACCTAAAAGAAAAATCAGTGAGTTGAATGATGTATCTGGAAATATTCTACATTTGAGTATTAACTTAGTGCCTTACTGATTAATCATTGGTTCTGCAGCGCTTAGTCCCATGCAGTGATTCTGTGGTTCTGCGCTGTGATTCCTCACATATCAAATTATTGATCTTGGCCATGCCATCCGGAGGAAGTGCTGAGCAGAGGCTATTGCTTCTCCGCAAGAAGTGAGGAAACATCTGTTGCTGAATCAACTCTCTGTATCACCTCCCAATGACCAGGTCATGGTCCATTGTCATAGCTGGGGAAAAAGTGTGGCTAGGGGGACAAATAAAATATATTGGAATGGGGAACAGCAAGAAATATAATATATTTTTTTTACCCAAATTTGCCAAGTTTTTAAAAAATCAAACCCTTCATTCATTTTATATTAGCAAATCTAAAAGCTATTTGTTTATGCTGTTGTGTCTGGAAATACAGACTTGTCACTGAAATAAGTCAAAGGCTTAAATAGATTTTTAACTAAACTGGCAAGTAATGTTCTTTCACCAAATAAAACCTGAAGGGACTTCCTATGCGAATGCTGATTTAATCCATGTGGCATTGTCCAAAGGTTGTTAGTTTATGATGATTCAGGCTCCCACCAGATATTTTTCTCATACCCAGCACTAAAGACAACGCCCATAAGCAAACTCTTACTTAGTATGAACCAAAGCATGATCTTATGCACAATTTACCTCCGTTAGTGTAGCATGCTCAAGGTGAACAATCAACCCCTTATGCTGTTGATAGGCTAACTGGAAGTAGTATGAGATACCTCCTACTCTCCTGGTTCCTCTGACTGACAGACAAGTAACATAACGCTCGACAGACCAAATATCTAGGGCTGTAAACTACAAATCAGATTTATTAAGATAAAAAATTAGCAGAAGCAAAAGTCAGATAACAGGAGAAAGATAATGTACAGTTATTTATTTATCTTAACTTGCTTCACAAAACATCTCAAAACTTCACTCAATCTCATAATTTGGAACCGACACCTGGAAGAAAAGCTTGTATGTGAAATCAGATACTGAAAGGGTGTTTCCACTTGCCTCAGTTCATCAGTTGCCTGGTGAACCAGATGTTCACTAAAGAAACCTTGATATGGAACCCCATTTTATACCCCTTATGGCTTTGAAGCCCAAATTGGAACAAAGAAAGATCAAAAGGGATAACTTCACAATAGACAAAGCTACCATTCAAAATAGAGGATTCTAAACAAGCAGTTGAGCTGTCAGGATTTCCGGGTAGAATATTTATACCTGTAAGACAAAGCAACTCTTCTTGTACAGAGCAAAGTTAGATTTTGCCCCAGGTAGGAAGGCATTCCCAAATTATTGGCCCGTATTTTCCGATCGGAGGCTTCCTGCGTGTGGAGGCCTCCAATCTGGAAAAAATCTACGCCCTTACCTGAGGGCTCCGGAGGTCCGGACATTTCCGCTCCTGGGCCTCTGCTCTACGAAATACGCAGGGCCCAGGTATCCCAGGGGCGCGTGCGATTTGCAAGCATCCCTGGGATCACGTGGGCCATGGGGAACCAATGAAAGAAGGGAATCCCCCTTCATACTTTTGACAGGTCTCTCAGCTTAGACCCGTCAAAAGTATGAATGGGGATCACTCAAAAAACACATCAAAACATTAAATACATTGTTTTAAATCATGTTTTTAAAATTAGTTAAAATTGCATTAAATTAAATATTTTAAACAAAAATTTTATTTTTTGAAAAAAAATTAATGTTTTTTACAGGGCTAAAAATAAACTTACCTTTTTTAAAAGTATTTTAAAATTATAAATGAGTGGGGGGAGAAAAAATATTTTTTTACTTTTTTATACTCTTATGCTGGTAAAAGCAGGCTGGTAAAAGCCCCTTTTGTTCTTTTATTCCTCCCCCCAGCCTCCCCCTTGCATTTTTATCTGTTTATTTCCTGCTCTTTCAGTTCCGACAAAGGGTTTCGACCTGAAACGTTAACTCTGTTTCTCTCTCCACGGATGTTGCCTGGCCTGCTGAGTTTTTCCAGCGTTTTCTGTTGTTATTTCAGGCCTTACACTTGCTTTTACCAGGTGTAAGATTTTTAAGGGTTTTCAGCGGGCGGAGGTTCTGCAGATTCTTGACAGATCGGAGGTGCCGGTTTTCAGCGCATGCGCTTCGCATGCCTGAAACCGACACTTGCGAGGTCCCTATGGGTGCACACCTCGTACACACCCGTAGGGATCGGAAAATACGGGCTATTAGCTATGTCTCCTTGCAGGTAGGTCATAATGGTCTGAAATTTGTGATGGATAATAACAGTGAACGAACAGCATTCGCTGTTATTACCACTTTGAAACTGACCACAACTTCAGGATGTGGCTGGCCTCCCACATTCCACCCTACGTAAACGTGAGGTCATCCAAAACTCGGCTGTCTGTGTCCTAACTCTCACCAAGTCCATCACCCCTGTGCTCGCTGACCTACATTGGCTCCCGGTTAAGCAACGCCTCGATTTCAAAATTCTCATCCTTGTTTTCAAATCCCTCCATGGCCTCGCCCCTTCCTATCTCTGTAATCTCCTTCAGCCCCACAACCGAGATATCTGCGCTCCTCTAATTCTGCCCTCTTGAGCGTCCCTGATTATAATCGCTCAACCATTGGTGGCCGTGCCTTCTGTTGCCTAGGCCCTAAGCTCTGGAATTCCCTGCCTAAACCTGTCTGCCTCGCTACCTCTCTTTTTCCTCCTTTAAGATGCTCCTTAAAACCTACCTCATTGACCAAGCTTTTGGTCACCTGCCCTAATTTATCCTTATGTGGATCGGTGTCAAATTTTTGTCTTAAAATACTCCTATGCAGCGCCTTTGGACGTTTTACTACGTTAAAGGCGCTATATAAATACAAGTTGTTGTTGATGTAGTACATACACATCCCAACGTGGAAATCCTGATGTTGCGGTCAGTCATTTGCTGCTCTGACACAGGTTGCGCTGTGCTCTGCAATCCCCCCCCCCCCCACACACACACAACCAGCAATCAGTGTGATTTGTCAAATCAGGGAAACTGCGCGGTAATACCGCTGTTAAATACCCCGTTAAAAGTTAGACCCTTTTGGATTAAGTGTAGCTGTGGTTTTAATAGCGTATTGACTTCTAAAGAAACGTTATGGCCCTGAAAAACTAATTTTAATTTTGTGGAGTGTCAAATTTATCCACTTTAATAAAATTAAATTTTTAAAGAAATTTTAAATTTTAAAAAAGTTTGTTCATCTTTATTTCAGGTTTACCTTTTCACCATGTGAGAGCCTCAGTCTTTGTTTTGCATTTTTAACATTTTTAAAAAGTTAGAATCAAAGGAGCTTACTCACTTCCTGGTTCTCGGTATGTGAGAATTCTGCATTGTGATTGGCTGCTTAGACAGCTTGTTGACATCACAGCAGCCTGCGTTAGGGATTCCCCGTTAACTTACGCTGATTTCAGTTGCGCGTCGGAAAAGCCGAACTTCTCGCCACAGAAATCATGGGAAGCTTACTTCGGGGCCAGCAGCGAATGCCTCTGCTTCACTGCTTTCTGCAAATTACGGGCCAACATTAAGTGTTTATGTCACCTATGGGGACTTGGCAATTGACATTCGTTAGGCAGTTAACATAGACAGAGGTGATTCATTTCTCCATTTGAAGTGACATTGACACACTATTTGAGAGACACTCAGCAAGCAGTAAATAAACTAAGTGGCCAACAGCTGGCCAGCCACTAAGATTCCATAAGGAAATATATTTTAAAAAGTCTTTCATGATTTAAAAGCAAGATTGATCTCTAATTCATCACACAGCTGTCATAGATTTTCAGTTAGCAGACACTCCCACTTAAAATGGCAAAAATGCATTTTGCCAAAAGAAATGCAAATATATTTCTAATCTGACAATCAGACCCGTTTAATATCAAATGATATTTACATGTCCAGAGGTGTTTCCTTTTCCTCAAAGCTTTTCAGTCATTTTTGCAACTTTCCCAGTCAGCATGTTTCATGGTTTTTTTTTGAGTGGTAGTCCTGTTTCTAGTTTTAGGGAGATAATATTTTACAGACAGCCCTTCCCTTCTGTTTGACTGTTGGCTCAAAAACTTATTTTCTGCCTGGAGGTGATGAATGAACGGGCTTCACGCTTTTTGAAGTGAAGTGGAATTTTGACCCTGATGAGGGTTTGCAATATAGCATTCATCATCGTTGCAACCTAGAGGTTTGCCAACACTGTCCTAACTTGATGCAAAATAGAAAATTATTGCATTTCCCAGCATTGTTATTTATTAGCTTGATGAATTCGAAGCAGCAACAATATAAATTACAAACTTTGGAATTTTAAATACATTTAAATTAGGAACATAGGAATTGCTGGATGAAAAAAGACCACATTCCATCTAGTTCGCCTTCTACCATCCTGTTAAGTCAAATGATAATGAAGTTGTTGACTAATCATAGCAATCAATCTCTATCAATTAGCCTACAACAGACCCAGACACGATACGAGGAAAACCCCAGTGGTGGAGAGCTTTGGGAACCACAGGTCCAAAGTCACCTGCTCGTCCCAAGCATGCTACACTTACCACGTCATGTCTCAAATTACACATAACTATATCCCAAAATGTTATTTTCTGAAATAAATCTGTCTAATTTGTATTTGAATGAATCAATACGAACTGCCTGCACCGTCTCCCTCGGGAGCCTGCTCCATAGATTGACCACTCGCTCACTGAAATATTGTTTCCACAGATTAGCTTTGAATACACCCCTCTTCAAGTGCAGGCCGACGAATCCTCTGTACTGGACAAGGTGAAATAGCTTGTCATGGTCTACATTAACTAAAAGCAACAATTGTATCACCTCTCAACCTTCTATTTTCCAATGAGAACATGTCTAATTTACATAATCGCTCCTCATAATCCAGTCCCACCAACCTCTCAATCATTCTGGTTGCTCTCTTCTGTGCCCTTTCAACAGCTGCAATATCTTTTTTGTACTGCGGCAAAAATTCTATGAAATCACACTTATTCTAGCATAACATTATTGATAAGAAGTGCTACCTTGAGATGCAAAGCTGGAATCCTGCCTGGGATCTCTTATTCAGAATTGTTCTCCTACTTAAGTGTTTTAATGGAATGTTGACTGGGCCATATAGTAAGTTGCAGAATGAAAAGCCAAGTGTATCTTTGCCAGGTTTCCATTCCCCAGTCTGTCACTTTAAGTGAGGTCTGATACTCGATCTCTACCTAATTATTTTCATATGTGGCAGAGGGAGATGTTATAAATAAAAACCCTGGTAATTCCTACCTTACCAAAACAAAAATGGTTTATTTTTCAGTATCTTATGAATGGTTCCCAGGAAGTTTATAAATTCCTTTCATTTATGACATGTCATTTCTGTTGATTGTAAAAGCTTTAAAACCTACAATCAATAGTCTGATATTTCTGTGTAGCACTCCTGCATTAGCTGTTTAAATGCAAAACCTACATAATGTACAATGTGATAGTAATCGTGACTGTGTCTCGAGCTAAGTGCCTCAGTTGAGGATAATTCTTTGACAATGTTACAGTTACAACTATAATTTAACATGATATAGTGTAGATCAGGGAAAGATTTTACTTACATCTAGGACTCTGAAGGTTTATAGGCTCATTTGGGCTGGCAAAATCATCACTTCAGGACAACAGATACATGCAAGTATATTTACTTGAGCTCTCCCTAGGTAGTGCTGACACGCTTAAGGAATGTGATTTGCATCTGCCAGCTACCTAATCACTTTTCCTGATTAAACCCTTTAAATTTTACACACATTTATTGACTCACTGTTGCATATCTGATCAGTGGCATAAACTAATGTAATTCATCATTGTTTGGCACCATTTTTGTTTAACGTGTATGCTATTTTCTCACAATTGCACTCTTGTGAGAGGCAGCAAAAATGTATTTGAAAATGTTTCCTGAGATGTATTTTAATATACATATATAATGTTCAACTATAGTTGCAAATGTAACTTTACCTAAGAATTAACTGGGAAACTTAACAGGTTGTAACCACTATTCCATCACCGTGTATTCATACATGCATGCGATGCAACAATGTAAGAATATTGCAGTTTTGAAGATTTTATGGGCAATTTTTGATGCATGGTTCAGCTTCCATAATGTCAATGG
The DNA here is from genome assembly GCA_030390025.1 of Squalus acanthias. Taxonomy (NCBI): domain Eukaryota; kingdom Metazoa; phylum Chordata; class Chondrichthyes; order Squaliformes; family Squalidae; genus Squalus; species Squalus acanthias. Next base: position 38,373,412 of record CM059430.1, on the reverse strand, counting down.
GGTTAAATGTAAACTATTTGCTTCACTCCAGTTGCATTATTGGGAACATGAAAAGACTGGTTCCAGATCCTGCAACGTTAAAACGGGTACAAAAATACCCCAATGAGGCCTGCACCACTGGAGAGCCATTCCAAATAAGGAGGTTGGAGAACCAGGTTTTACTGGAATTTGCAGAAAACACCTGAATTACTTCACACTCGTGCTTTTCACAAAAACAGTTGTCCAAGGGAGAAATTAAAAGCTTGGGGAGAGGGTAGCAGTTTTAGAAAAAAGTCCTGAGGAATTGTGTATGTGACTGAGCTAAATTTGCTTGTGTTCAGCCTTTTTTATGTGATCACCATGATTTGAGTAACTTTTAACTGCACACTGAGGAAAACATAGAGTACAAGTCACCAACCTGCCTGCTAAACTGAAGTGGAAATATGTCCTGTGCTTGTGGTTAGAGCCTGAAATGGGTCTGAATGTATAATGGTCATTGCTTTTTATATTTGTAGGGAATTGCCACAATATGGGGCTTATAGATTTCAGCAGGTTTCTTTGAAACCTCCAAATAGGGGCAAGATATCTATTTTACTAAAATATTTGGAACATGCTGATTTTTTTTTTTTGTCCTTTTATTTAAAAAAAAAGTTTCTCCACTTTCACATTGTCGATTCCTGATCTTGAGCACCAGTCTGTTGGTTGTGCGATATAGGTCTAGTGACAATTATCTTTCATTGTTCCACTCTTATCAAAAAAGATGATGCTAGTAAGAATTGCATTTTGCAAATCCTGAAATTAAATATTTTATGAATTTTTAGGCTGAATTTGGTAGTGTTTACCTTCAGTGCTACTAAAAAAGAGAATTTTGAAATGCATTTGAAAAAGGGCCCAGATAAAAAGCTGAATTGGGACCAGGCACAGTGCAATGCACAGTTGAATCATTTTAATGAAAATGATAAGAGTCGAAGCAGCATGGCAGAACGAGTATGCCGGTGTACCAGCAGGGAAGTTGTGGTGACATGGAGATATCGGATGCAGGTTGGCGCCCACGATTCCCACACAGTTGCATATCTCATTATTTTAAATCTGCGTAACCCCACAACTGGCATTCTTATTTCATGAGTCCTCATTAAAATAATGAGCTATGTTAGAAATAAAAGCAATAAAAATTGGTTTGCTTTTAACGATCTACAATTATCAGTATAATGAAGTGCATTTGTCTTTGATTTATAAATTGAGTGGACTATGGTTGTATGTTGGAAAGCCTAACTGAAGTCTCTTACATTTAAGCTCCTCTTATGTGGTAAAGAATAACACCATGGGTTCCTCCCCTCTTTCCTTTGCCAGGAGGAGCATAGTCAATCAACCCATGATTATTGAGAAATGCTAGTAGATCTCCCATGGCACTGCTCACTGCACCAGAGGATCCCGTGGTACAGGATACAGTGGAACTACGCCACCTGGTGCCCTGTAATCGGTAACTACAGTGCCACCAGGACCTGTTTACATAGAGAATTCACATTAAACCTGATTATATCGGCATTTACAATGTTAAATATTGGCATAAAAAGTGTGGCCAAAAATTGTGACAACAGGAAGTGAAGATTGTGGACAGGAAATGTGTACATACAGAAGATTTTTAATACAACATTGATGTCTTCAAAAGACTCCAAATAAACACAAAGTATTTTAACCAGGACATCTGAAAGAAAAGTTTCCAGTTGAGTGATCATGTAGCTTTAAGTGGCTGACATTGTGTTTAAATTCATCAAATGAGGCCTCACAATAGACTTCAGTAACTTGCATCAAACATGGGACATTATTTTCCATTTTAAAATAAGCTACTGTAAAGTACTTCAGTGGGTTCTGTGACATTAATATTTCCCAATGAACATTGGTGACTGCTGCAGGTGTGGTCTTAAGTTGCACAGTTGTTTTTCAATGTGTGTTCATTGTCAAGGTGGCACACCACATGTTGATGTAGGCTATGGATTTGTACTTATGATTTCCCTTCCATGGCAAATGTCTGATCTTGGCTGGGTTGAGACACTGAGCGAAGACCGGATGCTTTCTCAGAAGAAGGAGGAGGAAAAATCAAACATTGAATTGTCCGGGCCATTCCAGTGCAGCTTCTGTAGTTTGGGTATGCTCCCTTACGTTGATGGCAGAATCAGAAATGTAGGACTGCTATTTGCCGTGGAGTGTCCTGTGATTTGAGCTACAGAAGCTGCAAATGTCGAAGTGTCTTTATACATTCGGTCTAAAACCTGTAAACTGCTGGGGCTGTTTGAGAATGGTGCAGGTGTTTACAGATCAAGAAATCACACTGTTCAATTAAATATTAATGAAGTACTTTGTCATATTTACAAATTTCATTAAAAAAAAGTCACCAAATATTTAAAAATAAAAATACTCCCCACCTTCTCTACTATCTTTCCACTTTCCACTAACAATGGATGAGTGGGTTTCTGATCCCAGGCTGATGGCAGTGCTGTAGTTGGACCTTTTATGCAGTACTTGATTGGTGGCGGTCTCGCTCTGCAGTTTTGCACTCTGGGGGGCTCCACTTGCTGCCTACCCAGGAGACATGTTGAGATCAGGAGTTCGCAAAGAGGAGAAATGAAAACACAAAATGCTGGAAATACACAGATGATCAGTCAGCATCTGTAAATAGGAAAGATGGGTTATGGTTATGTGTGTGTGTGTGTGTCTGTGTATGTAGAGAATTAGGGGTCAGGGTGAGTAATAACCCATGTCCCATGACATGTCAGTGCTTCACTGAGCTAATTGTGTAGTGCTGCCAAGCTAACCAATTATAGCAAAAAGTCTTCATTTTTAAAAAATATATTTTTTATTTGCACTAAGCCTTTGTTTCCTTTGCCTGAATAGGTGTGTCCATCCTGACTGCATTAACTTAAAAAACATAAATACGTCTTGGTGTAAAAAATTATTTCAGTGTATGTTTGAGATTGTGAAACAAAATTTCAATGTCTAGTTACTGTGTTTTATGAAAATTAAGTTCTTTTTCTTGTGGTATTAAGAAAAAATACAATGACTGCGAAAGTAATTTGCTATTTTTTTAAAATTTGAATTTGGGTACAGTACTTTGGATAAAACATTTTTTTATCTTAACATTCATAGCTTTAGTCTGTGAGCTCATTATGGATTTTCCAATCCTTTCCATATTTTCCAGTTGCTGGGATTGTTACTGCGGATTTTGCCTCCGGCCTGGTTCACTGGGGAGCAGACACCTGGGGTTCTGTTGATATCCCTGTCATTGGCAAGGTGAGGGCCGACTGGATGAATAGCATTTAATATGTGCATTGTCTTGTGAGCATGCTGACATCTGGGCCACAATTAAAAATTGTGTCTAAAAATAAGTGCTTTGTTTCTGTGACCCATTCACAATGTTACTTCCTCATCACACACACACATACCCTGCAAATGTTTCTGATCCTGTATTTACACTCGAATGCAAATTCAGAGAGCTTCATTGTAAATTGGGCATGAAGTAATGTGAACCAAATATGCTGGTGACTCCTAGTGAGCTATACTAGCGTCAGAATCCATAGAGAATTGCATTATACAGAGTAAGGTCCTGCACTGAAAGGATCTTTCTCGAAAGAGTATTTTAAATTTTGTTTGAATCAGATTAATTGAAATCAGCTTGTGGCTTAACTGAGCACAGCTGAGAGATGCTGAAAGAGGCAGCACTAGAATGTAGTGAAGGTAGGAGGAAGCTTTTAAAAGGGCTATGTTACCTTCCAAGCCACACTCCCTGGATCAACATTGTAGCCGTTGGTTTGTATCCAGCATTGTTTTTGTCATAATTTTGTTTTTGGACAGTTTCAAAGATGTGATTGTTTTGTATTTTTGAAATTGTTTAAAAACATGATGCTTTCTGAAAATTGCAGCATTAACCTTGCCCATGTTTGATGCCTTAATTTTGGTTTGTGGAGTTTTTGTCTTGCATTGTACTTCTGCAGATGATCTCTGAATTGTTTTGTGTATAGTTATTATAGATCCAATAATCTAATTGGGTAGTAAACAGGCACTAATTGATCTCAGTTGTACCATGTCAACTGTACCCTGTCTCAGTTGTACCATTAGGGGTAGTACTAAATAAAGGCCCCCGCAGGGAGGGAAAATTAAAAAATGAGTCACGTTGGACCATTCTCATACACCTCCTATGGGCTGATTTCAAAGTGGTGTTGGCAGAGGCCTGGGAACAGGTTGTTTGCCCCTCCCCCACTCTATTTTCCAGGGATGCTGTGTAGCAACGAGGCCCAAGAAGGAAAGGGGAAGAAAATAGCTTGAAAAAGGAGTCCTTCCTTCAAAAAGTGACAGCTGAGACGGAGGGCAAGACCGCATGGACCCAGTGCACCCCCCCTAGAAGGACAGCTCAGAGCATGTTTTTGTAAAGGGCCGTGATCATGTTACCCGCCCATCCTCAATCTGGCAACAGTGTGAGTCGAGGGGAATGCAATGTTTGTAATGCAGCTGAAGGGGCTGATTAGTTTTCAGAAAAATGTTTACATAGAAAAGCCAGAAATACAGACCCCAAAGTAATGTTTCTTTAGTTTGAAGGAATGAAGGAAAAATGGACTAAAGTTCAACATGGGACTGTTCTTTTCTCCTACTGGACTGCAGAATAGTCCCCAATGCAATGGCTCATTCTTAGAGTATGGTGTACATTACAGGTTGGAATACCATTGATTTCAGCTGAACTTGACGCTACCTCATTGAATAGAAAGTGAATCTAATTACACTCTGCGGAGTGAATATTTTCACGTGGAATCTTATTTAGTGAATACTTTTTCCTATTTCTACAGCATAGCTGGCAGCATCAGCTTCTTGAGTGTTTTCTGTTGCTTCAGCAATCCAAAACTGCAACAAGTTAAAAAGCAATAACTGTCTCAGACATTGTTTACAGACTGTGTTTTCCCTTCTGAGTCTTCCCAGTAGTGCCAAAGATTAGATGGAGACTGACGATTCTCAACCACCTGCAGGGGATTCCCCTTTGCTAATCCAGTGTGCTGGTTCCACTGAAATGGATGAGGGCAGTGCTCCAAGGAGGAGGCCCACACTTGGGATTTCTGTTAAAACAATATTTGTTATTTAAAAAGCATAATGACCTGGGGTAAGTACTGGATATGTTAATTAATTACAGCTGTAAAAGTCCCCAACATCAGCTATTTAAAAAAATAAATTGTATGAAATGAAATACCAGTTCTACGGGCTCCTCTACGAAGCTTTTGCGTTCAAACATTGGCTTGTTTCTTTGCAGAATGGTCAGCACTTCTCCCAACAATAAAGAGTTGATGGTATCTTCTAATGTCTCTAGCCAAGTGTGCGATTTTAGCAGTTCGACTGGACCAGCATCCTACTTGCAACTATAGCTGTCAGGTTGGGCATAGTGGAAAAAAGGCTACCTTGTGGACTTTGGTGGGCAAAAGGCGACCTTGGGCTCAGATGGGGGCAGTATGAGAGGTAAGGAGAGGCAGCAGGGGAGGAACCTTTTGGATGACAGTGTAATGTTGCTAAGACTCGGGTGGGTGGCCTGTGGAGAACAGTGACATCTGCCTTCAAGATGGAACTGGGAAGATTCATTGGGAAATAATGTGACAAAAATAGCGTGGCAACCAGTGACTAAAAAGGAAGTATGTGCATAAGCTAAGCTTTTAATATAGATATATTTATGTGCGATCCAATGTGGAACAGGAGTTTACTAGCTTATCGTAATTGTCTATTATCTTACACTTTAATCATCTGTTTGAAGTGCAGCATCTACTGGGTCTTACACAGCAAATAGTTCATATCTGCTTACTTGCACATCTCCAGCATAGGTATTGTAAAGATATTTTTAAAAATTTCATAGGATTACATAGGATATACGGCACAGAAACAGGTCATTCGGCCCAACCATTCCATGCCGGCGTTTATGCTCCACTCGAGCCTCCTCCCGTCTTTCCTCATCTAACTCTGTCAGCATAACCCTCTATTCCTTTCTCTCTCGTGCATATTTTAAACAAAAAATAATTGGGCAAATTGCCATGTTCTGGAGAGGGTTTTTATTGGACAATTTTTGAGAACTGTGGAGATGTAGGATTTTATTGCCATAAACTGTAATTGCTGAGCTGCAGGAGAATAAAATCAGTTGTGACACCAGAGCAGGGAGCAGGTTTTAGCCAGTCTAGATCATTGGTGCCATAAAGGTAGCTGGAATGTAACTCTGTTTTTAGCTAAAATGCCTGTGTTATATCAGTAGAGGATTTTTGCAAGTGCTCCCTTTAAATGTCAGACACTTGAGTGTAGAGTGCAACACTCTGAATAATGAGGTTGCAGTCTAGCTATGCACTATGTTCACTGGAGCCTCCCAGTACATTAAATTAACACAGTGGGGACTTGGTGTGATCCCTACTTGCCTCATAAGAGCTGCACCAGTAGTGATTACATTCATTAGAGTCTTTCACACTTTAGGGTCCAACCATCAAATAATTAGATTCCACTTACACTTGTGTGCAAGTTGGTATTCGTTACAAACTTGGAACAGAGTCAGAGCTGGTCTAAAGTCAAAAAGGATTTTGGTCTGATTATTGACCATGCACTGAAAGTAGCCAGTCAGGACGAAGGGTTATCAACAAGGCTGAGCATGCACGGGAATACATCTCGAGAACATTTGATTATTAGTCAAAACAGGTTATTTCACCCCTTATTTACAACTCATTAGTAATGTCATAGTTCGAATATTGTGTGAGATTATGGGCATCAATCTTCAAAAGTTGCAAAGATGAGACTTGCCCAATTGAGCTTGTTTCACTGGAGAAAATTTAGATAAGCATATAAGGGAGAAGGGAATAGAGGGTTATGCTGATAGAGTTAGATGAGGCAAGACGGGAGGAGGTTCGAGTGGAGCATAAACGCCGGCATGGAATGGTTGGGCTGATTGGCCTGTTTCTGTGCTGTATCTCCTATATAATCCTCTGTAAAATTTTGAGAGGGAGGCTTCAACACACAGTGATGGCTAATGTAAACGTGATCAGCTTATTTAACAGACTGTGAGCATAAAGGTAACAAGCCTCATGCAAGACTACAGATTAGAATTTTTTCAACTAGCAGATTCCTGGTTACAGCACAGAAGAGGCCATTCGGCCCGTCGAGCCTGTGCCGGCTCTCTGCAAGAGCACTTCAGCTAGTCCCACTCCCCCGCCCTTTCCCCATAGCCCTGCAAAATTTTTTCCTTCAGATACTTATCCAAATCCCTTTGTAAAGCCATGATTGAATCTGCCTCCACCACCCTTTCAGGCAGTGCATTCCAGATCATAACCACTCGCTGCATAATAGTTTTTCCTCATGTCACCTTTGGTTCTCTTGCCAATCACCTTAAATCTGTGTCCTCTGGTTCTCGACCCTTCCTCCAATGTGAACAGTTTCTCTCTATCTACTCTGTCTAGACCCCTCATGATTTTGAACACCTCTATCAAATCTTCTCTCAACCTTCACTGCTCTAAGGAGAACAACCCCAGCTTCTCCAGTATATCCATGTTACTGAAGTCCCTCATCCCTGAAACCATTCTTGTAAATCTTTCCTGCACCCTCTCTAAGGCCTTCATATCCTTCCTAAAGTGCGGTGCCCAGAATTGGACACAATACTCCAGTTGAGGTCAAACCAGTGTTTTATAAAGGTTCATCATAACTTCCTTGTTTTTGTACTCTATGCCTCTATTTATGAAGCCCAGGATCCTATATGCTTTTTTAACCGCTTTCTCAACCTGCCCTGCCACCTTCAACGATTTGTGCACATATACCCCCAGGTCTCTCTGTTCCTGCATCCCCTTTAGAATTATACCCTTTAGTTTATATTGCCTCTCCTCATTTTTCCTACCAAAATGTATCACTTTGCACTTTTCTGTGTTAAATTTCATCTGCCACATGTCTGCCCATTCCACCAGCCTGTCTGTGTCCTCTTGAAGTCTATCACTATCCTCCTCACTGTTCGCTATACTTTCAAGTTTTGTATCATCTGCAAATTTTGAAATTGTGCCCTCTACACCCAGGTCCAAGTCATTAATATATATCAAGAAAAGCAGTGGTCCTAGTACCGACCCCTGGGGAACACCACTGTGTACCTTCCTCCAGTTCGAAAAACAACAGTTCACCACTACTCTCTGTTTCCTGTCACTTAGCCAATTTCATATCCATGCTGCCACTGTCCCTTTTATTCAGTGGGCTTCAATTTTGCTGGCAAGCCTATTATGCGGTACTTTATCAAACGCCTTTTGGAAGTCCATGTACACCACATTAAACGCATTGCCCTCATCAACCCTCTCTGTTACCTCCTCAAAAAACTCAAACAAGTTCGTTAAACACGAGTTGCCTTTAACAAATCCATGCTGACTTTCCTTAAGTAATCCACACTTGTCCAAGTGACTGTTAATTTTGTTCCGGATTATTGTTTCTAAAAGCTTCCCCACCACCGAGGTTAAACTGACTGGCCTGCAGTTGCTGGGTTTATCCTTACACCCTTTTTTGAACAAAGGTGTAACATTTGCAATTCTCCAGTCCTCTGGCACCACCCCCATATTTAAGGAAGATTGGAAGATCATGGCCAGTACCTCCGCAATTTCCACCTTTTACTTCCCTCAGCATCCTAGGATGCATCCCATCCGGTCCTGGTGACTTATCTACTTTAAGTACAGCCAGCCTTTCTAGTACCTCCCCTTTATCAATTTTTATTCCATCCAGTATCTCAACTACCTCCTCTTTCACTATGACTTTGGCAGCAGCTTCCTTGGTAAAGACAGATGCAAAGTACTCATTTAGTACCTCTACCACTGTCAACCGTGAGGGATTATGGAGTGTCCTCCTCAAATTCGGCTGCCCTCAAAAGTTTGTCACCATCCTCCGCCTGCTTCACGACGACATGCAAGCCATGATCCTGACCAACGGTTCCACCACAGACCCAATTCACGTACGGACCGGGGTCAAGCAAGGCTGTGTCATCGCACCAACGCTCTTCTCGATCTTCCTTGCTGCAATGCTCCATCTCACCCTCAGTAAGCTCCCCGCTGGAGTGGAGCTAATTTGCAGAACTAACGGGAAACCGTTCAACCTCTGTCACCTCCAGTCCAGATCCAAGGTCGTCCCATCCTCTGTCGTCGAATTACAGTATGCAGACGATGCTTGCGTCTGCGCACACTCGGAGGTCGAACTCCAAACCATCGTCAACACCTTCACCGAAGCGTACGAGAACATGGGCCTTACACTAAACATCCGTAAGACAAAGGTCCTCTACCAACCTGTCCCTGCCACACAGTACTGCCCCCCGATTATCAAAATCCACGACAGAGCCTTGGACAACGTGGACCACTTTCCATACCTCGGGAGCCTATTGTCAACAAGGGCAGACGTCGATGACGAAGTCCAACACCGCCTTCAGTGTGCCAGTGCAGCCTTCGGTCGCCTGAGGAAGAGAGTGTTTGAAGATCAGGACCTCAAACCCGGCACCAAGCTCATGGTCTACAGAGCAGTAGTGATACCCGCCCTCTTGTATGCCTCAGAGACATGGACCATGTACAGCAGGCACCTCAAAGCACTGGAGAGGTACCACCAACACTGCCTCCGCAAGATCCTGCAAATCCATTGGCAGGGTAGGTGCACCAATGTCAGTGTTCTCGCTCAGGCCAACATCCCCAGCATCGAAGCTTTGACCACGCTCGATCAGCTCCGATGGATGGGTCACATCGTCCACATGCCCGATACGAGACTCCCAAAACAAGTGCTCAACTCGGAGCTCCGACACGGCAAGAGAGCCCCAGGTGGGCAGAGGAAACGCTTCAAGGACACCCTCAAAGCCTCCTTGAAAAAGTGCAACATCCCCACCGACACTTGGGAATCCCTGGCCCAAGACCGCACAAAGTGGAGGAGAAGCATCCAGGAAGGCGCCGAACACCTCGAGTCTCTTCGCCGGGAGCAAGCGGAAGCCAAGCGCAAGCAGCGCACGTTAACCCAAGCACCCCACCCACTCGCCCCTTCAACCACCGTCTGTCCCACCTGTGACAGAGACTGTAGGTCCCGCATTGGACTCATCAGTCACCTGAGAACTCATTTTTTATGTGGAAGCAAGTCATCCTCGGTTCCGAGGGACTGCCTATGAAGAAGGCTGCATCCCATCCCTGGTGACTTATCTACTTTAAGTACAGCCAGCCTTTCTAGTACCTCCCCTTTATCAATTTTTATCCCATCTCAACTACCTCCTCTTTCACTATGACTTTGGCAGCAGCTTCCTTGGTAAAGACAGATGCAAAGTACTCATTTAGTACCTCAGCCATGCCCTCCGCCTCCACGCGTAGGTCTCCTTTTTGATCCCGAATCGTCCCCACCCCTCCGCTTACTACCCGTTTACTATTTATATGCCTATAGAAGACTTTTGCATTCCCTTTTATGTTAGCTGCCAATCTATTCTCATATTCTTTCTTTGCCCCTCTTATTTCCTTTTTCACTTCCCCTCTGAACTTTCTATATTCAGCCTGGTTCTCGCTTGTATTCTCAACCTGACATCTGTCATACACCCCCTTTTTCTGATTCATTTTACTCCCTCTCTTTTGTCATCCAGGGAGCACTGGCTTTGGTTGCCCAACCTTTCCCCCTTGTGGGAATGTACCTCAACTGTACCCGAACCATCTCCTCTTTAAAGGCTTCATTGCTCAATTACAGTTTTGCCTGCCAATCTTTGATTCCAATTTAGAAAGACACGGATTAATCAAGGATAGTCAGCACGGATTTGTTAAGGGAAGGTCGTGTCTGACAAACTTGATTGAATTTTTTGAGGAGGTAACAAGGAGGGTAGTGCGTTTGATGTAGTGTATATGGACTTTAGCAAGGCTTTTGATAAGGTTTCACATGGCAGATTGGTCACGAAGTTAAAAGCCTTGGGATCCAGGGCAAAGTGTCAAGTTGGATTCAAAACTGGCTCGGAGATAGGTCCCTTGCTTTTTGTGGTATATATCAATGATCTAGACTTGAATATAGGGGGTATGATTAAGAAGTTTGCAGATGAGACTAAAATCAGCTGTGTGATTGATACTGAAGAAGGAAGCTGTAGACTGCAGGAAGATATCAATAAATTGGTCAGGTGGGCAGAACAGTGGCAAGTGTGAGGTAATGCATTTGGGGAGGGCTAACAAGGAAAGGGAATACACATTAAATGGTAGGACACTGAGTAGTGTAGAGGAACAAAGGGACCTTGGAGTGCATGTCCACAGATCCCTGAAGGTAGCAGGCCAGATAGATAAGGTGATTAAGAAGGCATACAGAATGCTTGCCTTTATTAGCCGTCATGATGTGGAGATATGCGGGTAAGCGTTCTCCAAGGCGGCCTTCGAGATACACGACAGCGCAAAATCATAGAGCAGAAACTGATAGCCAAGTTCCGCACTCATGAGGATGGCCTCAATCGCGATATCGGGTTCATGTCACGATACAGAACGTGACTTGACATCATGGCCGGTCTTCCCAGGTGTTGTTTTTTTTTAAAAAAAGACTAACACAAGAACCTACACAGATTGACAGGATATGCAGCCAGCAGGTGGTTTGACACGTTAGACCCCCTGGGACACATCTCATTGTCTTGGCTATGCTCTTTGATGTAGGGAAAGATTTGAATATATTTTGTCTGTGTTTAAATTGTGAATTCTGGGAGATTCTCTCACTGCTAAACTTACCTGACGAAGGAGCGAACTGCTCCGAAAGCTTGTAAAATTAAATAAATCTGTTGGACTATAACCTGGTGTTGTGCGACTTCTCATTTTTATTAGCCGTGGCATAGAATACAAGAGCAGGGGGGTTATGCTCCAACTGTATAAAACACTAGTTAGGCCTCAGCTAGAGTACTGCGTGCAGTTCTGGTCACCACATTACAGGAAAGATGTGATTGCACTAGAGAGGGTACAGAGGAGATTTACAAGGATGTTGCCGGGAGTAGAGAATCTTAGCTATGAGGAAAGACTGGATAGGCTGGGTCTGTTTTCCTTGGAACAGAGGAGGCTTTATTGAGGTGTATAAAATTATGAGGGGCATAGATAAAGTGGATAGTAAGGACCTATTTCCCTGAGCAGAGGGGTCAAAAACCAGGGGGCACAGATTTAAAGTAATTGGTGGAAGGTTTAGAGGGGATTTGAGGGGAAATTTCTTCACCCAGAGGGTTGTGGGGGTCTGGAACTCACTGCCTGAAAGGGTGGTAGAGGCAGGAACCCTAACCATATTTAAAAAGTACTTGGATGTGCACTTGGGATGCTCTAACCTGCAGGGCTACGGACCAAGAGCTGGGAAGTGGGATTAGGCTGGATAGCTCTTTGTTGGCCGGCACGGACACGATGGGCCGAAATGGCCTCCTTCCGTGCTGTAACTTTCTATGATTACCTGGGCCAAATCCGTTCTCAACCCACTGAAATTGGCCCTCCCCCAATTAAGTATTTTTACTCTACATTGCTCTTTGTCCTTTTCCATAGCTAATCTAAACCTTATGATACTATGATCACTGTTCCCTAAATGTTCCCCTACTGGCACTTGCTCCACTTGACCCACCTCATTCCCCAAAACCAGATCCAATGGCTCCTTCCTCATTAGGCCGGAAACGTACTGATCAAGAAAGTTCTCCTGAACACAATTGAGAAATTCTTCCCCCTCTCTGCCCTTTACACTATTACTATCCCAGTCTACATTAGGATAATTGAAGTCCCCCATTATCATGAATCTATAGTTTTTGCACCTCTCTGTAATTTCCCTGCAAATTTGCTCCCCTATATCCTTCCCACTAGTTGGTGGCCTATAGAATACACTATTGTTTCTTAACTCTAACCAAATAGATTCTGTCCTTAACCCCTCCAGGTCATCCTCTCTCTCCAGCACTATAATATTTTCCTTAATCAATACTCACCTCCTTTCTTTCCTTCCCTTTCTTTCCTTAATATCTTATATCCAGGAATATTTAGTACCCAATCCTATCCTTTCTCCAGATCTCCATTATCGCCACGACATCATATTCCCATGTGGCTATTTGCACCTGCAGCTCACCAACCTTATTTACCACGCTTCGGTGTTTACACACATGCACTGTAAACCTATCTTAGACCTTCTTGTATTCACTCTTAGTCTTACTCCACCTAATACTGTACTATTTCTTACTGTAGTTCTATCTGTCTCTCCCAATCCTTTGTGCACCTTGTTTCTCCTTTCTAATGCTACATCCTGGTGCTCATTCCCCCCCCCCCACTTCACCGGCCAAATTAGTTTAAACCCTCCCCAACAGCACTTGCAAACCCCCTCACGAGGATATTGGTCCCAGCTCTATTGAGGTGCAACCCATCCGGCCTGTACAGTTCCCACCTCCCCCAGAACCGGTCCCAATGTCCCAGGAATCTAAAGCCCTCCCTCCTGCACCATTTCTCCAGCCACTCATTCACCTGCTCTATCCTTCTATTTCTATACTCACTAGCTCGTGGTACCGAGAGCAATCTGGAGATTACTACCTTTGAGGTCCTGCTTACTAATCTTTTTCCTCGCTCCCTAAAATCTGTTTGCAGGACCTCAATTCTCTTTCTTTCTATCTATGTCATTGATACCGATATGGACCACGACCTCTGGCTGTTCACCCTCTCCCCTCAGAATGTCCTGCAGCTGCTCAGTGACATCCTTGACCCTGGCACCAGGGAGGCAACATACCATCCTGGAATCACGTCTGTGGCCGCAAAAATGCCTGTCTGTTCCCTTAACTATTGAATTCCCTATCATTATGGCTTTCCCGATCTTCTTCCTCCTCACTTCCCCCCTCCCACCTCCCCCCCCCCCCCCCCCCCCCCCCCCCCGTACAGTTGAGCCACCCACGGTGCCGTGGACTTGGCTCTGGCTGTACTCCCCAGAGGAACCATCACCCTCACCAGTTTTTAGAACTGAATACTGGATTAGAGAGTGAGATGCACTCAGGGGACTCCTGCACTACCTGCCTGGTCCTACTTGTCTGTCTGGCGGTCATCCATTCCCTCTCTGCCTGCACACTCTTAAGCTGCGGGGTGACCACCTTCTGAAACGTGCTATCCACGTAGCTCTCAGCCTCACGGATGCATCGCAGTGATGCCAGCTGCTGCTCGTGCTCTGAAACCCGGAGCTTGAGCTCCTCCAGCTGACGACACTTCCTGCACATGTGGTTGTCCAGGACACGGGAATCATCCTGGAGTTCCCACATGGCACAAGATGTGCATTCGACAGGACTGAGGTGCCCTGCCATGTAAAATAGATTCACAACAAATGTTATGTTGATTATCACAAATAAAGTGTTGGATAAATGCCTGCTTAAGAGTAGCATTGAGGTTTTAAGGATAGAGATAGATAATCAAATTATGTAACGAACATGCAGAAATAAAGAAGTCATCTGTAGAATGCAACTGGCTAGAGTTGGATGGCTGACTAGTAATATTGAATTAATATCTTTTGAGGATTGGAACATCTTAAAGAGCTTTATTTTCTTCCGTACTTTATCTGCGGTAAGACATCTCCCTTTAGCGATTTGCATAAATTCAATGGCGAGGCAAAATGTACGTCATGCAGGGGGGGAGCGGGTGGGTGGGAGAGGGTGGGTGGGAGAAAGAGGCTTTCTGGTCTCTTGTTGTTTCATAACTTTTTCAATTATCAAAATGCTGCAGTTATTACTTGCATTGGGATTTGGAATAACAACTTTCAGCACTTGACCTTGGACTTGTTTATTGGGCAGATTAATACACATACTGACTGGAGGCATAAACTCTGGGGCATTTGTCTTGTGACTCCTGACACAAACTGAATGCAGTCTCTATTGGGCTGAAAGCAGAAACTGGCTTGGGAAATGTTTTCCTGTCGTAAGTTTGCTGAATACTTGGTACTGGGTTTATAGTTCTGAATGGTCAAAAGGAGGGCTATGTTACTGTTCTGTTGTGGCCTCTTCATTCTTTGGTACATTTGACATTCTAATTTTTGGTTTGTCTTTCACTGTATTTGATTTTATTTGTTCTGTGGGCTCCAACGTGCTCCAGCTTTTAGTTTGCCCTTTGTGCACTGATAGATCATTTTTTATATTCCATATTTTCTTAAGGGGCTGGCTGAGAACTTCCTTGGAGAACGCCACCTCTTTGTCATAGTGACATTTAAAAAGTAAATACATTCATTAAAATAGAACTGTTGCAAGAGGGATATGCTCCATTTCGAAGCAGGAAGGTGAGGGAGAAGGTGACTAGAGCTTTCTCTTTGTACAGCAGTACCACATGACCTCCATACTCCACCAATTTGTTTACGCCCTCTTCTCCATTCATCGTTTGTTATCCTCATCAATGTGCCTCCTGATCCCATGTTTCTGCTGAATCTTTTCACTACCTTTTGAGAAGCCACTGTCTAGTCCTTCTGTCTACTGAAGTGAAGAATGTGGTACAAGAGTCCTTTTACAAAAATGACAATGTGAGCCCGATTTTCTCTTGTGCATGGAGTACAGATGCAATACTTTTCACTCAATATTTCCATTCCCCATTAATGCAGGTTACTTTATGTACTCACTATGCCACTACTCTTTCAGGCCTCAATACTATGAGCAAATGATACACCATAAATATAGAGATAGCAGCTCGTATCTGCGTAGTAGCAGGATTGTGAATTATTTTAATCGGAAAATAAAATGTATACCACAGGCTTGTGGGGGTGACTTTTTAATTTAAAAGTTGCTGCTTATTAGAAGAGTGCTTACTTACCTCAGGAAAGTTATATACAGACATTTTCAATGGTTGTAGAGTTATACATGCCAATTGTCCACATTTTATGTGGACATTTTGTAGTGCCTGGAAACAACTCTTTCTTCCTCTCCTCCTCCCCCACCACATTCAAAAGTACAATTTGGATTCACTTCCGGTTCAGCCAAGCATTTGAGATTCAATGATACTATTGTTACATTCATCACCAATTCATGAAAGTGCATAAAGAATTACTCCAGTTAATTCTACTTGAGATAAAAGCTAACATCAGGACCTCCCCAAATGGATTGCCCATTAAAATTTAACTTGCCCAAAACTAAATTTCGCTGCTTTATAGGGAATCAATCCCCTCCAAAAAAGCAGTAGTTTAAATCTGGGTAAATATGTGTCCAGTGGGGGGGAAAAGGGCTAAAATTCAGTACATTTGGCAATTGGGGTTGATAATGAGAACAGTTAGATTAATAATAATAGGAGGGAGCCTTTGGCTTAGTGGTAGCATTCCCACCTTTGAAGTCAGGCCTGCCTTACAGGACTAATCACTCTGTCGGCTATTATAAAGATGGTTACATCCATGGGAGGACCGTTCTTGTTGTGGCCTCAGACTGTTAATCAGCCTGCAAATCATTCCACTACTTCACACTATTTCCCAAGGGAAGAGTGCAAAGATACGAAAATAACAACAATAATAACAATGTACACCAAGTGAAAAACAACAATGTACACCAAGTGAAGAGAATGGGAGAGTAACCAATATTTGTTCAAGAAGGGAGAGAAATATAATCTGGGTAACGGTAGATCAGTTAGTCTAACATCAGTTGTGGACAAACCCTTGACATCCGTAAAGTGTTGTATTCCAGGTGTCAGTGCTGGATCTGCTTTTGTTCTTTGTGTGTATATAGATGATTTGGACTTGGACAAAATTTCTCACCTTATTAATGCGACTTGTGCACGTGTTGTCCGAATGCTGTAGTTTTTGCCCTGGGACCCTTTCTGTTGATCTCTGAATACTGGAAGCTGGAGCATAACTGGTGTCCAGTCTTCCAAAAGTCCAACCTCCCTTTCCTCTCAAGTCTTTGAACATGTTGTCACCTCCCAAATCCATGCTCATCTTCCCACAACTCCATGTTTGAACCTCTTCAATCAGGTTTCTGCCCCCGCCACAACACTGAAACAGCCCTAATCAAAGTCACAAATGACATCCTATGTGACTGTGACCATGGTGCACTATTCCAACTTGTCCCTTCTCGACTTGTCTGCAGCCTTTGACACGGTTGACCACACCATCCTCCTCCAACGCCTCTCGACCATTGTCCAGTTGAGGGAGACGGTCCTCACCTGATTCCACCCTTGCCTATCAAGTAGTAACCAGAGAATCTCCTGCAATGGCTTCTCTTCCTCCCCCCTGCACCGCTACCTCTGGAGACCCTCTCCTATTTCCTTGGCCCCCTCCTATTTCTTACATTGCCCCTTGGTGAAATCTTCTGAAAACACAATGACAGGTTCCACATGTACACTAACGACACCCAGCTCTACCTTACCACCAACTCTCTCGAACCCTCCACTGCCTCCGTGTTGTCAGACTGCTTGTCTGACATCCAGTTCTGGATGAGCCGAAATTTCCACCAATTAAACATTGGGAAGATGGAAGCCGTTGTCTTTGGCCCCTGCCACAGACTCTGGTTCTTCACCAAGATTCCATCATAGAAACATAGAAAACATAGAAGATAGGAGCAGGAGTAGGCCATTCGGCCCCTCGAGCCTGCTCCGTCATTTAATGAGATCATGGCTGATCATCCAAATTCAGTACCCTGTCCCTGCTTTCTCCCCATATCCCTTGATCCCTTTAGCCTTAAGAAATATATCTAACTCCTTCTTGAATATATTTAATGAATTGGCCTCAACTGCCTTCTGTGGTAGAGAATTCCACAGGTTCACCACTCTCTGGGTGAAGAAATTCCTCCTCATCTCTGTCCTAAATGGCTTTCCCCTTTTCCTTAGACTGTGACCCCTGGTTCTGGACTCCCCTGCCATCGGGAACATCCTTCCTGCATCTAGTCTGTCTAGTCCTGTTAGAATTTTATAAGTTTCAATGAGATCCCCTCTCATTCTTCTAAACTCCAGCAAATATAAGCCCAATCGACCCAATCTCTCCTCATACGTCATTCATGCCATCCCAGGTATCAGTCTGGTGAATCTTTGCTGCACTCCCTCCATGGCAAGAACATCCTTCCTCAGATAAGGCGACCAAAACTGCACACAATACTCAAGGTGTGGTCTCACCAAGGCCCTGTACAACTGCAGCAAGACATCCTTGCTCCTGTACTCGAATCCTCTCGCTATGAAGGCCAACATACCATTTGCCTTCTTAACCACCTGCTGTACCTGCATGCTTACCTTCAGTGACTGGTGCACAAGGACACCCAGGTCTCGTTGCACTTCCCCTTCTCCCAATCTATTGCCATTCAGATAATAATCTGCCTTCCTGTTTTTGCCACCAAAGTGGATAACCTCGCATTTATCCACATTATACTGCATTTGCCATGCATCTGCCCAATCACCCAACCTGTCCAAATCATACTGGAGTTTCTCTGCATCCTCCTCACAGCACACATGCCCACCCAGCTTTGTGTCGTCTGCAAACTTGGAGATATTACATCTAGTTCCCTCGTCTAGATCATTAATATAGCTGGGGTCCTAGCACCGATCCCTGCGGTACCCCACTAGTCACTGCCTGCCACTCAGAAAAAGACCCGTTTATTCCAACTCTTTGCTTCCTGTCTGCCAACCAGTTCTCTATCCAAGTCAGTACCTTACCCCCAATCCCATGTGCTTTAACTCTTATGCAGAACCTTATCGAAAGCCTTCTGAAAGTCCAAATACACCACATCCACTGGTTCTCCCTTATCCTACCAGTTACATCCTCAAAAAATTCCAGTAGATTGGTCAAGCACGGTTTACCTTTTGTAAATCCATGTTGACTTTGTCTGATCCTGTCACTGTTTTCCAAGTGCTCTGCTATTACATCTTTTATAATGGACTCTAGCATTTTCCCCACTACCGATGTCAGGCTTACCGGTCTATAATTCCCCGTTTTCTCTCTACCACCTTTTTTAAATAGTGGGGTTACATTAGCTACCCTCCGATCCATGGGAACTGTGCCTGAGTCTATAGAATTTCGGAAGATGACCAGCAATGCATCTACTATTTCTAGGGCCACTTCCTTAAGTCCCCTAGGATGTAGATTATCAGGCCCTGGGGATTTATCGGCCTTCAATCCCGCCAATTTCCCTAACACCATTTCTCTACAAATACTGATTTCATTCAGTTCCTCCCCCTCCTTGGCCACTGTCTGAGGCTGAACCACACTGTTCACAACCTCACTGTCCTATTTGACCCTGAGCTGAGCTTCCGATCCCATATACTCTCCATCACCAAGACTGGCGACTTCCACCTTCATAATATCGCCGTCTCCGCCCCTGCCTCAGCCCATCTGCTGCTGAAACTCTCATCCATGCTTTTGTTGCCTGTAGTCTCGAATATTCCAATGCTCTCCTGGCTGGCCTCCCATCTTCCACCCTCCACAAAACTCCGCTGCCAGTATCCTGTCTCACACCAGGTCCCGGTCACCCATCACCTCTGTGCTTGCTGACCTACATTGGCTCCTGGTCGGCGAATGCCTTCATTTTGAAATTCTCATCCTTTTGTTCAAATCCCTCTATGGCCTCGCCCCCCACCCCACCACCTCTTCCCCCACCCCCATCTCTGTAACCTCCAACCTTCCAAAAACTCTGCATTCCTTCAACTCTGGCTCTTGTCCATCCTCTCACCCCCTTCCTTCACACCACCATTGGTGGCCGTGCCATCAGCTGTCTAGTCCCTAAGCTCTGGAATGCTCGCCCTAAACCTCTCCACCTCACTCTCCTCCTTTAAGACTCTCCTTAAAACATAGAATTTTACAGCACAGAAACAGGCCATTTGGGCCAACAGGTCTATGCCAGTGTTTATGCTCCACTCCTCCTCTCCCCCCTTGCTTCATCTCGCCTTGTCAAACTTACCTCTGTGACCAAGCTTTTGGTAACCTATCCTAATGTCTCCTTTTTTTGGCTCGGTGTCAATTTTTGTCTGATTACGCTCCTGTGAAGTGCCTTGGAACGTTTTACAACATTATAGGTGCTATATAAATGCAAGTTGTTGTTGAATTGCAAATGGCAGGAAACAGCCACATGCAGAGGTGCAGTTTGTTGTGATGGTACCAACCCATGGCAAAGAGTGGGGCGGCAGTGGAGTGCGATCCCAAACATATGCAGGTAGTGAACTTTACTCGATCAGTCATCGGAGGAGCACTGTCTGCCACGGCTCCCTAGTGCCTGCAAGTACATTTACTGCTCTGTAAACATCCTTCCTTTAAAATCCTCTTCAGTGTAGTGGTGGCGTATCCTGACTCTCTGGCCAGTAATGTTTTTGTCCACGTGTCACCAACAGCTGTTCCTGTGTGTCACCCAATGCACTCTGCTCTGGCTCACTAATTCCTCTTGGCTGGATGTCTCTGGGTTGGTGAGTGAGTTAGTGATGGCACATGCTCTGAAGTGCTGGCAGGGCCCAATGCACTAAGTGTAGTTCATCTTCTTTGGGCACATCTGAAAGAGGACAAGAGAAGCTAAGTCCACGAGCCACTTTCAGTAGAAGGAGTAAGGTTTTATCATGCAGTTTGCTGACCGGTAATGCAGAGTGCAGTAGGATCAGAAGGAAGAGAAGCAGAATGTCATCAGGAGCTTGCAGCTGGCACAGGCCCTCTTGCTTCCCCATCTTTGACTCCCACTGTGGCCACCCTCCCCAGGTTTAGAAGAGCTTCCTCCTCCTAGGGGCTGAGAGTGCGGAGGTTTGGATGTCCACCATCTGCCACAGCACTCGCTCTTTGTTTTTATGTGCATATCTTGCCCTTGAAAAAGAATGCAAAATGTGAGAATTGTCTTTTGTTTCCATGATGTGTAGTAAAACCTAGGTCAGCATGCAGCTCATCATGTGTGTGATGGCAGAGTGATGCAACAAACAATTGCATTCCAAGTGAGGCTTTTAGTGGGGTCCACAGCTGCAATGGCAGACCTGCTCCTGCACACCTGCCAGACATTGCTCCTCAAAAACTTTGTTGCTATGTTGCAAATTTGCTTTTGTGTGTGTGCCTGCCCTTTAAGCTACTGCAGGTCTTTAAATCCTGCAGGTGCACACTAGTCCCTACCCCCAGCAGGTGAGCTCCGAATCTAGAGTGTTCCTGGCATCTGGATATTGGCCAAATATTTTAACTCGGCTGACCCTGGAAATGACAGTGGGGCCTGCCCAGTTCACATCTATACAATAATACAAAAACGAAAAAATACTGCGGATGCTGGAAATCAGAAAATACTGGAAATAGGCAGCATCTGTGAAGGAAAGGTCATCGACCTGAAACGTTAACTCTGTTTCTCTCTCCACAGATGCTGCCTGACCTGCTGAGTATTTCCAGCATTTCTCTTTTTATTTCACATCTATACAAATTTTAGCACAGTCATCACTAATTCCACAATATTTGTCGAGCATAGACTGTGTGTCAACTGGAAATGTAATGCTGGGGTTGGGGTGGGGTGGGCAGATGATCCTCTCTGAACGTATTGCTGCCCAGAGGCACTGGGCACATAATTGTAAAATTGTATTTCATATTACCCTAATTTGTGCCATATTCACAAAAATTGCTTTCAAAAATAATTTATTATTCTGACCAGCAACTTGCCTTTTCTTCTAAGCAGGCTATCGTTGGAACAAGTGATCTAGACATATTTTGAATGTACATGTTACTCTTTGATATTTCAATGTAATACATACAGTAAAAGTTAAGATTTCTGATGCAGTTTTTTTTTTGCTTGTACAGGCATTTATAAGACCTTTTCGAGAACATCATATTGATCCAACTGCAATAACCAGGCACGACTTAATTGAGACTAATGGAGATAACTGTATGTTTACCATTATTCCACTGGCCCATATGACCTACAGGTTTCTCACCAACAGTCCAGGTGAGATTATATCATTCTTTATTGTGACCCATCCTTTCATTGAGCAAAGAAGTCTTCAATTTCATGAACACTAAAATTTTGAATCCCGGAATTAGATTTACAGGTTTGCACTGACCCAATTGCAAGAAACTGCAAGGAGCTTGTTGGCACAGCAGTTAGAAGGGTTCTGGTCAGAACAATAAGTTCCCAGGTTTATCCCTGACCCTGATTTTATATGAGGAACTTTATGGATTACCATGTCACCAAGATAGCAGCCATCCATGCAGCTGCCTCTGCTGCTTCCCCCCCCCCCCACCTCCAACCCCCTTCTGCTTGCTCACCATGTCAAACATCCCCAGACCAAAGGCCTGTCTTCTGGCCTCTCTCTAGTTTCTTCCCTAATTGTTCACCCCCCCCCCCAACCCCCCAAACCCTCTCCAAGTTCATCTCACCCATGAGATCAACCTCTTGCCCCCCTGTCCCCGTTTCCAATCAGCTGCTGACCACATAACTTCCCTTCCTGGCCCCCATTGCAGTTGACGTTGCAGGTGGTTCCCTCTTCTCTGGCACCATTCCCCCCTCCCCCCTTTTCAATACTGCCATCATCACCCCTCATTTCAAGAAAATGCACCCTCAACCTCTCTGTCCTCATTAACTACCGCTCCATCTCCAACCTCCTTTCCTCTCCAAAGTTCTTGAATGTTTTGCTATCTCCCAGATCCATGCCCATCTCTTCCCATAGCACCCTATTTGAACCCCTTCAACTGGGTTTCCAAACCCCACCCACACACAACACTGAAATGGCCCTAACCCAAAGACATTGTAGGTTTTTTCTTAACTCTCTTCACTCTTTAGGGTAATCAGAGGTAAGATCAAGCAAGTTTTAAAACTTTTCCAACAATTGGTTTTATTGTGATTAAAACACAGCAGGTTTACAGATAGAGATGCATGCAACCTTAAGTCAGTAGTATAACTCAAAACTGAGAGTGGTTACATTTTTCTGCCTTGGGAGACTGAGGGGTTAATTCTTTGTTGACATCCTTCTTGGTGTTCTTCTGGTCTTTCTCCTGGACTGTCGTCTCCTTTCACTTTTTAGAATGGCTGCTCTTATACCATTCATGCTGGAAAAAACAAGCGGCTGATACTTTTCCCCTTCCCTTTCCCATGGATCAAACAAGCTGATACTGCAGCTTCTGATGTCTATGGCAATTTCCCACAGACTTTCAAGGCCTAGATAGGCTTTATCTTTAACCTTGCCCCTTATCTCCGCGAAAGTACATTGTCTCAGTTACCCTTCTAAGCAGTCTGAAGCAATAATAATACCTTTCAAACTCTGTCAACCTTCCCAGAATGCCACCTTGAACAGTCAAGTCTAACAGTTCTATGTTCCATCCTTGTTGAACCAAACTCTGCTTCTTCAGTAAATGAATCCATATTGAAAATCCTTCAACATAAACAACATTCTCTGTGACTGTGGCTCATTTCCCCTCCTCATCACTTCTGCAGCCTTTGACCAGCTTGATGGGACTGCCTCTCCTTAATTGCACAGCTTGATGGAACTTCGCTTGGTTCCAATCTTATCCATCCGATAGTAGCCAGAGCATCTCTAACAGTGGCTTGTCTTCCTACCCCTGCACCGTCAACTCTCAGCTCCTACCTCTTTCTCATCTACATGGTGCCCCTCGGTGACATCAAAGCCCAGATTTTAACCCTACCTGCAAATATTTCCTCCAGTGCTACAACCCCCCCCCACTTCTTGAACCCCCCTTTCTTCTGACTCCGGCCTCTTGTGCATCCTCCTCCCTTTGCCTCACCATTAGTGGAAGTGCTTTCAGCCACCTAGGCCCCATGCTCTGGAATAGGTTGTGGGTTCAAAACCTATTCTACAGACTTGAGCACATAATATAGGCTGATGCCTTAGTACAATACTGAGGGAGTGTGTACGTGCACATGTATGTGCGATCTATGTTGGCTGGACATTCGGTACAATGATTTACAAGGAGTTGGGACAGTCTAGAAGAAGCATATCAAACTGGGCTATTGTTGAGGTAAACTTTTTATTGTATTTTGTGGACTTCGTATTCACATTTACATTTTATGAAGCCATCATACCTTTTGATTGCACAGTACTTCCAAGAGGAGTGCATCGATACAGAAGGCTTTTTGGTATGGTTGTGGTTGAGAGCACTGTGGATTTAAATAGTATGTTCTTGGGATTTCTGGGGTTTCAGTTGGGTCAAGGAATGAGGGGTCCTCTCCAGGTGCGAGGGGTGAAGTAACATTTCCAGCATCATTGGGGATGTATTGTTTCATTTGAGTGAATTGGCAACTTTGCTGTGATCAGTGGAGGGTGTCAACCAAATGGCAGGAGGTGAGCACATGGAGATTTTCGCACTCGTATCCTTAGCTTGGGAAGCTGCTGTTTTCCTTTGGGCCAGTGTTGCAGAGGGTTGTCGTAAGTGGATCCGGTCCAGGTTTGGCAGCTGGAGATATGGGTGTGCGTGTTAGTTTGTTTGAAGCCAGCTGGTTTACTGTCTGTGAGCACTGATAATTTTGCAGGGTGCACTCGTGATTTAGCACTGCATCGATATAGCATGCAGCTTTTTCTCCTGTCTCTGGCTGTGGAGATAGGATTGGACTTTGGGTGTTAAGGTAGGGCTCTGTAGGGGCCCACTGGTTAAGAGGTTTGGGGAAGCAGGTGAAGAGAAGTACAATGCTTTTGGCATTGCAAATATTTCTTTGTTAAAAGGAATATTTCCCATTGT
The DNA here is from genome assembly GCA_030390025.1 of Squalus acanthias. Taxonomy (NCBI): domain Eukaryota; kingdom Metazoa; phylum Chordata; class Chondrichthyes; order Squaliformes; family Squalidae; genus Squalus; species Squalus acanthias. The sequence goes on along the minus strand of CM059430.1, from coordinate 38,348,869 downwards.
GCTGGCGACTCCTTTTGTAAGCACCTGATAGAGAAGCTGTGGATTTTTTCCCCCCACCTTGTCCGAGTTATTTGGGGATAATAAATTTGCAGATATTGATGCTGGGGTCCAGAGCTTCCTAACTGGGCAGCTGGCCAGATCATGACTCCACCAGAAGTCCAGGTAAACTTTAACCCACGACCGCTTTAAAGGTCAGAACTCATTTGTGAAGCTTTGTGCCAGATGTAGCTGTATTTCTGGGGCTTGACTACTATCCTAATATGGTATGTAACACTTGGCAGCAGCTGTGGAGCTCATAATAGTTTAGCTACTAAAACATCTAAAAATTCTGATGATGTTGCCAAAAAATTACACAGTATTTGTAGCACCAGGCAAACACACTGCTATCTCTGGGCCACGGTCTCAACTGGGAGTGCCTGCATTTTTGGATAAGAGTCTGCTTGCTTTCAAAATCCTGAGAAAGAATTAAACCGCAGCTAATAGTCGAGGATGTCTGTTTGTCGACCAAGATGAGATCTAATATTTTGTACTATTGCTTTAGAAGCTGCAACAGACCTGTTTTATTAAACAATCTTGTTTAATTTTCACTGTTAATAAATCCTATGTTTTGGAATCTTTATTTTTAAAGCTATCTTACCATGTAGTAAATTCCATCGATTTTTATTTCTACTAATATTGTGATTCTTAAAGTATGCTCGGGTGAAAGCTTTAAGCTGCAGACAGTTTAGTCTGGTTCTCTTCGTCATAGCCTAACTACTCACTGTTATTCTAAAGGGAACTGAGTGGAGATTGCTTGCTAGACGTTTGGAAGAAAAGGCTGTTTTGTTTCAAAGTTCCAAAACCTACATCTAGAATATGAGACCATTCAACTGTAGTTATCATTACCCCTTTTAAAGAGGCAGCCTTCTTTGGAATGTGCAGGATTGAGATGTATCCCTACATTGATAAGAAAGTTGACCTGTAAAATTTAGATCATGTGTTACTTTTAAAATGTAAATACGGCACTCAAAAGTTTGGTTTTAAAAGGGTTCAGTGACACACGACATATTGTGAAACACTGTTTTTGTTTTCCATTTATTTTTGAAGTCGTGGGGTCAACTTCCACATGTATGCTAACAACATTCAGCTCTACTTCTCCACCACCTCTTACGACACCTGTACTGACTCTGTGTTGTCAGACTACACCCAGTCCTGGATGAGCTGCAATTTCCTCCAGTTAAACATTGGGAAGACCAAAGCCATCGCCTTCAGCCCCCGCTACACACTCTGTACCCATGCCAACGATACCATCCCCCTTCCGACCCACTGCCTCAGGTTGAACCAGACTGTTTGCAATCTTGGTGCCCTATTTGACCCTGAGCTGTGCTTCTGACCCCATATACTCTCTCTCACAAAGATCTCCTAATTCCACGTCTATAACATCACCTGCCTTCACGCTTACGTCAGCCAATCTTCTGCTGAAACTATCATTCTTTGTCACCTCCAGACTCAGCTATTCCAAAGCTCTTCTGGCTGGCCTCCCATCTTCCACCCTCCATAAACTTTCAAAACTCAGCTGCCCGTGTCCCGTTCTGCACTAAATTCCACTCGCATCTCCCGGGACCTACATTGGCTCCCGGTCCCCCAACACCTTAAATTTAAAATTCCTAACCTCGTGTTTAAATTCCTTCATGGCTTTGCCCTTTCCTATTTCTGTAATCTGCTCCAGCCCTGCAACCTTCTGAGAACTCAATGTTTCTCCGACTTCTGTCCTCTTGTACATCCCCAGCTTCCTTCATCACACCATTGGCGGCCGTGCCTTCAGCCGTCTAGTCTCCATGCCCTGGAATTGCCTCCCTTTCCACCTTTAAGATGCTCCTTAATACAGGCCTCTTTGACCAAACTTTTAGTCACCCCTCCTAATATCGCCTTCTTTAGCTCAGCATCGTTTGTCACTTTGGTGAAGCACCTTGGGTTGTTTTTCTACGTTAAAGGCACTATGTAAATGCAGTTGTTGTTGAATCATGGCGATATGTCGTGGTCCAGGAGATTATGAAGCTTGTCTTGATCACCCAACATCCTCTGGTGGTGTGCAGCCTGTGCTTGACTACCACCAGATTTGAAATTTATAAGTGTTGTTTCATTTTATGCCATCTCTGGTGGGGTCTGCAAGTAAGGCATAAAGAGGATTCTGTCAAAGTCTGATTTTAGAATGGGCACAGCAATGGTTTTAACTCCTTAAATAAGCAGTGGAATACAAGATTATAGAATATTCTCAGTAAACATCGAGTACGACAGATTCCATTTTATTTAATTTTATTTCACTGCATCCATGTTAATTTACAAAGTGTTGAGTAGCTGGGGTTCCCTGCATCACCATCTGCTTGAAAGAAAAGGCAAAGAGAGACATAAAAGCCATTCACAATTCATTCCAAATACTCAGTGGGGATTATCATGCTGCCGTCATTGCAGTGATACTCACACCCCATCCAAATGCTCAACAGGAGGACCATCACACTGCCATCATTCCAGATTGTTTGTGCTCACAGCCATTCCAGATTGTTTGTAAAACCTTTCATTTATATGTAATCAGACTTCAAACAAGCTATGCTATATTTTTGCTGGCTGTGAGTGTGGATGATCCTGAACAATTCTGGTTCTGTTCCAGATCGACTTGGAGTGATGTACACAATATGCAGCAATTATGCAGCCCATGAACAGTGAGCTCATTTGAAGTGGTCTGTTTCTCAAAATTATACAGTATGTGTATGGACATGGGTCACTCTTATACAATGAGACATCATCACCCGACATGGGATTTTCTTCTTCCTTTTCTTTTACTTTATTTTCTCCTTGGTTTTTTTTTCCAAATTAACTTTATTATTAATTCATTAATTGTCTTTATTTCTGCTTTTTTCATCTCCATTAAATATTATTTATCCTCCTTTCTTCCTTGTATATTTCCTTTTATTGTACAGGTAAAAGTTGCACCTGATTTCTCCATCATATTAAAGTGCCTCCACCAGAGAATACAATGGGATCTAAAAATAGTTTTTACCCAGATGTGACCTTCATGGGGAGAGGAGCAGGTATACAGGACTAATCTTTCTTAAACTAAGAGCATCCCTTACTTAAACCCAACAAACACGCCAAATACTTGCATCCGAAATAGAACATTTTCTTCCACCAGCGACTTTGGGTGGTTACATGGTTACTGTCACTAGGAATTTCCAGTATGCATAAGCAATAGATACACACTGCCAACCAATAGAGGCCGAGAAATTTGTCTCGGGCTGAGGCTGAAGTCGGGCAGTATCTGGTCGGCCGCCCATTATACCCAGCGCCTGATATTCCGTTCCATTGACTGCAGTGGGACTGAATGTCAGGCGCTGTGTATAACAGGTGCCTGAACCGATACCGCCCGTCTTCCGCCGCTGCCCGAGATGAATTTCTAGGCCAGAGTCTCTAAGTAGAATGAATATTTAAGAAATTCCGTGCATACGACATACATTTTTTGTAATGATGAGAGCTTGGTGAAAAAGAAACGAATGTTCACTTACTGTGGAACCACCTCTTGCTGTCTCAGATTGGAGCTGCCCTGTTTTAGCAACCGCAACTTTGGATTGTTCGTTCCTCGACATATCCATCTGTTGTAAAATGGCACTGCAGCCCTGTATGAAAGGACAAATTGAGAGATACCTAGAGGAGTTTGCTTTTGCGTAGACCCACATAGCAGTGTGGGACAGAAGCCACAACTTTTGCAATTGGTTAGTGGCATTGTCAATGCAATGCTATCATCGAGAACTGGTTCACACCACATCAGGAAGAAGCACAACCAGTTAAACATTAATTTGGAAACCAGATTGTACTGAAAATACGCACTCCAGTTTCCAGAGCACAATATAAATGGACATTTTCAAATGTAAACTCTTCACTTAAATTCAATATGAACATATGAATACCACAGAAATATGTGGTAGAAATTGGGACAACAAAAACTGGAAGAATAATTTGTTTTTCCATCCTCCTCCTATAATTCTGTCCTCCGCTCCCCCCCTCCAATCCTTACATCTTTGACAGAGTTGGTCATACCATTCTCCTGAACAACCTCTCTGTGGTCCACCGCCATGGTGTTGCACTCTCGTAGTTCCATTCCTACCAGTCACAATATAGCTAGTACATCTCCTGCAATAATTTCTCCTCCAGTGTCTACATGGTCAACTCCAGTGTGCCCTAAGGTTTCATTCTTGGCCCTTCTCTATCCTTCATCAATATGTTGTCTTTCAATAACAAGCATGGGGTCAGATTTCATCTGTATGGCGATGGTACCTAGCTCTACCTCTTCACTACCACTCCTATGATTCCTTTTTGTTGCTGTGCTGCCAGACTGCCCATTTAACGTCAAGTTGTGGATCAACCAGAATTTCTTGCAGTCAGTATTGGCAAGACTGAAGCCATCTTGGTTAACCCCACCAGATATTGCACACCCTATTCTTTGATCTCATCCCCCTCTCAAATTGCCTGCTGAAGCTCAACCCAGCAGCTTTCAATCTCTGTGTGTTCCTCGCCCTTGAGCTGAGATTTAAACTTCATATCTAGTACACGACCAAGTCTCCCTACCACCACTTCCAAAACATCTTCCATCTCTGCTCCTACCTCACCTCTGCTGTTGCTGAAACCTTCATCCATGCCGTTATCAGCTCCAAATTTAACTTTTCTAACAACCACGTCACTGGCCCTCCCAGGTTCCAGCTTTGTAAAGTCCCACTCATCCAAAGCTCTACTGCCTGCATCCTATCTCACTCACCTATCACCACGATTCTTGGCAACCTCAGTCGGCTAATCATCCATTCTCAACACATTTCAAAAGCCTCGTCCTTATCTTCAAATCCCTCCACTGCCTCATTCCATCCTACCGTCAGAACATTCTCTAGCTCTCTGTCCCTGCTCATGCTCTCTTCTCTTTCAACTCTGGTCTACTGGTCACTGCCCCCTCTCTCTGCTCTATCATCCGTGGCAGAGATTTTAGTCATCCTACCCTGCACTCTGGAGCTCGCTTCTACCTTCAAAAGCCTCCAGAAAATGTACCTCTTCAATTGCACCTTAGGCCACCAAACCCCTCTTATTCCTGCTTGGGTCTGATGCCCAACACCCTTGTATGTTTTGCTTTATTAAAGGCGCTATATAAATGTTAGTTGTCTACTTGTGTTTTAGTGGACTTCATTCTGTACACCCATCCTTGATGGGCTGTTAGAAACTGTGCTATTTTTTCCACCTTCCATCTGTAGGTTGCAAAGCATTTAGTCACCTGTATTTTCACAGGCACTTTCACTTCTCTCTTTCTACCTGATGTGTGTCTCAAACCTTCCCCCAACCTGCATCCTGTTGGATCGAACCACCCATTCTGCCCACTTCATTCCTGCTCCCTACCTTTCCTGCCACGAGTGATTGCTCCTCTAGGCCTCGCAGGATGGGAGGGGCAAAGAGAAGCAGAGCCAGGGTGATTGGTGATGGAGAAGAAACTGAACACATCTGGGACTAGCCATATTAAAGTCAGGATAGCAACCTTTTGGGGGTAAGGATATAAAATCAATTTTTCCCCCCAGCTTCAACCATCCTCTCCTCTTCCAAGTCTCACTGTGACTAGCACTGACGGGTACTGAGGAGGTCAGGTAGGTGCCCTTTTCAAAAGACTGGGCTGAAGATTGGAATTTAGTGAAATGGGGGATTTAACCTGCGTTACCCACTCATTGATAATTATGTTGGTAATTCAACATGGGGTTGCACTGCATTGCATCGCGATACCAAAAATTTGATTGGAAGCATATGAAACAATGGAAAAAAAAACAAGTAAACCGCGAGCACAAAGGAAAATGACCTTACCTTTTTCGACTTAACAGAATGACAAAGGGAAACAGTGATGGGGAGCTTGTCTCGGCATGCATTAGCCTAGTCTAGTTTGTTTGTTTGAGATATGTAAATCGGATCTATGGAGATTGGCCTTATTGGAGATTGGCGCTGGTTCAGCTTGTTTATTCCGTACAAAGAATCCAAATGTAAACTAGAGCATGGAGATGACTGATACTGGTCTAGTTTGTTTATTTGTTTGTTTGAAAGACATAGTGTAAGGTTGGCCTTCTTCCAGATCTTGTTTATTTGAGAGAGACATGCACAAACTTGTGTTGCTTTTGTACCGTTGTGTTACCGTGTTAGGGAGCCAAGTGCCAACGCACAAGTCCTGTGCATCTGGCGGCAGCCCCAAAATAAACTTGTTGAATTCGCTAAGGCCATTCCTTTAACCAGGTCTTTCCTCTCGCTGGCCTCAACAAATCTGATGCAGTGGCTTTGGGCTTGCTGCAGGCTGCACAAGACCCATGCATTGGGAGCTGGCAGCACTAACGTGACATAGCAGCAATATAAAAGCAGCTATAATGTAAGCCAACCCTGCAGGGATGGGCCTTACGAACAATAGCTGCTTGTTTTATTATTCTAATGCATTTCAAGTATTAAAAAGAATCCAGGGCATGCAGTTTTAAAAGTATGAATTCTTTTTATACTTTATATTTACCAAATGCTGTCTTACTCCTCTTAAAGAAACACCAAGCTGTTTAATTTTGAAAGGTTATTTGATTTGCCATTGTTCTCCTCTACAGTATGTAGCGTGTCATTGAACCCTTTTGTCCTCCCTGCAGAAGTCCATTTAAATAGTGGTCCGTTGGTGAAAGTATCTCCCACTGAAGGGAATGGGTAGTGGTAATGAAGCTGGCACTTCTATCAGCATACTGTGTTCAGAGAGGTTGCTGTGGAAATACTGTACTGGCACAATCAGATCAGCTGAATAACAGCAGTTCAAATAGACCCATTGTGCCAGCAGATGATGTCAGCTGATAGAGGATTTTAAAAGCTCTGATAGTTCGATGTGAGCGGCTGCCTGTGAATTGCAGGCAATGTGCGATATTTCTCTCTTTTTTTAAATTTTTAAATAATAGCTGAATGATTCAAGGTAAGCAGCTCCTGCTCAGTTGCACCAGTAACCTCTTTCTAACCGGCTTCCTTGCAGTTCAGGACTACACGTGACACTGTATAGAATAATGTAGTTCAGGTCACACAGGAAAATTGGGGTGAGTCCTGATGCCATTTCCTGCAAGGAGCGCAGGGTCATATCCATTGGCCCATTAACAACCAACAGGGGATGCATTCTCAATCAGATGTCCAGCTGCTAAGGCCTTTTTCCCAGGAGACAAGCATCCAGATGGTGTTGTTTGAATTCTGTTCCCCAGGGATAATCCCGTATGTGCTTGGAAAACTGATTCACCACATGTTCTTCCTCCCCTCAAGTTTCAAATGGACTTTTGATCTGACCCCCTTCTGTTTCCCACTACCCTTTGCAGGAAACATTATCAGGACCCCCCAGTAAGCAAAGCCTATGTAAAAAGTCGGTACTGTTTTGCCTGCAGAGTTATGGAATTCTTTTATCCAGCTCCCAGATGGGAAAGTGGATATAATATTGGTGGTCCTGTTCCTTCATCTGCCTGTGCTGACATTACAGAATTAAAATGGCTCACAGACTTGTACTGAATTTTAGAGCTACATCCCCCAGAGGATAAACTTTACTTTCAGAGCCAGGTCTGCTTTGATTTAAAAATTAAGAGCAGCATCATCTTCAGCAATATCTGCAAACTAACTAACTACCAAGGGGGAGCTTTGAATTACATAATGTATATTCTTTGCATGGAATGATTTGATGCTTTTTCAAATGCGGGCCAACAGCTCAGCAGGCATCAGACTCCTCTTCCAGCTGAGGAGGAGTACTTGAAACTCTGGATAGGGTGGGTGACCACAGAGGCTTCAACCCTTCCAAATTCCTACTGTTTGGTCAGTCCAAAGCATTCAAATAATCTATGGGGGCACCTGCTGAGAAAATCTATTTGCTCCCGAAAGGGGAGTGGGTCAGCAGATCGTACAAAGTAAAAGCTGCAGTTGCCTCGTGATATTTTGATCAGGGTTCTTTGAATCTGGGAAGGAAAGAGTAGTAGAATTTATTTTTCTGAATTGGTATTGGAAAACGCTGACTACTTCTTGCTAAATCAGTAGGAACACACAAATCTAGTGCATTCATTTCCATTTCAGTCACATTTTAACTGGCCTGTTTGTGCTAAGGCAAATGGTTTGTTCACTACAACTCAGAAGATACTTCTAATTTGGTAACTGTTCACAAAGGTGGCACTGCAGTGAGAATTGCATTGCATGAACTTCTGGTCACTTAGGACGTCTCTGACCCTGTAAGTGCTTCAATTTGTATTAAAGTAATGTGCCGCCCCAAATTTTCCATCCATCTTAATTTAATTCTGGATGCGAACTCGGAAAATCAGCCCCATTAAAATCCACACATTGGGGTAATTTTCACTTTCACCATGGTGAACTTGGGGAGGACAGCGCCTGATCTTCATATTTCCATGGCTTTTGGCACGAACCAGGAGGGGGCATAGCATTGGGGGTGTGGTCACGGGGGAGGGATGCAGCAGCGTAGGAGGGTGGATTTATTGAAAGGTTTTCCACAAGTCACTGCTGGGCAAACCCTTCAAGTAGTTCCACCTGCTGCGATTGGACACTGTCACTCTGAGCACATGGCTATTTCTACTTCCCAACTCACTGCTGGCTATCTCATGGTGCTACTGACCATCTATGCCTTTCCCACCACTGCTGATCCACCGAACACCTACCGTTCTCCTCCCAGTACTCCTTCGATCCACCACCATTACCCACTGCTGCCAGACCGATGTCCCTCCCTTCCAGTGCTCCCACAACCCAGGATGTTCCCAGTGCCTCCAAACTGCTACCTACCTATTGCTCCTGCATCCCTCAACACCATCCTGTCGGTTCTCGCTGACCCTAACATTCCAATGCTCCGTCACCCCATGACCCATGCTTCAAAACTGCAGAACCACTATTTCAACACGAGTGACCCCACCACTGCTTCATACAATGTCTGCAGCCTACCCCGCAGCTTCCCGCAACATTTTCCCGACCAGCTTCCTCTGAATCCTGTTTTATTTAAAAAGAGGGACAATTAACTGCATAGTTAAACTAACTTTTAATAATAATTTCCGTGTGAATTATGCATATAATCATAGAATTTGAGCCCAAAAAAATCACTAACAACTCTACAATATTCTGCAATAAAAATGTAATTCGACTTATTCAATTACCGAGTAATAATTGGACATGGCACTGATGTATGTTACATGGGATAAAACAATGTATTCTCAGAGTCACCATGAGCAACATCAGGGGAGATCTACTGGTATAAAATCTAAAGCTCTTAATATTCTTGTTGGGAACTGTGTTTGCGTTGCCCTCCTTGTTTGCATTCAGTATTTGAGTAACACCATGCTTAATATTCTACACGCAGTGCTGATTTGAAAAGCTAGTTTGAGCAGTATGCATAGGTTGCTGCTAGAACACCAGTTGTATACTTGTAACTTTGTCTGACAGTGAAGCTGATAAGAGCATTTGCTGAGGATGTGCAGGGTTAAGAAACCTATCTCCTACGATCTGAGTATTTGTTTATAGTGCTGTCAAAGAAAATGAGAATGGGATAATCGAGTCGCAAAATAGTCGGGGGTAATGTGAATATTAAAAGTACCGCATTTCAGTGCTGAGCATATACAAGTTACTGTGACTTCGAGATAAACTGATGGTCCAAGTGGCCATTCTTGTGGTGTGTTCGTAGAAGTTAGTGTTGGCAGGATATTCCACCACAGGGACCAAATCCTTTTCTCATTCCATGTCCATACACGCACCCATTCATGCTAGATCACAATCGGGAGCAGGAATCCTGTCCATTTCCCGTGCCGAGACCCATTACACAGCTCTTATCACTGCCCCGATTGAGAATAGCTAACCAACAGACGAGCGATCAAATCTGGGTCCTCCCTGATCGGTCAGCTCAGCCAGTTACTACCTTAACCAGCAGAGTCATTAGGGAAGCCCCTTAGCCAATCATTAGAGGAGGTAATCCCCAAGTGGAAAAAAATATGTGCATCAACTGGGGGAAAAAATGAGCATGATTGAGAAAGAGTTCCGTTCAGCCAGTGACAAACTAAGGTGATGCTCGTGCCCCTCTCCCCACAGAGAATGGGGGAACAGGTCACCCTAGTCTGATCTTAAACACCTTCTAATGCCTCAAGTGACATTGACATGGGCCTGGGAGAAAATTGCTAACTGCCGTTTTGTTCAGAAGTGGGTTCAGCGATCTACCGGATAGTCACTGAAGTATTATCTGCCAACAAAACTATTTTTGAATGCAGACCCATTAAAAAAAAAAAACCCCAAAAAAACAGTTGACTAATGAATTATTACAACCATCTTGTTTGACTCCATTTTTAAAATACCAGAATGCTACAAAGATAACCAGGCACCTATGATCTGTAGTGATTAAAAATATATATTCCGGCACAGACACGATGGGCAGAAATTTCTGTGGCGTAAATTTCTATGATATACTCGCAAGTGAACATTAATCTCACAGGCTGCACCAAACTCCCACCTTGTCGTTCTGATCATCTTTCCTGTGCACACAAATTGAGACATCTGTTCACACCTACTGTACTGATCTGCTGTCCATTTATTCCTTCTTGCACAACAATCTGTTAACTTTGTAAAGAAGTAACATAGCAGCTTATGAAAGAACTTACAGATAACTGCAATTCAAAAGTGACACATAGGAACAGGAATCGGCTATTCAGCCTCTTAAGCTGTTCCGCCATTCTATCAGATCACAGCTGATCAATACCTCAACTCTATTTTACAAGTGTTTGAATCAAATTATTTAAGACCCAAGTACAGGATGGCCTAGTGAAAATATAGATTCACTGTATATTCCATTTTCTTTTATGATTCTTTCAATCCAAATAAACTAACAAAAGGCAATTGTGTGTACGTATTATCCTTTCAATTCTGGACAATATCTTTACAAATTGATTCTATTTTACTGTGTAAATTGTACTTTTGAGAATAGTGTGTTTCAGCACAGTGTGGAACAAATGTATGTATAACAGGCACATTTTTCAGCTTTCTGCCTTTTTCCCCAAGTAATGAGTTGTGGGAGGTATTTAATTTGTAGTCTGCTGCAGTCTCGCACGATCACAGTTGATGACCAAGCTCTGACAGTAGAATGTATTGTGAGAAAGGTCAAGAATGTAATTAACACAGCCAGTTTGGAGAAGTGGAATTGTGTAATGTTCAAAAATAACTAAACTTCCGAGCCAAGCAGGATCAGATCAACCCCTGATACTGTGATTGTGTGTTTGTGAGAGAGAACAAACAAGGGTTCAGGGGAAATATCTGTGAGAAAGACGTAACTCTGAACTATTGACTAGGATGTGTGAAAATGTGATGTAGGTTCACTATTTGATGTGAATGTGTGTCAAGAATCATCTACTACTCCGATGAAATAGCTGATCAATTTTGGCATCCTTGATATTGATTGGCGGATTTAGGTAGGATAACACAGTCAGATGCGACATGAACTGTCAGTGGGACATAGCGTGGGATAAGGCACAAGCTGGCAGCCAGTAAGGGAATGAAGAGATGAAGAAGAAGCTGCTACAGTCTTGCCTGACTAGGATCAGGCATCCTTTGGTGCTCATTAGGAAATGCAGTAACTCAGAAGCAGGATGATAGCTCCAGTGGTTTAGTGCTCAGCTGCAAACTACAACGATTTAAGTCCGATTCCGAGGGATGCCTGTCACTCAAACGCATTTGCCTTGGAGGGTGAATCTTCATTCTCCTCGGGTGAGCTGCTAGATGGGATGTATTGCAAGACTGTTTTTTGCCATGGAGAAGTGAAAAAATATGCTGACAAACCCTGTTTGAATGATCTACTGGTGGGCTGGTCTGGGCTCTTGGGCAGCACGGTGCCTGCCACAGTGCAGGACTGCATTCCGCTCTGAAGCAGCAATGTGCCCCTTGCTTGGCAAACTGTGCAGGACAGTTATGTCTCTGCTTGGCTCGCTCTGGAGCAGCACTGTGCCAAGTATCATGGTGCAAATCTTCTAGTTGTGGAGAGGTCTTGTTATACAATGGCCTTCAACTGGCCATATCCAGCTTGACCTCTCTGCAGCCTTCGGCATGGTTGACCAGACACCATCCTCCTCCAATGTCTCTCCTCCATTGCCCAGCTCACTGGGACTGCCCTCGCCTGCTTCCGCTCTTACTTATCCAGTCATAGCCAGAGAGTTTCCTGCAATGGCTTCTTTCCCACCCCATTACCTCTGGAGTCCGACAAGGATCTATCCTTGATCCCACCTATTTCTCATCTACATGCTGCCCCTTGGCGACAGCATCTGTAAAACATGTCAGGTTCCACATGTACACTGACGACTCCTAGTTTTACCTCAGCACCTCTCTCAACCCCTCCACTGCTTCTCTGTCATCAGACTGCTTATCCGACATCAGTCCTGGATGAGCTGAAATTATCACCAATTAAACATTGGGAATACCCAAGCCATTGTCTTTGGCCCCTGCCACAAACTACGTTCCCTAGCCACCGATTCCATCCCCTCCCTGGCCATTGTCTCAGGCTGAACCAGACTTCTGAACCTCAGCAGCCTATTTGACCCTGAGATGAGCTTCCGACCCCATATCCGCTCTATCACAAAAACTGCCTACTTCTACCCATGTAATATCGCCTGTCTCCACCCCTGCCTCAGCCCATCTGCTGCTGAAACCCTCATCCATGCTTTTGTTACCTCTGGACTCAACTATTCCAATGCTCTCCTGGCCAGCCTCCAAACTCCCTCCCCCCCCCCCCCCCGCAACCCCTTCCATAAACTTAAGCTCATCCCAAATTCTGTTGCCCATATCCTAACTCGCATCAAGTCCCGTTCAGCCATCACCCCTGTGCTCTCTGATCTGTATTGGCTCCCGGTCCAACAACGCCTCGATTTATAAAAAAAAATAAAAAAATTCTCATGCTTGTGTTCAAATCCCTCCATGGCCTCGCTCCTTCCTATGTCTGTAACCTTCTCCAGCCCTACATTCCTCCAACTCTGGTCTCTCGTGCATCCCCCATTTCTTTCGCCCCACCAATTTGTGGCCATGTGTTCAGCCATCTCGGCCCTAAGCTCTGATAGTCCCACCCCAAACCTCTCCACCTCCTCACCTCTCTCTCCTCCTTTTAAGATGCTCCTCGAAACCTACCTCTTTGACCAAGTTTTTGGTCACCCATCCTACTGTCTGCTCCTTTGGCTTTGTGTCAGTTTTTGTCCGATTACGCTCCTGTGACATGCCTTGGGACGTATTACTATGTTAAAGGTGCTATATAAATGCAAGTTGTTGTTGTAAATAGTGGTAAAATTTGAAATAAAATCTTACAATGGAGAAAAAAATTATGGTGAGCAAGACTGCACTGCAGACGAATGTAGTGATACAATGTGCACAGAGTAGTAGGACGTGTGCTTGTGTTGTGATTCCACATAAACTGAGTTTAGAGTCTTGGCAAAACCATGAGGATGAGATGAAGCGCGGGGAGGAGGAATTATCTTGGGTTGCTCTCGGACACTTCCCAACTGCATTGCTGGAGGTATTGGATCAGGTTGCTGGTCCAACCCATTGGCCATTGAGTGGCATGTGACATGGAAATACCTGAAGAGAGAGTAAATTAAATGAAGGAAGTATGCCAACATAATATTGCACTTTTAAAAAAACCTATGAGGAAACATAGAAACATAGAAACATAGAAAATAGGTACAGGAGTAGACCATTGGCTGAACATGCTACCTCAGTACCCCATTCCTGCTTTCTCGCCATACCCCTTGATCCCCCTAGTTATGAGTGTTATATCTAACTCCCTTTTGAATATATTTAGCGAACTGGCCTCAACAACCTTCTGTGGAAGAGAATTCCATAGATTCACCACTCTCTGGGTGAAGAAGTTCCTCCTCAGCTCAGTCCTAAATGGCTTCCCCTTAATCCTTAGACTGTGACCCCTGGTTCTAGTTTCCCCTACCATTGGGAACATTCTGCCCGCATCTAATTTGTCTAAACCAGTCAGGATTTTAAATGTCTCTATAAGATCCCCCCTCATTCTTCTGAACTCCAGAGGATACAAGTTCAGTTGACCCAATCTTTCTTGATATGTCAGTCCAGCCATCCCAGGAATCAATCTAGTGAACCTTCGCTGCACTCCCTCAATAGCAAGAATGTCCTTCCTTAAGTTAGGAGACCAAAACTGCGCACAATACTCCAGGTGTGGCCTCACCAAGGCCCTGTACAACTGCAGCATCACCTCCCTACTCCTGTACTCAAATCCCCTTACTATGAAGGCCATCATTCCGTTTGCTTTCTTGACTGCCTGCTGCACTTGCATTCCCACCTTCAATGACTGATGTACCATGATGCCCAGGTCTCGTTGCACCTCCCCTTTCCCTAATCTGCCACCATTCAGGTAATAGTCCGCCTCTCTATTTTTACCACCAAAATGAGGAGATGCAGGTTTACAAAAATACTTCAGTCAGGACATCGTTTCTGAGCCACATACTGAACACAGCCTCTTTAAAGGTGAGTGATAGCTTTAAGTTCTCATTCAACATGCGAAGGGGACAAATTCAGCAAGATGTTGCAGTTATCTGCAAACTAATGCAACATTAAGAATACTGACCAATGCCCTCTGCACATATGGGCAATGAATGTTAATTGTATTGCAGCATTCAGATTGACTTTTAGTACCAACACTAGGTGCTGATATAGTGCAATAATATCCACAGAGAAAATCTGGGCATAGTGTCAGGAAAAGCTTGTGATTTGTTCGTGTCTCTTATTGATTAATGTTGGGGAACATTAACTTAGCTTTTCTCTTGGAAGTGTTTACCTCACGTACTGCCCAATACTTTTTCAAACCACCATGGCCATGAGATGAAGTCTGCAAACAAAATACTGAAACTGATGTCTGCAATGAGTTGCCCTGATTCCTGGGTGGAATATTTGCAGATCTGGTCAGAATGTCACCTAATAAAACAAACTTGCTGTCAGTTGAGTGAAAATCCAGCTTTTTATTGAAGGGACACAGAGATAGGTGAATAAAAGAAGCTGGAGAGACGGAAGGAAAACTGGAGAAAAGCAGCCAAATAAACAGACAAGTGTATAATAACAACAACAACTTGTATTTATATAGCGCCTTTAACGTAGTAAAACGTTCCCAAGGTGCTTCACAGAAGTATTATAAGACAAAAAATTCAGTGAATACTGTTCAATCAACTGAATCTTGGAACTAGGGACCTCTGTTAACCCTTTCAGCAATCCAGGTGACGACATCAATACCTGGTAGATGAAACCTGTTATTATAGAACTAGCTTTCGTAACTCCTGATTAGTTTGTAGAAAGTGAAGAATCTAACCTTTATCCATGTACTATCCCAGGTGACAGTTCGTTCACTTTTGTTCTGTACAACCTAACAGGACCATGAAAGGCAACTGTAAAATTACTACTGGTTTAGGAGTTTAAAGCTTTCGCTCAATAATCTTTCATTACACCTGGAACAGTATTATCTCTTTGTATCCAGTAGAGCACCAGTATTAGAATATATATTGCAGGCAACCGGACGCATGTATTTGTACTGGTCTGTGACTAATTACAATAGCAATACTGTACTAATATATTTACGAGGAATATTTCAAAATCAATGCAGGTTTTGCTTGTTAAATTAAATACTCGTAGAGCTAAATTTGGGATCATGGGGAATAGCGCCCCGAAAAAATTACCGCCCCTGCGGCCGAAATTCATCGGTAGCGCCCCAAGAGGGAAGCGGGGTGCTACTGGAAGCGCCCCGCCTCCCTCATGGGGCGCTGCGAGGGAATATCACGGCGTTACGTGCCGCAGTATTGCAGGCTTTCCTCCCCTTCTTAAAGGGGAGGGGCCTTGCGCAGCACGACCCAGGGCCCAGCTGGGCCACCAGGGATCGGAGTGCCGGCAAAAGAGTCCGGCACTCGAGAAGTGCCAGGCTCATGGAGCGCAGCCGGCACCCCGCGGGGTAGGGGTGCTCAGGAGGCCAGGGATGGCGATGGAGGCAGGTGCTGGCAGGCGGCCAGCAACAAAAATGGCCGCCCGGCACCTCGCCTTTAATTAGCGCCGCCCCAGCCGCAGGTAGACCCCCCTGACCCTGTCGGACATAGTCTCCGGCGGTAAGTCAGGGGTGCTACCGAAGATCGCGGCCGGGGCGTGAGTGGTGTGCTGCGGGGCGCTAACGGTTACCGCCGCCGCTAACCTCCCGCTGAATTTCGCGGGAGGCGTTGGCAGCGCCGCGCCCGGGCGCTAGTTGCTTTGCGCCCCGTTAGCGCCCTCTTTAACGGGAGGCGCAAAACAACCGAATGTCTCCCCCCATCTCTTTTACCAGATCTGCGCAAATGTGCCTCAGTAGGTAATATGCCTGCATAGGCAAGAGAGGTTGCAGGCTTGACTTCTTGTTATTTTGAATTCCATCATAAACAGATATCGCTTCTTTATTTATTTATTTTTATATATATATTATATATATATATATATATATGTATATTTACCCAACTTTCTCACAGACAAGCTGCAAGGTTCAAATTGTTCTTTTATAGCACCATCTAGTGGCAATGTAATAAAACTTCTTTTCAGTCAAGTCCCAAAAAAGTAGCCATCAATTGTCCAAGTTCTGACTTGCACTAAATTTAATTGATCATTTTTACTATCAATGATTTCTTTTTACTTAATGTGGTGTCTTTACCAGCCATTTATTAACCAAAAAAAGGTGATTCTTGAGATTTTTGAAGGGGAGACATTTGATGAGAACAGAGTTAAAATGAAAGTAACTTTCTGAAGTCTGCTAAGAAGGCTGACTTTTTATAGAATTGGTTCTGATCTATCACGAGCATTTTATAAATTGATAATGTTAAGTCTTTTACAGCCACTGGGTGTCAATGTTCAGCTCATTGATCGAGTCTGTTAGTGAGACACTTGTTCAAGAAGCTGTTGAAACAGGAGAATTGTGTTGTGACATTTCTGAAAACTGAGTCTATTTGGTTGAATATTCCAAAATATGTGTTAAACTCTGAACTCTTAACAAATTCTAATTATTTTTAGAAAGTTGCTGATATTCTATTCAGCATTTTGTATGTTTCCAGCCTGTTTCTAGTTTTGTGTTCAGACATTCTGCAGTAACGCTCTATTCAGAAAGTAGAGTCTTACTCAAACTTACTTCATGGCCTTGAATTATTTAACCCTTTAAGACTGAATGTTCTTTGCAGTTATTATAATGGATGTGTGACTTCTGTCAGATCCAGGTAATGGAATTGTTTTTACAAATGTTGAGCACTGTGTATTCTAAAGTAAAATTTGAGAAATGTAAATGTGAAGAAAATAGTATCGCTAAATAATAATGCATTATAATCTTGCTATAATTATAGCTTTCTGCAGAAACACTACCTTAGTCCTCAGAGAGAATGATGGGTCTGTCTTGTGCTCTCTTTCATCTTTTCTCACCCCCACTCACCACGTACTAAAGGTTATTACCTGACCAAGTATGTTATAAGTTGCTGAAGTTTCCATCTATCCAATCTACTGAATAGGATGCTTTGGGATGGTTATCACTGCACATCCATTTATAATACTTTGACGTTTCAAAGGGTGTTGAATCCCAGTGCAGACTCTCCTGTCCCTGAAGACTAAAGTACTTCAAATATTGTGACATCACTGCGTTTTAAGCATAGATCTCTGTGGCAACTGTTGGAGGTTTTAATGAGGAACAAATATCGTGAAGTGTTGAATTCAAAGTTTCCAACAAGAATAAGAACCATGTTCATTGCGGTTTTAACTCATTGAATACCAAATTTGGATTTTGACTCCTTTCCATCCACAACTTAGTTTTTTTGGTATATTCAAAGAATTTCATGTTTCTGCAGATTTTTACAGCTCAGTATTAGAATATCAAATGTTAGAAAATTGCAGAGTCTCTCTTTCACAGCTGTTGCCTGACCAAAAATCATTTGGGAATTTTGAAGGCTGCAAAGGACGTGTGATACTCAGTAGGTTAACCATATAAAGAGTTGATGAAGTAGGCCTTTGAAACCAAACTGTGCTTTCATCCCAATACACTGTGCAGGTCACCAACCTCTTTCTTCTCCTCATGCAGACTCTCCTGACAGGGAAAGTGCTGTTGCTGAGAGAGGAATTCATCACTTCTGGTAATAGTAATGCGCGCCATTGTACAACCATGTATTTTGAGATCGGCCGTTAGATGGATTAACCCTCATCCTTAAACCACTCTCTGTCCCCAAATTAAACACAAAATACACTAAATATTCATTACTACAACACCAGTGAATGGTTGATTTAAAACCTATAATTCTAATTTTTTGACCAGAAATCCTTAATTTCTGGATTGAAGAGCACATTTTGAACAGAATAAACAATGTGACATGTGATGTTGAAACTTACATTACTGTCTTGGAGTTCAGACTGTAAATTTAACACTTTCTAACCAATGTGAATAGTATGGATTTTCCAGACGTCCTTGCTACATTTTATTTTGCAATAGCAATTTTTAAAAAGGAATCGTGAATATGTCTTTTCCATTGTGGCACATTAATGTTTGCAGTCTGATTTGAGACCACAAAGAAGAAGATGGCGACTACTACAGATGTCGGAGGAGAGAATTGCATAATTACATAACAGAAAAGTTATGCTTAGAAAGTAAAAGGAATTACTGGTGAATATTTCTACCATACTCTTAAAATGGAAGCCAGTCCATATTGATTATGCCTGGCTGGGATTTTATTTGATTATAGCAGACCTCCTGTTACTCTTACTGAAGAATTTATAAAATTTGAAATTCTGTTCTCGTATTCCATTAGCTTAGCAGGAAATCCTGTAGAGGTTAGAAATTGTCCTTAGGACTCTGTCAGATCTTTATAAGATTTTACTGGATCATGTGCTTCTGCCCCATTTCCCATCACAATATAATCCCATTGACCATCATAAAATGTAGTATCTAGATTTGAAGTTCATGTCTAACTCATGAAAGATAATACAAAGAGAAAGTGTTTTATTTTTCTCCAGATTATTGGGCAAAAAGAAGTCTACTTTTCCAATATTAGCAAATATTTGAGTGGCTAGTTTGATTGATGTAAGATGGAGTTTCATTTGGTTCCTTTTTTGTTTTCTTTTGCAGAAGCTGTCTATGAAGCTTATGCCTGGGACTGCTATGTGTTCTGTTTAGGTATATTTGTGACAATGACCAATCAGATTCACAAGTGGTCTCACTCGTACTTCGGTCTGCCTCGCTGGGTCACCATCCTGCAGGACCTTCACATCATCCTGCCCAGAAAGCATCACCGAATCCATCACGTTGCCCCTCATGAAACTTACTTCTGCATTACCACAGGTGGGATCAGAGTTGTAAATGCTATTTCAGAACCTAAGAATAGAGGTAGAAAGCTGTACTGTCAACATACTTCGTGAAACCTTATCCTTGAACTGGAACCAGTTTAATTAAAACAGCAAGCCTTGGTTACATTACTTTTATTGTTTAGTAATTTGCATATAAACATTTCAACAGTGGAGCGTTTAATCTATAAATGTAATCTTACCCAAAAGTCAAACTATTTTGTTAATGTAAAGTAAACGCCCACTCTGCTAAACACTGATGTTGATACGAGACCTGTAGGACGGATTACAAAATTCATTCATGGCACTTTATTCCTGTTAGCTATGGCTGTAAAAGGGAAATCAACCCTTATCCTACTCCGGAGAGATATAAATAGCTGCCTACTTTTTATTGTATATTTTTGTATTCATGTCTGGCTGTGAAATATTAGAAGGAGAATTTAGGTGCTGGCGATATCTTTCTCATTTGTTGGTGGACATTCCCGTCCAAAAGTACTTGCCAGCCCAAGGCTTACAATCACACAACTGAAAAGGGACTGTTTTCGCCCTTGAAGTCAGTAACAATGCTGTGGAGTTCCCGCCTGGGGTAAAGTGGTCCAGAGTGGGATCGATCACTTTCCATCTGCCTGTGTGAAACAATCTTTCATAATTCAAGCTAGATGGAGCTGTTACTGAATTTTGTTTTGTTTAGGGCAAGACATGGGTCATATGTGTGATGCAGTGCAACAAGCTGGGTTATCTCTAGGCCTTGTTCCATTGTCAGATTTGAAGGATAAGGCCAATTTGGTATCTCCTAATCGATGACAAAGGAGAAGTTCAATGTATATGTTCTACACGAATAGCACTACACAACCAGACAAGAGTATAAAAATGGTCATAGCCAATCATCTCATCTTGAGGACATTTGGGACCGAGTCATCTTTAAACTAACTGCAAAGTTCCTCCTTTTGGTTGTAATACGTTTTCAAACTGGCACAAGAAAGCCAGGCCCATGTTTTACATCCAGAAGTACCCAACATTGTTGAGGAAGCCAGGCTCACTAACAGCCATCGGAAAAAATGATGAGTTGTTTTGTAGGACACCAACGATGAGTGTATTTATGAACAATCCACAGGGGAGAGCATCTGTTTCAAGGGAGAATGTGGCCTAACAGCCCTCTTCTCTCTCAGGAATGATATGTTCTCAGTTCTCAGTAAGCAACACTCTCCACATCGAATTATTAATAACCTACTGTCAGTAGTAACAAATAGACTTGAATAAAACAGAACCAGCAGAAAACAAGAAAAATTGGCTGCACAGGGATCAATCAGGGGTTTGAGGTAGCCTTGAAATACTGTTTCTTAGTTACAGCATTTTAAAAAGACCATTTTAAAAAAGGACATGTTTTACACGTGTCTTTTGTTCAGCTGCAATATGTTGAAACTCAGCTTAAAATTGGATTGTAATATTCTACAATACACAAGGATGGGTGATTACCAGAGACCAAATTAAAGTACTGGTTGGACATACTCACTTATGATTCTAAGTGAGGTTAACCATAGCAGAACCATTAACCTGACAATTCAGTATCAAAGCCTCTCATTTCCACTGTTTTAACAAATTCATCTTCCCTAATTTTTAAGTTGATTATAATTAAATACCAGTATTTGCAGATTTCATCATTGATAAGACTACCTACATTTTTCCCAAATAAGTTCCCAAATCTCTAAAGAAAACTGATGATACAGTATTGAAGGAGGGGCATTGGGTGCTTTAAACAGGATGGAAGTGTGTTAATGTTGCTGTTAAAGATTGCAGCCATTGAAAAACAAAATATCTTTAGCTTTTGGAATTTAATCGAGAAGGCTCTGAGGTATTGGGGCTCTCTGCTTGAGATCCTACTAGATGTTGGATCTCAGTGAAACTTGTCGTGATTATGGAGGTGGCGTGTCTGTGGTGAGAACACTTATGAAATTTAAGGTTTTATCACTCCATTTGTTATCCTTTGTGTTTTGTAGAATCCATTTTTCTGCATCTTGCTTAATGCATTATATTTCCCTCCCCTCTCCCCCAAGACTAGATTGAGGCAAATTACTCTTGGATTATATTGTTTGCTGTGCTTGTCCATCATGACTATATTTTAGTCAAATTTCTGGTTTTTTTTCTGTTCTTACTTCGTATATATTTAACATGTGAATGATAATCCCAATGACATGAGTTGTTAGGCTGTATGGTAGAACAGTACTTTGGAACATCAGTGCACTGCGCTATACAGAGGTGCAATATTGATCCATGCTTCTTTGTCATTCAGGCATCCCTCACTTACTGTATTCTGGGGATTCGCATGTTCTTTATGTCCTGACATCATCAGAACCTCCCTGTTGCTGCCCTGTTTAAAGGCCCAGGTCCTGTATTATAGCGAAGTTCTTGTTCTCTCTTTCCCACACTTGGAAACTGACAAAACTTGGAAAAGCCAATGAACAACTTCAAAAAAGCTGACACACCTCCCCAAAAGCTGACAGTTCAGAAAACAACCTGAACTAAAAGCCTATGACCAAGGCTACTGCTCAAGTACTAAATAAGTTATTTTAGATTTAAAGATTTTTAATAGTGTTTTGGGATAATATTCCACAATTTACTTTTGTTCTTCTGTGGAAAAATGAAATCCAATCGCCTCACATTTGACATACAGAAAGTAGTTACAATGGGACTGCAGCGGGACATGAACCTGTCGTGACTTAAGCTACAGCTATACCCAATATTTTATAAGCTTTATTATTACAGGGGAAAAAATGAAGTACTCAAGTGCAATTTTTGCAGTGGTGAATTTAGAATTTTTTGAAATGGAAGATGAGTTCTGTTGATGCAAAATCTACTTCCTAGGAGGATCTGATGTTATGACCCCTCCCAGGAAATTTGGATTTTTAACACATTTTTGGTGCATTTTCCAGTATTTTGAAGTGCACTGTGACTCAGCATTTGAAGCCAAACATTATTCTGGAATGTTTAAATCTAAAAAGCAGTTGTTACAAGTCATACCTGACTCTTGGTTTTTGCATCATTAGAAGATGATGTGCAGTGAGTATAACACAGCAGACTGACGTGTGTGCAGGTGCCGCAACATACTGAGATAATAATGGTGTGCAATTGAAACAGACAAATAATAGAACATTCTTAATACAAAAAAACCGTAAAGAACATAACTTGTAATTCTATAGTGCTCCTCAAGCGCAGGAAGAAGTCTCATTGCACTTAAACTTGAGGAGGAAAAAACATAACAATTAGTCAATAAATTAAGGCATGCGAGTCACTCTCCGACATCCAGTGCTCCACTGCCCCAGTTCACAAAGGAATTGTATCCTCTCCAAATCTAGTTCAGAGACACTGCTGTGACCTCATTCTTGCTTTCGAGTCCCTCCATCTATTTGACCAAGGTTTCGGTCATGCCTCCTTATCTCTCCTTCCATGGCTAGGCATCCATTTCCCTCTCTTTGGTGAAGCGACTTGGGACTTTTTTATATATTAAAAGCACTTTCTAAATGCAATTTATTGTGGTAACTGTTGTAGTAGCAACAGCAGCCTCAGCGGTAGTAATATAGTATAGCATTGGCCAGAGGTCGAATGGAAACCATCGTTACTGTAACAGCTTTCTGAAAATTGCTGTGCCCTCTGATCTCCTAATTTTCAATTAGCAGAAGATCAAACACGCTATCAGATCATGTGACTTAGACTATCAGATTTATTAAAAGTAAGGGTTAAACAGTAGTAAAAAGTAAATATGGAAGATTTCATTTGATTATAGAATGTTTACTTTAATCCTTCTCAGATATACAAAAATAATAAAAGCTGTGATACTTTGCTAATCCTCTTAATACTAAACTTAAACCAGCATCCGTAACATAAAACTTATATATGTGGTTTTGCCTACCCATCATGCAGTCCCCATGTGCCACCTCCATACAGCCTGCAATATAGTGATACAAGAAGAACTAATTAACTTCATCAGAGGTGTCTGAGATGTACTTTCCATTCCTATGAAGGTCAACCAGGGACCAAGGAAATCAAGCCTGTATCTTTCTCGGTTGCATAAGGCTTTCTAAACATCCACAGGTCTGAAATACTGAGGATGCTTGCTGGCCTGGATCAGCCCCTCATGTTGGGGCACCAGATTCAAATTGCAATGGTGTTGAATATCTTGACTTTAACCTGGAATCAAATTAAACCGCTTCGAACACTTGGATAGACTGTGACACATTGACTTAACTATTAAGCAATTAATATACTTGACTATTTTAAGAATAAAATACGTAGATAAACAAAGTTGCAATTAATCCATTAGTTTACTGTTTCATCATAGCCTGTTTGGCTCTAGGAGTGAATGTCTTGGCTTAATGAAATTCATAGTCCTCGAGTTGAATTATTTTCAAGAGAGTCTATTTAACCACAGAAAATAAAAGTAATACACCATGGACAAAATGCTCCATTTTCATCACCATCTTCATTTTGTTGTTCAAACCCAGACCCATTCTATAGCCTGTTAGAGAGAAGCTTCCTTACACCCTTCAAATCTCTGCTTGTAGGGCTGTATACAAGATCTTTCACCCAGCCAGGTTCTGGTTGCCTGGTGAGTGATCAAATTAAATGAAACTAAACAAGAGTACATTGTATAGATACTGACAGTACAAGGAGTTACTGACATTAAACAATAATTAACCGACAGTGGTGGACTGGATTGGTTTCCATTCTAATCCATTTCAAGGAGTGCTTTTACCAGATCAGATTTCATTTTCAGGATGCAAGTTACCAGGAAATAGTCCTTTTTGGCCTTTCTCAGTTTCCCAGGTCTCTACAAAGTGATTTTCAGTAATTGCTGCACACCTACATCTGAGCCTATACTCTCGAGTTTAGAAGAATGAGAGGTGATCTCATTGAAACATACAAGATTCTGAAGGGGATTGACCGGGTGGATGCTGAGAGGTTGTTTCCCCTGGCTGGAGTGTCTAGAACTAGGGGGCATAGTCTCAGGATAAGGGGTAGGCCATTTAAGACTGAGATGAGGAGGAATTTCTTCACTCAGAGGGTTGTGAATCTTTGGAATTCTCTGCCCCAGAGGGCTGTGAATGCTGAGTCTTTGAGTATATTCAGGGTTGAGATAGATAGATTTTTGGACTCTAGGGGAATCGAGGGATATGGAGATCGGGCGGAAAGTGGAGTTGAGGTCGATGATCAGCCATGATATTGAATGGCAGAGCAGGCTTGAGGGGTCGTATGGCCTACTCCTGCTCTTTCTTCTTATGTTTTTATCTTCAGCATATTCATGCGCACTCTTAGTCCTAGCTGGAAGTTTGGACTAACCAGCTGTCTATCAGGCTGGTGGTCCAGCAAGTAATCTAAAGCTGACGGTGGTTGGGCTTTTGGTCAATCCTGTGAAGTTGAAATAGAACTACTCACATAAACTTATGTTTCTAGGGACATGCTTTCGTACAGTCAAGCACAGGATCCTGACTGTACCAAAGGTGTCGGGGACTTAATATTTAACAGCCTAGAATTCACTGTGGACATTGGGACTTACAGCAGCCCACAATCTTGTGCTTCCCAAAGTGTGTCTGTTCATGAGAACCCTTCAGTTAAATTTGCTCAGGCAGTAGTCTCCCTGCAGACTCTTATCTGGTTCCTGTGGACATGGTATCCACACTGAATCTGCAATGGTGGACTCAGGGTAGCAATGACTCTCTCAGGTTCTCCTTTGGGCATTCCCCACTCAATTCCCAATACTACATCCGCATTGTAATGGGTGAAAGCTAATTTCCAAGACAAATGGATGTAAGGTAAGTGGGAGTTCGTACAGTCCAATCACTTGGAATTTCAGGCAGCACACTGTTGGAGCATTTTCTATCATTTCCCGGGGGAAGATGGTCTCTGTTCGGTTAGACAGTCTATCAATAGTCTGTACGGCAACAAGTGGGAGGAGGAGGAATTCATTCCTATGTTATGTTGAGACAGAACATGAATGAGAGCATGGTGCTTAGCGCAAGGAATATCTCGCTCATGCAATTACACGGTGGTAGTGTACAACTTGAGGCGGATGCTCCCAGTTGCTTTACTGTCCGTCAAAAAAAAATAGACGATCCATCCTCCGATGAGCCAAGAAATGTTCTGCAAATCAGATTGACCTATTGGAAATTTCAGAAAATCTTCAGCGCTGTTAGTTCTGCTCCAGGGTAGCAGATGCATCCATGTGGAAGCGGGACAGCCTAACCTTTTTCTAGGCACAGTTGTTTCTGTGTATAAATGCTTAGTATATTGCATTAATGGAAGGTAATGATGTACTCTTCTGCCTTGCTGACTTAGTAAAATCATTACATTTCGTCCAGGTGTGCACTCAGATCACACAACTTTTCCCATTATTCTTGGTGTCTTGCACTGCTCATTGTGAAGAGGGCCTCTTCTCTTCTGTCTTACTTCCTTCAGTAGCATTTTAATGGTCTGAGCTGAGAGTCGGGCTATTTTCTAGGCTGCTGATCCCCTTGCAGTCTGTCTTTCACCAAAGGAATGTGTTGCCTTGCCAGCAAACCATGATGCCCCTCCCTTTAAGCTGCTGCAGGCCTTTAAATTCTGCAGCAGCACAAGATTTCCTGTCTGCTATTGGACAGGCTCTCAATCACAGTGTTTTTGATGCTGGGAGCGTGCCTACTCTATGTTAATGAGGCTGATCCTGGAAATGCACATGGGTTAGAAACCCAAAAGGCTGAGTAAAGTGAATTTGCAAAAAGACACATTAATGGTATAAAAGTTGGTAAAGGAACACAACGGGCTATAATGAGGAAAATGAACTGCATTTGTCCAAGATACTGAAGTGTGGTTACATGGTAGGTCTACAGGTTTGTGACATTTATGAGGCTGCACACTCTGATGCATGTAAATCTTCTTTGTTGTACTCAGGATGGCTGAATTACCCTCTGGAAAAGATTGGATTTTGGCGGAACTTTGAGTATCTCCTAGCAAATCTAACTGGACACAAGCCAAGGACTGATGATATGAGGTGGGCCCACAAGATGGAATAAAAGACTGTAAACTGATGAATGGTGTTGTGGGCAACTGAAGAGGCAGAGCCATACTTAAGAAGGGAAGAAGCATCTGATTAATTTTCCTAAACCTTGACCAGCATTTAGAAACTTGCACCATTACCAGATGTGATGTATGTTCGAAAGACTTGTTTTTATTTGCAAATCATTGCTGCCATTCAGATGAGCTGCTTATGAAGGTGCAAACATAACTTTAGAAAACAATCCTTTGCTTACCACTTTACTATAATGCACAAGATGCTGACCAATGCATATATTATTTTGTACTCAGTATATAGTCAAAAAATAGCACCAGCAGCGTTTTAAGCAAATGAAAAGATCAGGGTACCATTTTAATGGTGAATTTTGAAAGACTATGGCAAAAGTGACTGTGTCCTGATCAGCCTTAAGCACTGTCAAATGGATTGTAATCCCAGTAAATTGTAAGAGCCCATACGGGTACTTCATACAAAGATTATTTGAGTTTTGTAACGATGTGAAGTATTTTGTTGTTTTGTTTTTGAGCACTGATATTGGTGATTGCTTTATGTGAGATAACACATCATGATATAGAACCAAATCAGAGAAGCCTTCACACTCCTAATGTAGCCTCACAGTTGCATCATTCTACGAATAAACAACAGCATCAGTAGAAAACTCTGCTGTTTACTTTGGTTGTGAAACAGCTCCGGTAAGGAACTACAGCGATGAGTTAATAGGTCCATCTGGCAGTGGTTTAGCTTCTGTGGAGATGGATCTTATACCACACGTACATTGTAAGAATTTATTTGGTCCCAAAGGCATGGAAATATACATCCTATGTGGTCGTCTGTATCCGCTGCAAGGACCTGTGACTATATTATCTCAGTCCCACTCCCTGCAGAAACCACAGATGTTGTGTTCATACTGTAGAACCACTTCTACTTAAACTGATCCCGCAGTGTGTTTCATCTTCTGTTGCCCAACAGTCCGTCCTGTTTATACTGTGGGGTAGATCTCTGAGAACTAGTGCCAACAAAAACAGCTGCGCATATGCCATTCTTGCAAAGTCCTGACTGCAATTTTGTTTTCTGGCCATAGACTTTCAGTGAAGATCCATATAAGCCAACACTGGCACAGCCAGAAATATGGCCGTATGTCACATGCAGTTCTGGTGGCAGCAGCCTTTTATATTTGTTTCTAACAGTGCACAGAAAAATTGCCTGATAGGGGTGGTGCCAGAGGCATGAGTTCTGGCTCATTTATAGTGAGTGCTGCTACTAAAGTTAGAGATGCCACTGGTGACAGTGGTGAAATGTAAACATCACTCGAGCGATGCAGACCCTGTGTCATCATGATCCTGCTCTGGCAGCTGCAGTTAGGACTCTCTCCTCTCTTAATCTAATTCTTATTCGTGTCTCGTGTCCCGTATATCAGTTTAATTCTTGCACATGTCCTCTCTCATGTTCTATCTCTCTCTTGCACACACACACGCTCTCAAATCTGCATCTATCATCTGCTTCTTGGTCTTGTGTTTAATATCTGTTATTCAACTTTCTAACTTAATCTGTCCCTCAGTTTCTTCCTCACCTGTTTGTTAACCTTCACACTAGTCGCTATCGGTTTCCCTCGCATTGTTGGCTTATCGAGGACTGGGGAAATTCTTTACTCTCCTTCTGTCACTTTGGTCTCCCCATACCATGCACACTAAATGTAATTACAAATGAAATTACAGTATTCCAAAAATATCAGATATAAATACAGCACTGTTTGGAGGGATAAGGTATGAATTATATTTCTACTTCATCCCTGTTGAATTATCATGTCAGCCCACTTGTGCGGATATGAATCCCACTGCCTACTCCCCTACTCGTACTGTTTTTCGACAGTTGGCAGAATCCATATATTCATTCATATTTTCTTTGTTCAGAAAGGATTCATTTTGCATGTTCTAAGGGATCATAAAGCATGTTTGTAATTTGCTAATGAGTGCACATATTTTCCAGGGTTCATTTACTTTCTAAATGAAAGTGAGACAGGTTGATGAACTGGGTCACTAATTGAGAGCTATTTAAAGGGAACTGCACTTTCTCGCAGGCTGACCAGGACCACAAGGCTGCCTGTATTAAATGGGGACCCGAAACATCCTTTTGTTTCACTGTGATGTTGGTCAACCCTCTGTCTCTGTTCTAATTTTAAAGTCAAGCGTGCTTGAAAATGTGCTACTGGATTGGGAGGGGGGTTAGCAAGACTGGGTTAACTTTTACACTTCGAATATGTAGCAACTATCCTCAAGTTGAGTTAATAAACATTTCTTTGCCATTCTCTGATTTTGAAAATTCAAACTTTTTTTGTGCTTGGAGCTCACATGATCACTGATTTTTAATTTTCCAAAATGTTTCTCTCCATTAAAGTTTGAGAGAGATTTTGTACTCTCATTGTTGCATTTTATTTTATAAGAACCATTCATATATTTGAAAATTTGGGTCATATTTAGGACATTTATCATGAGCCTCTTGACTCTTAAGAAGCAATGGTCCTGAATTACTTGTCAACTTTAGTGAGCTTATAATGTAAAATGAGCATGCTGGCATTTTTGGAGGTGAATTCTGGGGCAGGACCTGTTTTTGCCTCATTATGGTTGCACTGTAGCTTCCATTTGTGATCCAGGGCCTCACGGGAGGCATTAGGATTTATTAAAATGAGGAAGTGCGACATTGGAGTCCACAAAATGCATGCTACTGGCTGCATCTCTAGGTCTTGTGCCTGGGCAGCCTAGTGTCACCCTCTACTTGCCAGTTGCATGGTACATTGAGGAGGAAGACTGAATGGCTAGCATGTGCTGCTGTCCTGAGAAATAGCAACCTCATTCAGGTCACCTCCAACCATTGCCATTCAACTGGGCTCTGGACCGGTGTCTCCATTGACCAGCAGCCTGGCTGTTCTAACGGAAGCTATCAGATCCTGAAAGCCCTATGAGACAGCAGTCTATATCTTGTTTTCCCCCTCCCAGGGTCCAAAAGCTGGTATGCAGGGTACTGTCTAATCTGTTTTCTCTCCCACCCCCACCACAAGAACTGCAGTCAGCAGTTCCACGGAGGAGCAGACACCAACTGGTTTCTGGCCGCTTCTGAGATGGGGGGCTGCCACAAATTCTAGTGAAGCTGCTGCATCTTCCATTGATAGCTGTAACAAAGCAAAAGGTTGTATGATGGTAGTCACAAATGAGGGCTGTAGACTCCAGAGTCACAGCTGTCCGTTTCCGTGCATGCTTGAAAACCAATCTCGGTGCATGTATGCAAGTGTGATGTTCCTTGGACATTCTTCGTTCCAGGCCACTACCTATGAGATCTATGTCCCCCAGCTCCAAAGCCAGGGGCAGCTTGCGTGGTCTTGTGCTCAACATTCTCTTTCTGGTCATTGTCATCATTATAGTCTACCACACAGAATTTTCTTCGCTCCTGCTCATCATCATCTTCCTCCTTTTCATCATCATCTTCTGCTTCTGGCTGTCTGCAGCTTCACAGGGATGCCACGGCAGGTGTCTGGGTGCGCATCCACTAACTTGGCTGTCTGTATTGTCTCACCGATCTTGCCATTTTCCTTGGCTAGAGCAGTGTCTCTCCATCAGCTCTATGGCCTGCTCCTCTGGGGGTTTGGGGTACGGTTGGCAATGCGGTGAGTGGGGGAGTTAGCTCTCTGATGTCTGAAATATCCCCTCTAGTTCTTTGCAGTTCACGGGCATTGTGTGTAGGTTTCTCCTGTAATGAAATTAAGAAAATTGTGTGAGGGTTAGCACTTGAACGGTGTCTCCCAGGCATCAGATAGCTGATGCAATAGATCTGCTGGCATCGTCTTGCTAAAGTGGAGGAAGAGGATTTAAAGTTCTGCATGCAAGTGATTGCTGTAGTGGAGATGGGAACACATACTGCAAGATCCTGAGTTAGTGCTCTCCTTAACCATAGTGCCATGCGAAGTGTTAACTGTGTGTCGGTGCCCAAGGGAAAAAAAGGACAGTGGCCAGTGTGTTACTTGGCCTGCACTCGTCAGGACATTGAACTTTTGCTAGCACTGGCCTGGGGGTGTGAGAGGTGGCACTCTACCACTGCCAGCCACCCCCTACCACGTGACACTGAGACATTTTTCTGAGGTTTCTTCCTATGCGTATCTAGCAGTTTCTCTCTCTTCCTACATTTCATGCAGGAGCATCTATCTGAAGGTTGGTCTCACTGAAATTTTGTGTTCACTTGAAGATATGCTTTAAAAGTGGTACAAAATCACACACGAACCATTCATTACAGATACTCAACTCACTGTGCCACACACTTTCCTACTTGCCTATTAGTCCTCCATCCTGCTGCTGTGATCTTCAGCCATACTTGGCTTTTTAAAGGCAGCAGTCCTATTTTCCAAAACCCCGCCCCGCCCCCTCCCCTCCCCTCCCCAACCCGTCTCCCTACACTACTCCTGTGTTATACTGGAGTTGTGATATTGAACCACCAATGGATATATAAGTGAGCTGACCCTGCAATTTACAGCGGTGGAGAAGTCCCACCTCCAGGGCACAACACTGATCTAAATAGTCCCGTGGATTTTCGGGGTTAATTTGTCCAATAATCCAGATTCATCCTGTTCTTCTGGTGAAAGGACAATGGCAGCTACAATAAGAAATATTGCCAAGAGGTCACCCTCTTCTTGGATTTACTGTTTTTTTCCCCCCCCAGCCCATTAATAAGTAGCACTGAGCTCAATGTAAAGCTAAATGAACGAATTGTGGAACGGAGAGAGCAAGAAGGAAGCTAGTATCGGAGGAGCAGGGACGTATGGTTGGAGAGCGTGGAGATAGTGTGGGGCAAGGCCATGGAAGTATTTGAAGGTGTAGACGAGGGTCGTGAAATCGATCAGCTGGGACGCAAGAACCTAGTGGAGAACGGGGGTCTAGACAGTCCTTTAAGTACCCAGCATTTTGGATGAGTTGTAATATGTGAGGGTAGAAAAGCCTGTACTCTCCACAAACTAATCTTATCAGAAGAGATGAGAAGATAAGATGGTACATGGATAATGTAGATACAAGTATGTGCAACGTTCTAATTACGGAGGTGATTTAATGTGCTTGCTTCCTGTAGCAACTAATTGCAATGCTCTCATTTCCTATAGTGTCTTACTATCACATTCTGCACTGCTGAGCGACAGCACTTTTATCTCCCATGGGCTTTGCTGCAATGCCGCTCTTTCTCACAGGGATGCTCTCATTTCCTGCAGTAGTTCCTTAGGATACACTGTCATACCTCACAGTACCCTGCCTGTACAGTTCTTAATTCTTTCAATCACTCAGTTTCTGACCATGTCGTGGCACATCCTTATATTCTTTCTGTCCACTTTTCTCTTCCCTTCTACTGAAGCCATTGAGTCTTGCTGGGTTATGGTCCCACTTGCCAGGAGCTCTCTGATACCTTGCCGAAGTGTCTTATCTTCATGTGTGAGCCTAGACCATGACGGTCGGCAAGCTATTTAACCTGTAGAAGATTATAGAGCTGAGTCCAATGCAGTTGGCACCTGACATCTACATATGCACATTCGCCAGCTGGAGTCACTGAATAACACTCAGGAATGGGAACCCTGGATGATTTCCCTCTCCCATCGCAGCATATAGCCCAAGGTACTAGAGACAATAATAGCACCCTAACCCAGCTGAGATTAGCTAACGCAGTACTCACACGTATGATGCTCTAATTTCTTCTGATTTGCCACGGCACTCTCATGCATGTAGAAATGTTTGGTATGTCTCAGGAACTTGCTAATGTGATCTAGTTTATTATGAGACTATCCCATCATGCTCATTTCTCACAGGGAGTCACCATGATGTTCTTGTTCATCACAGAGACTTGTAATCTTTTGTTTCTCTCCAGTGATGTCATCACTGAAACAGAGAAAATTTGTATTCCATTTTTCCAATCAGCTACTTGAAACTAGTAACAAAAAAAGGAAATTATTCTAATAAATTGCTATCCTGAAATTACTTGTATGCATGTGCATCCTTTTGCGTATCTTTCTCAGGATACAATGACAGAATTGAAAATGAGTTTTAGCCTTTGGTGTTGGAAAGTGTGAACTCTGCCTGGCAATCTGTGAAGCAAAGGTGTCACCATTACTGTACTGCTGACTGAGGTGGGGAAGAAGAGCAAATAGACTGCAGTTAAGATGAAGATGCACCTGAAGTAAATAAGGTAAATTAAACTATGTTAAACCCTGCAAAAAAGTAAACATCAACAACAACACCCAAAACCACTGCTGTAAAATGGAAAAAGGTGCATCATGGAAAGGTGAACACAGTCCCAAGTGGCATTGCAGAGCAGCTTCAGCTGTTCTCCAGCAGAGGAACTCTGCAAGTGTGGGGAAGGTTGTCCCATGAAATGCTGCTGGAGGCCACTCTGCTTCATTCTTGTGGACCTTAAGGTCTGTAGGAGGTGTCTCCTGACAATTGGCCTTCTTGCTGAAGCAGCCAGGAAGAGGGCAGGGCAAAATAAGTAAATAGCAGAAAACGTTAAAAATTAAGGCATCGTACCACAATTTAGAGGAGGATTGGGCTGACCGACATCCGGAAAATCTGCCACTATATGCCTTACTGGGGTTTGCCAATCCATATTAGTCTGACACCAATCTCCATGACCGTAATGACATTTTCAAGACCTGTTATTAGCAGGTCTTCCCTCTGAACAGTGTGGGGGTCTTCCATTTTTCTCTCAACAAATTTAATTTGGGGTGGGGAGTACATGCACACCATTTCTTCGGCGTACAAATCAGAACTACTGGATTGTTTTGTGTGGAGTAATATTACTGTATGTTTACTGTTCATTGTAGTCTGCACTGGTGCACACATTATTACACACAGCTTTAACAGAATGCCTCTAGCTAACTGAAACACCAACTAAGACAATTATTGGAGGGAGGATCTCAATTGAATAAGTCAAACTAGTGGTCTTGCTTTATTTTGCTCTAAAAATGTGCTAAGTTACAGGTAGAGTTCAATACCTCCCACTGCATTACATTGACAATTAATTCAGTATCTCATTTTATTTTTGTAACTACAAATGGCCTACGGGTCATCCTTCAATAAGATGTAATAACTGATGAACTTTAATTTAAGCAATAGGTGATCTTTGAAAAACAATTTTGATAAATATATGTGACAACTGATTTTAAGGGAAACTCACAATATCAAGCAATTTCAGGGCATGCAACATTTTATGGCAAATTAAAGAACGGATAAATAATTTTCTACATCCAAAGATTCAAGAAAGTAGGAGCCAGAGGGTCAAGTGCCAAATCTCCCCAGAAAAACAGTGCAAAATATGGGGAACAGGGGTATAATTTGGCACGTGTGAGGCACCTAGCACCTATTTGCTAAATATGAAATTGTGAAATAGGAGGCAGAAGTGGTTCTTCATGTCGGTTAAAAAAAAATCATATTACTATTTGCTCAACCTTGGACAGACCTGTTATTTGAGGTTTCTGTTTCCCTCCTCGGCTGCTGTAGTATAGAATCTTACAGCACAGAAGGAGGCCGTTCAGCCCATTGTGCCTGCGCCGGCTCTTTGAAAGAGCTGTTCAATTTATACCCACACCTCAGCTTTTTCCCCTTAACCCTGCAAATTAGTCCTCTTCAGGTACATGTCCAATTGTATTATAGGCCCATGCTTATTCTGAAGTAGATCCCTACACTTCAGTAGGAGTAAGCACTCATATGTGTGGCGTAGGGGATGATGATGCAGTCGTCTATTGCTGGCAACAGACTGAGAATGAAGATCATATCTTGAGGATTTGATTGAACTATCTTCGACAGTAACTTTATTTACCTTATTCGATTCATACAGCAATAGGCTGCTGCCAGGAGACAGCCCAGATATCTAACTCCATGGTGAATTGGGTGATTTGGTTAATTCCCTGTAGGGAATTTTGAGCATATCCAAAAGATGTGAAGGATTATTGTGTTGTCTTCGCTCACATTCCGCTGGGAATTCAGGATTCCATTGGAGGAAATGGGCAGGGGTGTGGTGCGTGCAGCCATTTATCTAAAATTGTCCCTTTTCCAATTTATACAGGATACTCCTGTGATCCACTTGTGATCTCACAAGAGGGGGGGTATGCCTAAAACAGATGTAGTGATGCCAATTTGTGCCACTTTATTTCATGGCTAGTGATTATTGTTGCAAGGGCATGTACTTGTCCCGTGTTTTGCATGTAACTTTCATGTGTTTACCGTGAGGTGCTCCTCAGATGCAGAGCAATGTCTCGGTGCTTGCATCTGCCATATTTTCAATGCTGAAAGGAAGAAATTTGCCACTTTGGTGGGAAAGTAGTAAAGCAGTGACTGTTTGCAAAATGCTATTGAAATAAAATGTACAAAAGGAAGGATAACTGTACAAGCCTAAATTTAGGTTCATGTTGACCTCAGGCATTTTGCTGACACCTACCCAAATAACTGAATAGGAAAGGGTTGACTTCAAACTGTGTACGCTGTACTTCATAATTGTAGGGAAAATGTAGAATAAATGGTTTTATACTTGCAGCAAACCAAATGTTTGAAGGCAAATTGCTTCCACACAATCTTATGAACTAAAGCTTTCCTCCACTAGCTGGCGCTAAAGCTATAGCAATGTGGGGAAGAAACAACCCAGTTTTCTGAAACAATGTATTTGATAAAATCAGAGTCTGATTACGCTCCTGTGAAGCACCTTGTGATGTTTTACTACGTTTAAATGCACTATATAAATGCAAGTTGTTGTTGATTTCATTGTTTTGTGCCACAGTCACAAAATGCTTTGATTTGTTTCCCTGTCAGTGTTATAAAATACAGTAGGTGTAATATAACCTGGTGTTGTGCGACTTCTCATTAATATAAAGTAGGTGTATATAAACAATTTTGCAATGTGACTTCCAGTGCCTTAAGATGCCAAAGTGACACTTTTGGCAACAGTGAAATGGAGAGGCAGTTATATAGCATGTGTAATGCCCCATTCCATAAATTACTTTCTATGGGGAGGGAACGGTTCATTTTAAAAGAATAATTAGTGATTAGAAAAAATTTGCAGGGCAATTGGGAAAGAGCAGGTGAGTGGAACTAATTGGACAGCTCATTCAAAGAGCAGGCACAATGGGCTGAATGGCCTCCTTCTGTGCTGTATGATTCTAGTAAAGCCAACATCCCCAACATCGAAGCTTTGACCATATCGATCAGCTCCGATAGACGGGCCACATCGTCCACATGCCCGATACGAGACTCCCAAAACAAGTGCTCTACTTGGAGCTCCGGCACGGCAAGAGTGCCCCAGGTGGGCAGAGGAAACGCTTCAAGGACACCCTCAAAGCCTCCTTGAAAAAGTGCAACATCCCCACCGACACCTGGGAATCCCTGGCCCAAGACCGCACAAAGTGGAGGAGAAGCATCCGGGAAGGTGCCAAACACCTCGAGTATCTTCGCTGGGAGCAAGCGGAGGCCAAGCGCAAACAGCGGAAGGAGCGCATGTCAACCCAAGTACCCCACCCTTCAACCACCATCTGCCCCACCTGTGACAGAGACTGTAGGTCCCGTATTGGACTTATCAGTCACCTGAGAACTCATTTTTAGTGTGGAAGCAAGTCATACTTGGTTCCGAGGGACTGCCTAAGAAGATGATTCTAGTAGTACTCCTGTTACTTTGAACCAAAAGTTGTGAAAAAAAATGTGCTTCTTTATTTGTTCTTATAAATTAATTTAAATTCTCAGCCATGATATACTTTGCTTAGATAATAAAAGTACTTATTTTATGGAATAGGATAATAAAAGGACTTCACTCGAGTGTACAGAATGACACGCAGTGTGCTATACCTTTCTCGATCGTCTAAATAAAAGTCAGCCTGACGAGACCTGGCCCTTTGTAGGATGTTTGGACTGGGCTACTGCCAGAAAGAAAGAATCAAATTTACTACTGTAGGTACACCTCCTCTCATCCCAATTTTTGTTTCTTACTTGTCTCATTATCACCTCCTTTTGCCTTGCACCATCATCACCTTTGTCATTTAATTACTCCTGTGTTCCACCCTATCACAGATATCTCTCTTGTTCTTTCCATGCCCCCCTTTTCCCTGGCTCGGCACTTGTTTAAAAGCTATTTACAGGAAACTCTCGTTTAAACGGCACCTAAATATCCGGAATTCTCTAATAACCGGCAGAATTCATACTCCGAAAACGACAGTATACAGTCATTTATAAGTTTTGTTTTACTGTTAAGTAATTAAAGAGTTATGGATTACCCTCAACTGGCATTACTGTACTTAATCAAGCATCTTCCACCATCCATTTAACACAACATTCTGTAGGGGAGTACCCAATTATACTGCACATTTCTTGATTTTTTTATTTTTGTTTGTTAAAAATAGCCTCGGTAGATATACCTCTCCGTTATCCGGAATTTTTAATCAACCGGCACCATCCCGGTCCCGTTGGTGCCGGATACCAAAGAGTTTCCTGTATCTCTAAAGATTTCTGCAAGGTCATCGACCTGAAACGTTAACTCTGTATTTCTCTCCACAGAGGCTGCCTGGCCTGCCAAGTGTTTCCAGCATTTTGTTTTCATTTTGCCACTGTAGGTATTCTTCATTGGTGGCAATAAAGCCATCATTTTGAATATTTAAACATTTTGCTGGCAGCATTCTAATGCCAGAAGTGTCACACTTCCACTAGGAACGGAGCAAAAAAGGGAAGAGACATTCTGGCCCAGTGGCAAAGTGTGGTCTGTATACAAAACATGTACTTTTTTCATCCGCCTCCAATGTTATGTGAGCAGTTGGAGACCTGTCCTCCAGGCACACTGCATGTCATTCTGTATAATAGAGTGACACTCTTTTATTATCCTATTCTATTTCTAAGCAAAGTATATATAAAAGCAGCCATGGCCATAAAAAGGGAACGCAGAAAGAAAAACGAGTAAGTGTTGGTGCAGTGATTAAAAATTACCTCCATTTTTAAATGGTTTCAAAAATACAACGATGTAATTAAACGCCTTATGCCAAGTGAAATCACACATTTAATGTGTACTTCAATGTGTCTTTAGCATCATAAATCACCATCATATTTTCCACATCCTCATCACGTACTCCCTACTGCTTTATTCTCACTTACTGTAAAAAATTAAGCGAAATAAGCATTCTCGCCAGTCCCTTACTCTCAAATATAGGATGACCCCTTTCATCTCTAAGTGGTCCCACCCCTTCTTAAAGTCTTTATAATAAAAATAAAAAGAAGTTATCACCATAACAGTTGAGATTAGAAAGAATATCTGTTCTAACAAAGAGTCACACCTGAAACATGAACCTTTCTCGCTCAGAATCTGATTGACCTGCTGCGAATTTATGGCATTTTCTATTTTTGCTTCATATTTCCAGCATTCACAGATTTTCCTTTTGTCTAATTCTGCGCATCAAAAACAGAAAATGCTGGGAAACACTTAGGTCAGCCACCAGCCTAGAAATCCAAGCGTGCCCAAAAACGGGCGTGCGGGGAACAATCCTCGTTCCTGAATGGATTGGCTGGAGACGCACGTAATATTGGCAGCAGCCTGTGCGGTTTTAATGTGGGGTCCGCTCCTCCCAGCTGCACATTCAGGGAAGTATATTTTAAACATTTACCTTGTTGGTGGTGACCTGCAGCGGTAAGGACAGCCTGTTGGGCCACATGTAGACCTGGTTTTCCTGAACGCAGCCTACCCAATATTGCAGAGGGTCCTCAAAAAGGCATTAGGCCCCTTATGTGAATATGTAAAGGGGCCTAACGCCTGTTTCAGAAATGGGCCCTGGACGCCTAGTTTTTTGCCTACACCAATATGGCGGGTGGCGCGCTTTTGGCTCGTAATGAGCGTGCACTTCCTGCCCACCATATTAGAGGCTTAGGAGGCCGTTTAGTAGCAAAAAGCAGCACAGTGCAATGGAATTTCTAGGCCATCATCTGTGAAGAGAACAGATGAGTTAAGTTTTCAGCTTCTGATGAAGGGCTTACACCTGAAATGCTAATTCATCTGTTCTCCCTGAATATTTGCAGCATTTTATGATTTTTGTTTCAGCATCTGCCGTTAGTTTACTTTTTATTCATGAAGCCCATAAATCTCCTCAAATCGACAATTTTCTGTAAAACACGAGAAACTCTGAGATGGGTGACGTCACACATTTTAAATACTAGCTCGAGATGCATATTACTTCGATCTTTATTTTAATAGTGAACCAGGTCCCCCCCTTCCCTGCCCCAAATGTTAAAAATAAATTAAGTCATCGGATTTTACCCCACGCCACCGTAAACATTGCATCTGCTCACGACAACGGCCCTTTTATAATTGACAATGTTTAGACAAGTTATTCTTGTTTCCTGTTTGTTTGCGCCTTAAAACAGCATGAACTGTTGCTAATTTAAAAAAAACTATAATGGTAGCAAGCATGGAGCAAATAAATATAATATTCCCAATTATCTAAGCTTTGAAAAATTATTTAATAAACAGATTGAAATATTAATGAAGTGTTAGCTATCATATATGTTAAACATGTAGCCAATATGAAGGCAAAAGTGTCTTATTATTTTCTTTTGTTATTTTTTCATTCAGTGTTTACAGCAAGAAACTAATTATCTGAAGCCCAAATATAGAAAACTTTATTTGAAACCTTGGTTAATCAACAGGGTTTCTGCAGTTGCAAGCGATTCATACATGCAGGTTACACAACAACTGAGAAATTGTACGAATTTTGGCTGAAGAAGAGCAAAAAAATAGAATGATCTCAAACTGGACAGTGACACCTCATTCTAGTTCATTCCTGTGGGCACTGACATGCCTCAAAATAACTAGGATGGAAGTTTGTGGTGTACTGGCAAATAAAAGTAAATAAGGGTGATTAAAAAGATTACTCTTTTGCATTACAGTGTGTCAGAACTGTAGGAACGTGAAAAAACCCCATCGACATTGACTTCAGACTCTTTCATATGTGGATGAATATCGACTTGGAACCCAGATTCTTCACATTGTTTCAGCAAGGTAGAAATGTTGTTTTGAGACAGTCGCAAATATCTGGGGAAAAAATACAGTTAAATGTGTGCAATGATAGAATGAATTATCTGCTGTAAACTATAAATCGAACTCTTGGGCAGGAATTTTGCCGGCGCTCGGGGCGGGTTTGGAGGCGGGACATCCGGCAAAATCGCACAGATTGACAGCAGGCAGGAAACCCGCTGTCAACCCGCCTCCAATCAATCTTCCCAAGTGTCCCCGATTTGCGCATGGACCCGACACACAGCGGCGGGAAGAGGATTATAGCCACTTAACTGCCTGTTAAAGGTTGTTAACAGGCAGTTAACAGGCTCTTTTGCAATTCTGACACTTCTAGTTCGGGCTTCCTGATGTCCGGACACCACGCCAGGTAAGTGTGGCATGTTGTGAGTCTGCTGTAATGTTTCTGCATTGATGACAGCTGCAGAAGTGGTGTGAAGGATCCAATGGTGCACTGGTGAGTTTCAGAGGTAAGAAAATGTTGGGAAATTCATCTTTAATGCATTTAGACTTTTCTGTAGGTAAGAAGTTTTGAATTGGCTGTCTAGTCCCACCTCATTGGGAGAACCTCTCTCACTAGTGACAGATCGCTTCTGTAACCTCACCTGCAGCTGCCATCTGTTCTAGCCTAAGGAGGGAGTCATGGAGAGCCTGGGTGCAAGAACTCACCTGTGAACAGTCATCGTCAGTGTTTGCAGCACCTCAATGCTGTCAAACACTGAGAAATAAGCTGTCAAAGAAAAAAATGTGCGTGGTCCCTTTAAGAAAACCGGCAGATGACGTGTCATCAAATGACGTCATCTGACCGGCTTCTTCTTAATTGGCCGGCAAGCCCGCAGGGCGGGCTTAACAAGGCCAATTGACGTAAAATCACGTCTGTGGGCCGGTTGAAGTTGGGGGCGGGACTGGAACCCGGAAACCAGCTGACCCGCTCCCAAGCCGCATCGATCGATAAAATCGCGGCCATGGTGTTTGTTAATGGCAGCCATTCCATGGGGTATCATTCTTCTAGCCCTTGAGGTAATTTCTCAAGACTGGCTCAAGAACTAAGCTATCCTTATAACAAGGATGTAATATCTACATGCTACTCATTCACCTTATACTTCCTGAAAATGATATCCCTGCAATTAGTAAATTCTGGTGTAAGAGTGTCCACATTTAATTCTGCACATCCAATATCGGGCGATGTGCCTTTGATACATGCTTGTCATTAATTACCAACAGTCTCTATGTTCTATGGTCAAAACACGCTGACATAATCAACCACTGATATGAACAGAGGCAAGGAAACACAAAAGTAATGGATAGTTGAATGGTGAATTACAAATGTATATGGGGTCACTGCTTGTTCAGTTATGGGCTGGAGCAGGCACTTTTCAGCGGTGCTAGTCCTGCACGAACTGGCTCAAAAGGGACACAAAGACACATGTATATTTGTGTCTTACCTTTATCATTCATTTATCATTTCATATAACAGAGTTCTGACGAAGGGTCATCGACCTGAAACATTAACTGTTTCTCTCTCCACAGATGCTGCCTGACCTGCTGAGTATTTCTGTTTTTATTTCAATAAATCTGGTCATTTGTGGCTAGCACCAGAACAGTGACAGCTGCTGCTAAATTGTCATAAAAACCCAACTGATACACTGATGTCCTTCAGGAAAGGAAATTTGCAGACCCTTACCCAGTTTGGCCTACAGGTGACCCCAATCCTGCACTATGTGGCTGACTCTGAATGCCCTCTAACATATCCTAACAAGTCACTTAGTTGTCAGGAGAAATAGAGATGGGTAATAAACGTGCCTTGCCACGTTGCTCACATCCCGAGAAGAAATTTAAAAAAAACTATTAGAATTACATTATAATTCATGGATTGTGCTTTCCACTATAAAGGAAAAAAATTGCATAAGTAGCAAGTATTTCAGTAATTCAAGAAAATTGGTTGAAATTGCATTGCAATTTTGCTTTGACACTGAGATGTCATACCCATGGAGATATAAATTTCCCATTGTTATTTCCCCACAAGTGTTACACAGTGGGTATGAAAACATTCACTCAAAGTTACGATAAGAATTGATGACTCTGATTTCTGCCACACCACTTAAAGGTTCTAAACACCTTTACATAAATGTAATCCTTGGTCATTATAGATGCCAATTGGATCACATCTTCCCCTGCAGAATAACATAAACAATATTTGCTCTGATAAAAAGTGTTGGTGCCCATTGCAAACATAAAAAACAAGGCAAAAATTGCTTATACTTTATACCCAATAACCCAGACACAAAGGAGTTGTCACTGCAGCTGTATCAAGTGGTTGAGGGAACTGGGAAGAAAACTGGATTTTTAAAATTCGTTCATGGGATGTGGGCGTCGCTGGCAAGGCCAGCATTTATTGCCCATCCCTAATTGCCCTTGAGAAGGTGGTGGTGAGCCGCCTTCTTGAACCGCTGCAGTCTGTGTGGTGAAGGTACTCCCACAGTGCTGTTAGGGAGAGAGTTCCAGAATTTTGACCCAGCAATGATGAAGGATCGGCGACATACTTCCAAGTCAGGATGGTGTGTGACTTGGAGGGCAAATATTTCTGAGGCACAGGAAGAAACTATGATTATGTGCAAGTTGGGTAGTTCCAACAATTCTGCCTATGTGTGACCTGGGGTAAATCAGGATGTATTAAAAATCATTTGATTTGCTTATTTTGTTTTAACTTTTAAATGGTCACTGCAGTTGTTTTATTACCTGCATCTTAGAACCTCTTCAGGTTTGAGTGTTTCATAACTTGTTGATTGAGCTTTAATGTCCTCATTAGTGACCTTCGCAAGCATCTCATTTAGCTTTTTATCAAAGGAAAGAAATCCAAATAAGGTTTCGCGTGAGTCATTTAAATGCTTGCTTCCTGCAGATAAGACCTTTGACAAAGAGGGCATCCTTGTGATTGTCCCACGACTGCCAAGACTACTGGGGATCTGGCTGGAACGTGAATAGGAGGTGCTAAATTTATTCAGTTTGGACAGATTGACACTTCCTGGCACACTGTTCATATTCTTGTTCGGGGTGTCCATGTTCCTAGAGACTGGCGAGTTAATTGGCAAACTTAATCTACTAAACGGTACTGAAGATTTTAAAGTTGACTGTGCTGCAGGAGAAAGATTTTGAGTTACTAAATATTCTTTTAAATCGAAGGTTCCATCCTGTAAGTAGCAATATTCTACTGAAGACACATTATGCTCAGTCTTCACTTGCTGCAGCATTTTGCATTTTCTTCAAAAATATGTAAACACAACATGAAAGTACACTGGGCCCAAAATTCAAGAAATGCTTTCTCAGGAATGTAAACCGTGTCATCCGCAAAGTTTCATTGCAAGTAAAAAGCAGAAATATTCTTTTCATTTTGTTTCATTTTCTTTGCCCTCTTTCTCCACTTACTTATCTCAGGTACAGTTCCACGCGCACCAGTGGTGCTCCAGTACTTTGCACAAGTGAGCGTTCTACGTGAAAACCACTACAGTGAGCGTTGACATTGGCAACGATGGACACTGAGTCTGATTCGAATCTCACCTGACATCCACTCATGCATGTCCAGCAGGCATCACTGGATATGGACCAGAAGCAAAAGCATGGGCCAATTTTCCACCTCCTTTGCTCACTGTTACCCTTCTGAGATGGACTAACTCAGAGTAGTTCAGGGATTGAACCTGGAACCTTCCTGATGTACAGTGCTGCATTCTACACCATGAAACAATTGTTATGCTGATTGGAGATCACATGAACAGCAAAATTAATGTACAGATTCAGGTGCCACTATAAATGTTGAAATATTAAAGAAAG
Organism: Squalus acanthias; assembly: GCA_030390025.1. Classification (NCBI taxonomy): domain Eukaryota; kingdom Metazoa; phylum Chordata; class Chondrichthyes; order Squaliformes; family Squalidae; genus Squalus; species Squalus acanthias. Next base: position 38,305,566 of record CM059430.1, on the reverse strand, counting down.
AACTTCCATTTATATAAGCACCTTTCACGACCACAGGACATTCTAAAGTGCTTCACAGCCAATGAAGTACTTTTGACGTGCAGACACTGTTGTAATGTAAGGAAACAAGGTAGGCAACTTGTGCACACCAAGGTCCCATAAACAGCAACTAGATAAATAACCAGATAATCTGTTTTTTATTTGGTGATGTTGGTTGAGGGATAAATGTTGGCCAGCCACCTGGAGAGTTCTCCTGCCCTTCAAATACTATCACAGGATCTTTTACATCCACCTGAGAGGGCAGGGAGGGCCTTGGTTTAAAGACTCATCGAAAGACAGCACCTCCGACAGTGCAGCACCCCCTCAGTACTGCACTGACGTGCCAGCCTAGATTACGTGTGCTGGTCTCTGGAGTGGGGCTTGTACCCGTAGCTATCTGACTGCCACCACTAGTGCTACCACTGAACCAAGGCTGACATAAATGTCAAACATTGACGCTAGAGGATAGAAATTGTGAGGATCCGCTGCTGATAGGGCTACAACATTGTTACTTTGCACCCTGCACTCATGTCTAGTGACCAGGAGTGGAAGCTCACAATTTTTGCCGTTATATAATTAGCAGAATTTAACCAATGAAATTAAACTAACAAAGATATTAATGATACAATTTAACTTGTCTTCTGGAGTCTGCCCTAAAAGTCCAAAATTCACAGATTTGGAATTCTGAATCTGAAAATCCACATTAGCAGTCAGAGTGTGAATGTCCCTAGATTGCCAGGTTAACCTCTTCCCCCATTTTTTTTTTGGATGGCAGCTATTGCTGATGATTCTGATATTCCCATTTACACCTCCTCTAGACCATCTTTTGTTTCTTTACTTGTTCCATTACCATCTCCTTTCACCTTGCACCATCATCACTTTTGTCATTTAATCACTCCTGCCTGCCACCCTATCACAGACCTTCCCTTTTGTTCTTTCCTCCCCTCCCCCCCTTTCCCTGCCTCTGTACTTGTTTAAAACCGGTTCCATCTCTAACTTTTTTCAGTTCTGACGAAGGGTCATCGACCTGAAACGTTAACTCTGTTTCTCTCTCCACAGGTGCTGCTTGACCTGCTGAGTATTTCCAGCATTTTCTGTTTTTATTTCAGATTTCCAGCAGCCATAGTAATTTGCTTTTGTAAAGGTAACTTTGGGACTGATATCAGGAGGTTCTTCTTTACGCTGAGTGAACAGCACATGGAATGGACCTCTGGGCTGAATGGTAGAGGCGAAAACCCTGAAATCATGTAAGAAACAATGAGATGTAAAAATTGGGGGAGTGGAGGGTTGTTCCAGATGGATGAATTGAGATGGGCCAAATGCCCTTCCTCATCTGTAAGTATCTTGTGTGATTTTGCAATTCAAAGATCATACTGGCTGTCATAGAACATTCAAACTAACAGGAAACCTTTTGAGAAGATTTATGAACAATTATATTATTTTGTCAGCAAATGTTTCCAGTGACATGCCTTTCCCTTCTTTATTGTTTTTTCCCACCCCTCTCTTTTTTTGAAGGCAGCGATCATTCTGGCATGTAGTTCCACCAGCAACTCTCTCACCTCACCCAAATGGCCATTCACCATGGCAAGCCTAGAGAGTGAGCGTTGGCAGGCTATTTGCCGATCGGGGCCATGCCAGTAGAACCTAATCCTGTCCTCATGAGACAACCACAGATGTGCACTTTTAGATTGTGATCAGGAGTGTAAATCCTGGTTGATATTTCCTCTTCTTAGCACAGGGACAGTTAGATCAAGTGCCATCATTGCCCAAGTTGAGATCAGCTCGCTCAGTACGGCGATCAAACCTGCGACCCTTCTGGCCTACATGACTCAGCCCAGTGCATTTACTCACTGTGCCTTCAGGATGCCTTTCAGCTATACTTAAAAAATAGTTTAATTGCTTTAGTAACTGCACAGTAGAATTATCAACTATCATAAATATGTGCACAGCTACTATATTTACATGATGATGTAATTCAAATTAAAAGATAATTTCTTTATGCTATTCCTACCAATCCTTTTTGGGGGGTTCTGAAGAAAGCTCGCAAACTTAGGTAGATGGTCTCCAAACTGACTTCCTAAGGTTCCTGTAGATGCCTTTACCGATACTTGGCGTTGGTCTTCTAATGGTGTTATCTTAGAAATTTTTTCAGGCAACTTTGAAAACAAAAAGTTACTGTATATTTACTAGATTTTACAACACTGCTAGCCTCTTTATGAAAAAACGCAGAGGGAGATTGAGGTTGGTCAACATTGCTGTGCCCATTTAGCATAAAACAGGTGCAACGATGACAAATTTAGTAGTGGGAAGGCCAGCGCCCGATTTGAGTGTGCGCCCAGGCTACTGCCAAATTTAGCATGACCTTTTTTAAGGCTGCCCTGGCAGCCACCTGTAATAAGCACAGGCCTCATGTCAATATCGAAATGAGGCTCCTGCACCCATTTCTGGACCTGTTCGTGAAATCTGTTTAAACCGTGTTGCGAGAGCTCTGACTACTTTTCAGGCCCTACAGCGGCCTAACCAGTAGTCACTAAAGGGACCGTTGGAGGCCGTGGAAGAAGCCTGCAGGTAAGCTCCTCCTGCCTCCTCATTAAGACTATGGCCACTGCCGGCCCGCGCTTGCCTTCCTTCCCTTTACCGCCCTGCACCCCGCCCAACCTACTGCCTGGACTTTCTTTGGCCAGAGTCCGAGCTGGCTGAAATTAGTCACACTCCGAGCGGGGAGCTGCGTCGGGTCGCTCGGTTGGCGTCCGCAGTGCACCGCATTTATGATGATGAGGCCCGAGGACCAATTGAGGAGGGTTCTTGGGCCGCTCCATTCTGGCGTGTGTTGGATGCGTGCCGCGTGGATCGTGCTCAGTTTCAAATGAATTTAGGCTCCAGAGTGTGTCCTTGTTCATTTATGTTACTTCAATTTTCAAAAAAGGAAACACCAGTTGAATGCTGGAGGCAGCTAATTACCTCACCTATGTTTTATTGACATAAAAGGTCATTGCTAATTGTGTACACCTGTGAGACAGAGATTATGGGCTGAATTTTCCAGGGTGGTAGCGGGCGAGATCGGTGGTGGGTCGGGAGGGAAAGTTGTTATTTTTGACAGTGGGTCAGGAACCTGCTGTCATCTCGCACCCTCGCACCTTTCCCACAGGCACGTCTGTCATCGTGGTGCCGAACCGACCTGCAGCAGCGGAGGACCCAATTGAAATCATTATGAGGTACTTTACAGGCACTTAAGAGCCTTTTTCACTCTACTTTTTAAATTTCCACGGCCACGGGATTCACGCAGCTCAGGAACCACGTCTGTCAGCCTGAGGCGTGAGTTCTGTGGTCATTGTTCCAGTTGATTACTTGACAGCATGGAAAACAAACCAAAATAAAAACATGTTGATTACATCAGCTAACGGATTGATGGAGATTCTGTTCTACTTGAAAAGCTACTGGTAAATGTTAATTCAGAAACTCCTGAAGGTATGTAAGTGCTACCTTGGATGGTGAGGGAAATACATTTTGCTGTTGCCTTCCGACTCAACAGTGAATTGATCTGCACTATAAAAATGACATACACTATTTAAATAAATTTTTGTGTTGTTTCTGGTCAGGTTTTTCTCACAGTATACTGTGATTGTCCAGTTACACATTAAATCAAGTCATCAACTGTAACAATTTCATTCTCGTCACTCATTCCACTGGTTCAATTTGCTTTCAGTCCCTGAATATAACTAATTTAATTTTTCAGTCTGAGACTTTAGGGTGAATTTCTGCAGAGATTCTCTTACCTGTCCATTGTTAACTTCAACAGAAGAGCTGCAGAAATCCCAGAAGCACATTGTAAGCACGACTTACACAGTTTGTCAGGGATTCTGCAGCTCTTCCGCTGAACTTGCATAAGATTGTAAATCTACCCCTTTACAATTACATTTAAAATCTGCTTAATTTTATGTATTACCTATACATGCACATCTTTTATTTGTACCAGTTACTGATACAAAAGTCTATAGCTTTGTGACTAAAACACCAATAACTTCTCAATTAGTGTACTTTTTGAATTATGTTCTTGATCGTATTTGTAGATGGAGTCATATTACTTAATGATAATATTTAAATATTTCTTTGTCACTCATATATAACTTTACTGTACAATAATAACTATATTATTGTACAGTAAAGATTCAACACCCACTATGCTAGATTAAACTTAAAATTTAATGTGGCCATGGTCCCTTTAAGGATAAAATTGAGAGGTCGCACAACACCAGGTTATAGTCCAACAGTTTTATTTGAAATCACAAGCTTTCGGAGCTATCGATTGCTCCTTCCTCAGGTGAAGTCACCTGAGGAAGGAGCAATCGATAGCTCCGAAAGCTTGTGATTTCAAATAAAACTGTTGGACTATAACCTGGTGTTGTGCGACCTCTCAATTTTGTCCACCCCAGTCCAACACCGGCATCTCCGCATCATGGCCCTTTAAGGATCCCAGCTTAAAATGCACCACGAATGATGTCACCAGACCTGCTCCATCTAATTGGGTCGGGTAACGCGTTGGGCAGGCTTAATAGGCTCCATTAAGGCAAGTTAATTTTCTACAGCGGGCTGGAGCTAGCAGCGGGGTCGTGACCCACCACGGACACCGGCGCACCGGACCCGCCAAGGTAAGAAAAATTCCAGCCTTAATTTCTAATACCTAGGCACATAGGCAGTATCTTTCCTCATTCTAATTTGCTTTTAAAAGAAAACAAGTTGAATTTTGAAAGCAAACAATGCCTCTTTGAAGGAAGCAGATAGGAAGGAAGAGTGGGACGAGAGGGTGGAAACTGGTTGAGGGTGAAGGGGCCTCTGCCCTCTTGGCATCATCCTTGGGGGAGTGAGCGGGAGTAGGTGAGAGTGGAATGAGGATTATAAGTGAGGTAAGGGATAACGGAGCAAGGGGAAGAAGAGGATACAGGGATTGAGTTGGTAGTTCAAATGGGAAAGGGTAGGAGTAGTCGTAGGATTGTGGAGGCTGGTAGGAAGTGCTGGGGACACGATGGGATCGAAGGGTTGCGGGGGTGGGGAGCACGAATAATTGGGAGAAGGAATGCTGCTGCTGAGGGCTACATTTTCTCTACCAACCCCCATCCCAAATGCAGCCTGCAGCCATTGATGACTGCTTTCCCTGCCACACCACGCCATAACACCCACCAGGAAGGAGAGAACAAAAATAGAATGGGTAAATTTCCTCACCAATTTCAGCACATTTGCAATGCTAAAGAGTTAGGTGTGCAAGTGTTGCTTTAAGAGATTGAGGAGTTTGCTGGATGGGCAAGGAAGAGAGGAAGAACATATTCAGTGTGGTAACTTGCCAGCCCTGCTGAGGTTGTTTTAACTTTCGGCAGTACAGCTCTGCCCTCCTGGAAATGGGGGAGTTGGCAGTCAGTGCTAGTGCCACCTCCCTCCAGGTGGCACAAATGCCAGTCCTGGTAAGCTTGGTGGTAAACATACCTAGGAGACTGTGCTTCCTGACTTCAATCTCCTTCAGTACGGCTTGGAGGTCTGTATCACTGAAGTTTAGTATCACTGTGATTAGAATGTGGAACTACAAGGAGTAGTTGAGGTGAATAGCATAGATGCATTTAAGGAGCAGCTATATATACACACGAGAGAGAAAAGAATAGAAGGATATGCTGATAGGGTTAGATGTAGAAGGGTGGGAGGAGGCTCGTGTGGAGTATAAACACCGGTATGGACCAGTTGGGCCAAATGGCCTGTTTCTGTGCTGTACATTTTATGTAGGTTCTGTATCCTTCTCCTGGATTGAGTCCGACCCTGCTGTCCTCTGTGCACCAATGGCATTTGTGTAATCATAATTCTGTCCAAGTATAATCAAAATGTTGATAGGAAATGATTTGAAAGAGAAATGAAAAAGTGAATCAGGCTAAACAGTGTTGTTTAAAGGTTGCACAGAAGTGTCCTGGAGGTTCAGCTGCTTACACCGATTTTACACCAATGCTTGCACCAATGAGCTTAACCAGGAAACTTGCTGGCCACTGGTGATTTTCTTGAAGAGGCAGCATTGAGGAACTTACAGGCCGGAGAGACAATCAGAAGAGCACAGCTAGAGAAGCAAAAAGAGTTAAAGGGAGAGAAGTAGAAGAAAAGGGAGGCAGAAGAGAGAGGCAGAGAGAAACAGCAACACAAAGAGAGCGAGACAGATAAGAGAGTGACCATATTCTCCGACTTACCAAGTGCAATACCATGGGAGATCGGCTCGTATGTTAGAAATATAACCGACTAATATTTTATCTGTTATATATTGATATTAGACATATTTAAATACACTTTGGTTGTTCGGTCTAATACTTAATGATTTCTCCATAAACATTACAAATTCTACCCTGGGTTTCGAGATAACAACAACAACGTGTATTTATATAGCGCCTTTAACATAGTAAAACGTCCCAAGACAGGAGTGTTATAAGACAAAAAATTGACACTGAGCCACATAAGAAATTAGGGCAGATGACCAAAAGCTTGGTCAAAGAGGTAGGTTTTAAGGAGCGTCTTAAAGGAGGAAAGAGAGGTAGAGAGGCGGAGAGGTTTAGGGAGGGAATTCTAGAGCTTAGGACCTAGGCAGCTGAAGGCACGGCCACCGATGGTTGAGCGATTATAAGCAGGGATGCTCAAAAGGCAGAATTTGAGGAGCGCAGATATCTCGGGGGGTTGTGGGGCTGGAGGAGATTACAGAGACAGGGAGGGGCGAGGCCATGGAGGGATTTGAAAACAAGGATGAGAATTTTGAAATCAAGGCGTTGCTTAACCGGGAGCCAGTGTAGGTCAGCGAGCGCAGGGGTGATGGGTGAACGGGATTTGGTGCGAGTTAGGACTCGGGCAGCCGAGTTTTGTATGACCTCAAGTTTACGTAGGGTAGAATGTGGGAGGCCAGCCAGGAGTGCGTTGGAATAGTAAAGTCTAGAGGTAACAAAGGCATGGATGAGGGTTTCAGCAGCAAAGGAGCTGAGGCAGAGACGGAGACGGGCGATGTTATGGAGGTGGAAATAGGTGGTCTTAGTTATGCCACGGATATGTGGTCAGAAGCTCATTTCAGGGTCAAATATGACACCAAGGTTGCGAACAATGTGGTTCAGCCTCAGACAGATGTTAGGGAGAGGGATGGAGTCAGTGGCTAGGGAATGGAGTTCGTGGCGGGCCCGAAGACAATGGCTTCGGTCTTCCCAATATTTAATTGAAGAAAATTTCTGCTCATCCAGAACTGGATGTCGGACAAGCAGTGTGTCAATTTAGAGACTGTGGAGGGGTCGAGAGAAGTGGTGCTGAGGTAGAGCTGGGTGTCATCAGTGTACATGTGGATACTGACGCTGTGTTTTCGGATGATGTCGCCAAGAGGCAGCATGTAGATGAGAAATAGGAGGGGGCCAAGGATAGATCCTTGGGGACCCCAGAGGTAATGATGTGGGAGTGGGAAGAGAAACTATTGCAGGTGATTTTCTGGCTACGATTAGATAGATAAGAATGGAGCCAGGCGAGTGCAGTCCTACCCAGCTGTATGATGGTGGCGAGGCGTTGGAGGAGGATGGAGTGGTCAACCGTGTCAAAGGCTGCAGACAGGTCGGGAAGGACGAGGAGAGATAGTTTACCTTTGTCACAGTGGCAAAGGTTGTCATTTGTGACTTTGATGAAAGCCGTTTCGGTACTGTGGCAGGGGCGGAAACCTGATTGGAGGGATTCAAACATGGCGTTCCGGGAAAGATGGGTACGGATTTTGGGAGGCGACAACACGTTCAAGGACTTTGGAGAGAAAAGGGAGGTTGGAGATGGGGCGGTAGTTTGCAAGGACGGAGGGGTCAAGGGTTGGTTTTTTGAGGAGATAACATTATGAAATTTTATACTTAATACAAAATAAAATAATTACAGCCCACCTTTCGTATGCTGCTGAGGACCTTCTGAGTTGAAATGGTCTTTAATTTTTCCAGACTTTTTTCAACTTTTTCTTTCTGCATTCTCCTCGACTGTTCATTCAGGACGTTCATATGCTCTAAAGCGCGTGTTGTTTTCAATAGCTAAAGTGGGGAGGAAGAGGAAGCAGTAAGTACATTTACAGCATATTATCCCCAACAGTACATCTCCTGTGGCAATTTTCATGGATAATGGCAAAAACTGGAGCAGTCACATAAGGATAGCAATATGATTAGAGGAACAGAATAGTTGGCAGGCAATGCAACATGAGTCCGGAGGGGGCAGGATTGGTTCTGTAAAATATATAGCATGCTTGCTCTTTTATTGTATTATTAATTATTACATGCCCTTAATCAATAACTACATTTTTTAATCTGTGAAAAGTTACCTGAAATTTCAGTCAAAATTTCATGCTTTACTCAATGTTCTTGTTTTTTACCCCCCTCAAAAAATCATAGCTGCCTTCAAAGTATCCTTGGGCTTTAATGTTGTCAGTCATTTTCTATCATTAGACTGGAGGATGGGATTGCAAACAGCAACTCTTAGCATGTTCTGGGAATGATTGGCCCTATTCTCAGTCATAAAAGAAACCTTGAAGAGCTACGTGCCCCGCAACCCCCCCCCCCCCCCCCCCGCCCGCTGCACCTTCACCACCCGGCGATAATCTGGTGGAGCAGATCGCCGCTTGTTATAGATTCCGTCCGATTTTCATCACATTGGTATCAATGGAAGCAAAATTTGGGTGGTTTCTACAATGGGCGGGTTTTCCAGTCCACCAGATTACCACCCAGGTGGCGAAGGTGAAAATGAGCCCCGTGGTGATTTTCACTTGACTGAGGAAGCCTTTAACTGCATTCTGGGAGTTGTGGTTTCTTACCTGGTTGAGCCTCTTTATTTAAGGAAGCCCAATGCCGAGTGATAGCTGTGGGAAGAAGCAGAATTTGTGTCCCAGGTGCCTAAAGTGGGGCAGGCCTCTGGAGGAAAATATTTTTAGAGAGAATTCAAGCACAGCAAAGGCCACTGGGTGTTTCTGTTTAATAATTTTGTTGTGTTATGTAATTGTTACGCTAGAAAACGTATGTACATTCTTGGGTTACTGACAAAACAATATATTAGTCAAACGCATTTAAAACAAATATTTAGACCCTAAATGGGTCTATTTGTGCTGTTGTGCCCCAGAGGCAGCAGTTCCATGGGGAGGGAATGGAAATGACAGGTAAAGGCCTTTATATAGTCTAGAAAGGCTAAATATTTTAACAGCAAGTCGGGGTTGGGGCAGGGATGATGCAGCAGGTAACGAGTGAACATTTGAGGTAACTGTCAGGTATATGTTGTAGATGTGATATTTTGTGACACTTTAAAAGTGTCCTTCAAGTGGAGAATCTGACAGAGACATCCAAAGAAAGGGAGCAGAACCTTGAAAGGATGCAGAAAAGAAGAACATAAAGGTTTAATGAGACAGACCATCAAACTCTCCTGGATGAGATGCAGCAAAAAAGACAAAGACTGCTGAGTTTCCATGGAAGGAGACAGCAAAAACATGTCTGCTGTGCCGTGTGGAGGGAGGTGTAATTAGCACCGAGTGCCCCCTCTCTCCCCGCCCCCAACTGCAGAGCAGTTCTGGAAAAAACTACTCGTGGAGGATAAATGCTGACACCAGTTGGTTAGTCTGAATGTCCTGTTTCCATGTTGTAACTTTTGTGTATTTCTATGTGTCAGAGTAGGCAAGGTAATACATTGGCTACTCTGCCTTTTCTTCCTTGGGCACCATGGGCATCCACAACTGTTCACCTTCTAAAATTAATAGCTGCACAAGTAACCCTTCACATTGCACTGTAATTAAGGGGTTTGCTAACTCTGGATGTGACAATATATGCATCACAATCTCCTCTAGCAGCAATTAGATGGATGCAGAACTTTAAAACACCTTCCTCCAGTTTAACAGGGTGTTACCAGCAGATCTATTACAGCAGCAGTCTGATGCCACCTGGGAGACATCTGTCAGCTGCTAACCTTCACCTAATTCACTTAATCTTGTTACAGGGGAAATTGTATACAGTGCCTGTGAAAAGCAAAGTACCAGAGGGGGTGTCTCCAACATCAGAAAGCTGAACCTTCTATGAAGAGCAAGCAACAGAGCCACTGGGGAGGTATATATACAGAGTGTTTATATTGTGAATTCTGGGAGATTCTCTCACTGCTACCCTACCTGAGGAAGGAGCGAACCGCTCCGAAAGCTTGTAAAATTAAATAAATCTGTTGGACTATAACCTGGTGTTGTGCGACTTCTCATTTTTGTCCTTAATTCCAAGGGGTGTATGCTCACGCAGTCTTATCTTCCTGCAGATCCATCCAGCAATGGGGCGGGGGGGGGGGGGGGGGGAGGAGGATGAAGGAGGAAGAAGCTGATGATGAAGAAGAGGAGGAACAGGTGCCTTTGGACCATTCTCCATGATACCTTTTCAGTTGTTGATTTGTTCAATCACTCTCTCAACTTCACTTTTGATACCCTCATACCCAACAAAACCTTCACTGTCTTCCAACATAGTTGTTCCCCCTCTATGGCCCCCGTCCTTACTTATTCAAGTCCAATTCAGGATGGGTTACCATCCATCACCAGATCTGGGTGGACCACATTAAGAGCTCCTCTGTCCAAACCTTGCACTGTTCTACAGTCATCCTGGAGGGCAAAGATAATCCCAGGCTTTATTTCTCCACCACTAATTGCCTCCTTAAGCTTGCTCCCCTGCCCCCTCCATCTCTATGAACAAGTGCAAGGAGCTTATGGATTTCTTTGTCTCCAAGATAGAGTACATCTTTGCAGCTGCCTCTGTTGCTTCTCACCCCCCTTTCCCCACAAAGTGAAATCTTGCCCCTCCCCCCCCCCCCCCCAGCCCTGAATCTGACACTCCCGATTTTTTTCCCATCTCCTCTCTGAGCTTACCTCCCATGCCCTCTCTGCGCTCATCTCCTCAATGAGATCCACCCCCTGTTCCCTCAACCCCTTGCCACTAAGTAGTTGACTACCCAAATTCTTTTCTTGGCCCCCTGGTAGCTGATATTGTTAATGGTTTATGCTCCTCAGGCACTAACCCCTCAATTTCAAAAGTGACAACATCAGCACCCTCCTCAAAAAACCTTCAACCTCTGCAATCTCACATTCCATCTCCAATCTCCCTTTCCTCTCCAAGTTCCTTGAATGAATCGTTGCCTCCAGATCCATGCCCACCTCTCCTACACAGCCACAGGCAAAGCTGTCTGGGCAGATGATCTTGGCCTCAGGTCTTCATGATGTAGTTGGCACAGCAATTAGAGCTAGAGCATTTAGGAGCGTAATCAGGACGTTCTTTTTTACATAAAGCGTAGTGGGAATATGGAACTCGCTCCCCCAAAAGGCTGTAGGTGCTGGTTCAGTTGAAATTTCCAAGACTGAGATCAGTAGGTTTTTGTTAGTTAAGGGTAGCAAGCAATGTTCCCATTCATTTTTTTTGGGGGGTGCACAGCCCTTTCAAATACCGCGCATGCAGGTTTTCCCCATTGAAAAGCCGGTGAGCCGGCTGCACGTGAGGTCCAGAGAGCTGCGCGGCCATGCAGCATAAAGGCAATGCTGGTAGCAAGGGATATGGAGCCAAGGCGGGTAAATGAGGTATAGATCAACCATGATCTAATTAACAGGCTCGAGAGGCTGAATGGCCTACTCCTGTTCCTATAATCAGCTCCCAGCAGCATCGGCAAGCGCACACATTGAAGCCCCAGATCACAATGGAAACTACAGCCCTGCCATTACGAGTGGAAACCCGGTGAAAATGGGCCCCGCCCAGAATTGTTGGCAAGTTGTTTTTAAGATCCAAACATGCCACAAATGGTCAGTAAGTTCGGGGGCCATAGTGATTTCATTGGTTTTTCTTCTCTTCTGTTTGGTAATTGTTTGGCAACTACTGATGCTTGATTGGTATTTTTATCTGTTTGCTATTTGTTGATTGGTAAGTTCCCTCCCTTTTCAGTTGTGATTTGTTGCTTTTTTATTTATGATATTTGAGCCAATCAGACACAAGCCAGTGCTTCTTAGACACTTCCAAATCTGAAACGTTTGAAGTATGGTAGTGTGACATTTTGATATGTGAGGGACATGCACTACATGCAAAATAAGATTGTCCAAGGAATTAAGTTAATCTTATGAACATTTATCTGTTAAATGTTGTTCATCAATGGTTTGTGGACAAAATGGGTTTCCTACGATTTTGTAAACATGGCAAGCTCCATCTAGTATTTGACCAGTTTCAAAAAGGGGTCTTGAAACAGGTATTGGATCCCTAAATAATACTCAAGGGGCCGAATGCCAGTTTTATGCATCTAGGGTGCTCAAACCAATATGGCATTGGAGGTGAATCCAAAGCTGTTTGGCATGGAAGGCTGGTCCCCTAAATTAGACCTCTGTGCCCCCGTTTTTAGCCCAGAACATGGGCGTAACAAGGTCCAATTACACCCCATGGTAGCTATGGGGCATACCACTTCTCAAGAGAATCATGATTGATTTCTGAGAGACAGAGCAAGTATCTCGTACATAGAACTGTTTGTAAGGACAGAGTACAAATGTTCATCACAAGGGTATAGCCCCAGGTAGTTAGCTGAATTAAAGTAGGACAGTTTCCTCTGTGACCTACTCGCATACAGCTACTACAGCCATACATGCAAAATATATAGTTGTTGCAAGGGATGCAAAAAAACTACTTAGTATAGGAAACTAGACAGGATCCAGATGCAAATGAGGGTGACAAGTTAAAGGTAAGCACACAGGAGCAGACATGGTAGCATCGGCACAAAGACTATACCATCTGTTGCATAGTTCATACAAAATAAACATTATCTATTTATCTCTTTGCAGGAGAAGCTGGCGTTCAATAGGAAAGAGTGTCAATGCACTGGAGCTTGCATTAGTGGTCAGTATCCCCTAGAATAAGGTGATTATGGACATTCTAAGTGCTGAAGTATTGGAAGGATGGGGCAAGGCAGAATTGGAGGGCGGTGCGCAGCCTGTGTACGAAAATATACATCTGCAAATGGGAGCTTAACATGAGGATATACTTGCCATAGAGGGAGTGCAACGAAGGTTCATGAGATTGATTCCTGGGATGGCGGGACTGTCGTATGAGAAGAGATTGAGTAAACTAGGCCTGTATTATCTTGAATTCAGAAGAATGAGAGGGGATCTCATTGAAGCATACAAAATTATTACAGGGCTTGATAGGATGAATGCTGGGAGAATGTTTCCCTTGGCTGGGGAGTCTAGAACCAGGGGCCACAGCCTCAAAATAAAGGGTAGGCCATTCAGGACTGAGATGAGAAGAAATTTCTTCACACAGAGGGTGGTGAATCTTTGGAATTCTCTACCCCAGAGGGCTGTGGAGGCTCAGTCATTGGGTATATTCAAAACAGAAGTCAATAGATTTCTGACTAGTAAGGGCATCAAGAGATATGGCGTTAGGGCCGGTGAATGGAGTTGAGGCAGAAGATCAGACATGATCTCATTGAATGGCAGAGCAGACTCGAAGGGCCGAATGGCCTACTCCTGCTCCTATTTCTTATGTTCTTATGTTCTTAGCACACACATCTGCCAAGCACCAGGGATGATGAATGTAAGCCTTGTTGATGCTGTAGCCATTTATATTTCTGTGTAGGTGAAGGAGGAAGAAGCTGATGATGAAGACGAGGAGGAACAGGTGCCTTTGGACCATTCTCCACGATACCTCTGCAGTTGTTGATATACTGTGAGAGGATCCTCCACTGGCAAGGCTGCACCACAGCACACTGATCAATCACATCCTGCAAATAGCAGCACTGTGACAGACATCTGGAGGATGTAGGTAATGACAGAGAAATGGGATCACTGGGTGATGTACTGTACACGAGTGATGAAAAGTGTTGCGGAGTGGAGGATCTGCATGTTGACTGGCAGAGTTGGGGAGCTTTGGGAATCACATCCTATCGGGCCTGCTTTAAAATGTACGTGGCATGAACTGCCATAGCCCTACTAGTTGCTTGTCTCTACACACCCAAACATCGCAAGCTGTCTTAGGTAGTGTGGAGGAGTCTGTTACTCAGATCTGTACTCCAAAACCATGTGTGTGGTGCATTGATGGAACAGTAGTCTGCCCTGCCTCTGCACATTGCCATTGAGCATCTGGCAATGTTAGTGGCACTTGCTGGATTCAACTGGATTTTGACTGCACCAGAAACTTCTCACTTGAGCTGTAAAATATTAAAGTATCTCTCTCTCACTTTTTACTAAGTTTCTCTAAATATTTGAGTGCAAGCTGGCTATTATTCTTGGTTATTGTTGAACAGGGCAGTCTTGGTGTTGTTGGTAGATGGAAGAGATTTGAACAGGATGTGATGGGAGAGGTGGGTATAGAGTTGGGCTCTGATGACATACTCAAGGACCTTATAGAGGAAGGAGAGATTAGAAATGGCATAGTAGTCGGAGAGGACACAGGGATCAGTGTGGGTTTTAAGGATAGGTGTTGACAGCAGTTTTGGAAGTTTGTGGGGGGGGGGGGAGGGTAAGAGAACAATTGATGTCTACAAGCACTGGGTTGAGGATTGGCAATTGAGTCATGAACAGGTGGATAAGCTTAAGGTGCTACTGTGTTTTACAAAAAACTCCAAACTTCCCCAAAACTAGGGAAAGAACTGAGGGTTACTAAGGAGAGCTTTTTTTACATATTCATTTATGGGATGTGGGCATCGCTGGCAAGGCCAGCATTTATTGCCCAGCCCTAATTGCCCTGGAGAGGTGGTGGTTGAAGCTCAAGGAAGCACTGTTTGCTGGACCCCCGCACCCCCTTGGAAGCCTGAGTATTGTCAGTGTTATAATCATTGAGGCAGACTTCAAGAGCCAATTTTACAAACATTAATCTCAGATTTCAGTAAATAAGGAGTAAAAATGGAATCAATCTTTGAATAAGATTTCTGATGATTCGTGAAGCAAGGATAACCTGAATGTAAACGCTGTAATCCATCAGTGCCAGGTCTTCACATTTGTGCCGCAAAGCCAGGGCTATATGAGACAAGAAAGTTAAGCTACTATCCACCCACCCACCCAAGGGCTAACGTGCTATGGATATAATTGTATACATATCCATAGCACCAGAACAAGAAAAGGATTAGCGATAAAAATGGGTGAGTCATTGTTCATGCTGTAAACATTTAATGAAATAACAGGTGCACCAGCCAAATGGCTGGAAACCAGAAGGCAGAGACCCTGTTCAGTTGCTGAGGTATGCTCAACCACAGATGTGTAACTCTCACAAATCAGAAATAACTGCTTATTTTTTCTTATGGAAGATAAGTCATGTGGCACCAAAAACACTTTGGATGCAAAAATAAACCAAGTGACGTGAGTCTATATTACCCCACTTGCACTTTAGCGATAAAGATAGATGGAGAAAGGAAGACATTTGTAAAATGAGATTGTGTTTATCTTGTAAAACTAAATAATGTTAGGCATAGTACAAATATATGTAATTATGTCCAAAGTGGAAGCAGTAGCAAGTCCAACTATATATGGGGACTTTTTTTATTCAGTCTTTCTTTCTCAAATAAAAATATATACCTAAAAAGAATCAGGTGGCATCTGGAGAACTGCATGCACGATTGCCAATATTGCTGTAATTATTTGAAATGTATTTTTAATATAGCATGTTAAAACCTTTCGAGTACACTGGGAGGATGCGAGAACAAGCTTGTGAAGGTGCATATTATGATGAAGGGGGATCTTTTATTTGTTGTCACACTTATTGTGACGTAATAAGGCACGAATGCAACGCAGGCAGTTGTAATTCTGAAATAACAACAGAAAACGCTGCAAAAACTCAGCAGGCCAGGCAACATCCGTGGAGAGAGAAAGAGAGTTGGTTGTCTTGTTGCCCAGAATCATTCATAGAAACATAGAAACATAGAATCTAGGAGCAGGAGTAGGCCATTCGGCCCGTCGAGCCTGCTCCGCCATTCAATACGATCATGGCTGATCATCCAAATCCAGTACCCTGTCCCTGCTTTAATCCCCACAGTACACACATCCCACCCTACCCCCGTAACCCCACATATTTAATTCCCCCTAACATATCCCATCCTATCCCCATAACCCCACATATTTAATCCCCCCTAACACTAAGGGTCAATTTATCATAGCCAAATCAACCTAACCCACACATTTTTGGACTGTGGGAGGAAACCGGAGCACCCGGAGAAAACCCACGCAGACACGGGGAGAATGCGCAAACTCCACACAGACAGTCACCCGAGGTCAGATTCGAACCCGGGTCTCTGGCGCTGTGAGGCACCAGTGCTAACCACTATGCCACCGTGTTGCCCATTCCTCACCTTATTTTCCTATCCTACGTGAGACTTTTAAAGTAAGTTCTTTAAAAAAGAGCCCCTTGGTAATTAATACATTGGGGTGGGATTTGCCTCAGAGGGGCGTTCTCGCAGTTACCATTATTAATAATAGTAGGGGGAGGCAGGGGCGTGCCTATCTCCACACGCTGTACTAAAGTGTCTCTTTCCAGTGTCACACGTACCCGGCACTTTTCCCTCTCGTTGCTGACTTTAAGAACTCGTGCGTTCTTGCCGTCGATCCAGTCTGGATAAGAGCCTCCCATTTCCACACCACGCTGGCCGCCGCCTTCTCCTCTTCTGAAATGTTGCAGCTTTCCTCCAGTAGCCCCATTGTGACGTGCCCCCCTCTCCCTCTGTGACCGGCCGGTGCGATGTTGTGGAGAAAAGCCACTGTTCGGCACTTTGTGCGGTGTCAGTGGTGGAAGGTGCACAGACTGGCGCATTTCCCAACTGCTCATTCGCAGTTTTGGAATGCGGCATCCGCCCCCTTGTGTTAGCCAGTTGATTTAAACCCCGATGCTGCTTCTGGCCTAAATTTACCACCAAAGAGGGAGCAATCAACCACCACTGGCAAAATTACAACAACAGTGGAAAACCAGACACAGAAACTGGTAAGAAACACACGTTACTGTATGTTACACAAATTAACACAGTCTGCAATGTGTTAGGAAGCAATGTGCCAGCCACGCCCACATCCCAAGAATGAATTAAAAAAAAATAACATTTTAGGGTAAGCTTCACAGTTAATGTGTTAATACAATCTTGTAACACTTGATTGTATGACAACTTATAGTTCTTTGGCTTTATGATTTCACAAATGTAGGTCTTACATAGAAAATTACAGCACAGAAACAGGCTGTTCAGCCCCTCCAGTCCGTGTTGGGTTTTATTCTCCACATGAGCAGTCCTCCAATCCCTGACTCTACCGAGCCTGCCTTTAACACGCTTTCAGTTCTGGCAATCAGAATGATGTTGTGGTTGCTATTCACCAATGAGATTGCTGCAAATGGATGCCCAAAGAATGATCATATTAGCCAATATTAGCGTATGGACACAGACCTGCCCCCGCCCCCGACTATTATTGTGATGAGGACTATTGCCTAATCAACTGGCTTCAAAACAACATTGACATTTTCTTAAGATGAAGGTCGTGAATAAAGAATCCTGTTTATCAGCAATCACGTTTTAGCATGTTTTGCCCAACATTTCTGTTGTCTTGTTTTATTGCAAGAATAAATAAATAGGTTTAATTAATTATTCTAAAGGGTACTTTTCTGTAAAATATCTTACAAGGTGGGTTTGTATAACAGGAAAGTAACATAAGAACATAAGAAACAGGAGCAGGAGTAGGCCAATTGGCCCCTCGAGCCTGCTCCGCCATTCAGTAAGATCATGGCTGATCCAATCTTGGCCTCAACACCGCTTTCTCCCCATAACCCTTGACTCCCTTGCAGTTCAAATGTCTGTCTATCTCCGCCTTGAATATATTCAATGACTCCGCCGCCACAGCTCTCTCGGGTAGAGAATTTCAAAGATTCACGACCCTCTGAGAGAAGAAATTCCTCCTCATCTCCGTCTTAAATGGGCGACCCCTTATTCTGAAACTATGCCCCCTAGTTCTAGATACCCCCACGAGGGGAAACATCCTCTCAGCATCCACCCTGTCAATCCCCCTCAGAATCTTATATGTTTCAATAAGATCACCTCTCATTCTTCTAAACTCCAATGAGTATAGGCCCAACCTGCTCAACCTTTCGTCATACGTCAACCCCTTCATCCCAGGAATCAACCTAGTGAACCTTCTCTGCACTGCCTCCAATGCAAGTATATATTCCTTAAATATGGAGACCAAAACTGTACGCAGTACTCCAGGTGCGGTCTCACCAGTGCCCTGTATCAAAACTTCCCTACTTTTATACTCCATACCCCTTGCAATAAAGGCCAACATGCCATTAGCCTTCCTAATTACTTGCTGTACCTGCATGCTAACTTTTTGTGTTTCATGTACTAGGACCCCCAGATCCCTTTGTACCGCAGCATTTTGTAGTCTCACTCCATTTAAATAATATTTTGTTTTTCTATTCTTTCTACCAAAGTGGATAACCTCACATTTTCCCACATTATACTCCATCTGCCAAATTTTTGCCCACTCACTTAACCTATCTATATCCCATTGCAGATTCTTTGTCTCCTCCTCACAACTTGCTAACCCACCTATCTTTGTAACATATTAAATCATCCATCATTGGCTCCAAGTATTTTGTTTATATCTGTTTACAATTAAAAGTTAAATGAAAAACAAAATTGCAATATTCCCAGCAGCAGACCAGTATGCTGCCGTATAAACTTTCCTCCTCAGGCACTATTTCAGTGGAGCATGGGAGGCGAGACCAGACTGCCCAGGAGTACCCTCCAGGGAGGCAGCCTGCAGTAGTTCTTTGCCAGGAGCAAGCTGCCATGAGACAAGGGCAACTTCAGTCCTATGAGTCCTCTGTAGAGCATGAGCAGCCAACCATCTCCTACAATCCTGACTTCAGTTTGCACCTAGAAGAAGCACGGGAATATGTAAAAAAAAAAGTCATGAGTAGGCACCTGGGGGAGCACAGTGTTAAGAAAAAGTAGGTTGGCTTGTGTTCACTTTGGAATTCACTAATATAATAGAATGTGCACTAACATGGCGCTTTGTTACTGAGGGAGTTTAGAGTCATACATGAAAGAGTGCACTTATGTGATGCTGAAGTCTTCTGTCAGGTGATGATTATTGGCACGGCATGTAGGGGCAAAGGGGGCTGATGTGTTCTCATATCGTAGCATTCATAGTGGTTTGAGGATATGTCCCTTTATTTGAAAATGGGGGGGAGGGGGGCGGGGTGAATGGCAAGGCTGTGGTGTCAAAGATAGACTTTGTTTCACAGAGGAGAAGACTTCAGTGAGGAGATGCTGCAATGTGTCTTGTGATAAATGCTGCTTGAGTCTCCTTTGCTCTATCCTGTGATGCTCCTCCTCCTCCATGATAATGTCATACAAGAGTATGAAATTGAGAGGTCGCACAACACCAGGTTATAGTCCAACAGTTTTATTTTAAATCACAAGCTTTCGGAGTTACAACTGGAATGCCATACCTTATCCTGAGAATCCCTGACTGTGGGTGGAGTGGGGGTCTGAATAACTGCCAGTGGTCTGACTCTCTAAGAATCAATGAGAAGCAAGTCCTAGTTGTAGAAATCTGTATTCAGAACCTACAGACCCTTCTATGTCAGGATGTCCTCAGTTCCTCCTGTATCAGCTGATCCGGGCAGCTGGTGCGCCTCATGAATCTCAGTCTTAGTTCCCAGACTCTGGAAATCTGCAACTGCTGCACCACTGGCTCACTCTGACATATGCAAATGTGCTCAGTGGGTACTTGGCATTGGATGGGGTGGAAGGCTCAAAGATCGTAAGGAAAGTTGGGAAAGCATTTTAAAGGTGCACACATGGTGGGAACAACTTCCACGCGTATTTCCTCAATACAAAGTATCCTACGCTGTTTATACACCGCTAATGCATTGAAAACAGGGAAGAAATTCACCCCCAATATCTTTTCAATGAACATTAGTAGGCAGAAGATAATATCTGGGAGATATTTTATCTCCTACCTATATGACCAGCATGAATGTAATTGTTGGTTTTGCTACCTCAGTCTGATTCATAAGAAAAGGAATGTGTCTGACTGGAGGCTTTTACCTCCGTTCTGAAAAGGAAATACTCTCAACTCTCGTGTGCAATGGACCACTCAGTTAGTAGCTCACACTTCTAACTGTAGCTTCTTTACGACATTTCAAAGAGGACGTTCTACTACAGTTCTTTGTCTCCATTTATGAAGTCACAGAAGTGTGGAGTTCTGTACACCATGTCGAGTTCCAGGTTGCCTCTAACCAGTAGTTGTAAAGTGCAATATAGGGCACCCTTTTAAATCGGAAATGAGGAGGAATTTCTTCTCTCAGAGGGTCGTGAATCTTTGGAATTCTCTTCCCCAGAGAGCTGTGGAGGCTGGGTCATTGAATATATTTAAGGTGGAGATAGACAGATTTTTGAACGATAAGGGAGTCAAGGGTTATGGGGAGCGGGCAGGAAAGTGGAGTTGAGGCCAAGATCAGATCAGCCATGATTTTATTGAATGGCGGAGCAGGCTCGAGGGGCCAAATGACCTGCTCCTGCTCCTACGTCTTATGTTCTTATGTTCTTGTTCTACTACCAGTCTGAAACTGGTTAGTTTATATGCAGTGCACAGCTAGCAGGTGTGAGTTATGCTGTCAGTTGCACCTTGGTGCGGGTCGCATTGAGCTCAGAGGTAAAAGAATTCTACTCATTTATGACCCGGGGCCATGAGAATAAAGTCCTGTGTTAAATAAAAACTGGATACTGTAGTATCACGTGTCTTCGTTCCCCGCCACCCATTCTGCCTTCCATTGACTGATTTAACACTGTAGTGCGACAGGGCCAATGAAAAATCAAAAAACTAGTTTATTTTACTGCTTCCACATGAATGAACAGAGCAGTAAATTCTGAATTGTAACTTATTCCATAACATATTCTATAACATGTGAAACAACAAAATACGCCACTCTGTCCCAGGCTAGAACACACTCTTGGAACCAGTTTTTTTCTGTGACTTTTTGGCCCCAGCCTTCTAGAAGAGATCTGTGTCCTAGTACTATGTTCCCATACTCAAACCAACCAGACAGGCTCCCCACACTCGGTGTTTCTGTCCTTTTAAATTTTTTGGCTGCACAGGAAATCAGCCTCACCTCTGACCTCCCTGTCCAGGGGTTGGTTAACAGGGCTGCCCGTTAAACTGACTAGAACGCCTCTGGTATATCATACCCTTGGTAGTGTCTGCTAGAAACTATCTCCTACTGTTTGCAAATAAATGAAACATTCCAATCCCTAATGTCAAATATTTGCTGGAATGTTTTTTTTACCGAAAGTCCATTGTTTCAAACCATCTGGATTGTCTATATCTTTAATACACATCCTCTCGCCTTGAAATAAACTTCTGTGGGGGATTTTAGTCTCTCATGAGCTAAATTTAACTCAATAGTAACATTTTAATAAAAATGATATCAAGGTCCTTGCATGGCATTTCTCTGATTCTGACTAGGCTGGAGTTATACCTGGTGTGGAGTCCAAGTGTTGGGAGACTAGCTACAAAGGGTGGTCTTGCATCTGTTAGGGTCCATGTGCCTGCTGGTTTCCGAGGTACACTATAACTTTCACATCATACAAGTATGTAAAAAGAAAGAGAGTAGCAAAAGGAAACGTGGGTCCCTTAGAGGCTGAGACAGGATAAATTATAATGGGGAATAAGGAAATGGCATAGGCGTTAACCAAATATTTTGTATCTGTCTTCACAGTAGAAGACACAAAAACATACCAGAAATAGTTGTGAACCAAGGGTCTAATGAGAGTTAAGAACTTAAAGTAATTAATATTCGTAAAGAAAAAGTACTGGAGAAATTAATGGGACTAAAAGCCGACAAATCCCCTGGACCTGACAGGCTACACCCTAGGGTTCTAAAAGAGGTGACTGCAGGGACAATGGATGCATTGGTTGTGATCGTCCAAAATTCCCTAGATTGTGGCACTGTCCCAGTGGATTGGAAGATAGCAAATATAACCCTGGTATTCAAGAAAGGAGGGAGAGAGAAAACAGGGAACTACAGGCCTGTTAGCCTGACAACAGTCGTCAGGAAAATGCTGGAATCCATTATTAAGGAGGTGGTATCAGGGCACGCAGGAAATCAAAATATGATTAGGCAGAGTCAACACGGTTTTATGAAAGGGAAATCATGTTTGACAAATCAATTAGGGCTAGAAACTCATTATAGCCCAGGAATGGGCGGTATCATTAGAAAAGTTGGAGATTTGCGCCAGGCGCTAATGCTCTAGACTGTACGCAAAATTCGTGCTCACTGCTCAAAGAAATGATTGGAGTGCTAATTCAAGTCTTTAAGCCCAAGCTCATTGGCATTACACTCAAAGGGTGGACCAATATCAGGTGCAGTCTGATCACAAATCATGATTGCCACAGGCTTTTTCCAGTTCTTAAAGGGGAGGTTCATTGATGCTGCAGAACCTCATTCTCAGCATTGCTGGCTGTGCAGCTGCCTCAACAAGAAGCAGCAGGTCAAGGAGAAGGAGGTACAGGACTGAAGCAGCTGTACTCATGGCAGATCCACGCCCCAGAGAGAGAGAGAGAGCCTGCAGATTCTGCGATCAAGCATTGGAGGCATTGGTGTTCGCTGTGGAGAGACGGAGGGCGGTGCTCTACCTGAGCATCCTGTCCCTGAGGGCACCATAGTGAGCAAACCAGGAGAAGAGGAGGAGGAAGAACACACCGTGTCACTGCATGTCTCACCCGCAGGCACCAGCTCAGATACTGGCACAACACATTCTTTAGAGGCTAGTATAATTGAAGGGATAATTACTAGTCCTAGCCCCTTTAGGGCTACCCTGGATCAGGCGTATTTCTCAGATGTTCACTTTCAACTAAAGTTTGAGGTAGCCGAATCCTAAAGACGCTTAATTGGGTCTAAAAGTCCGGGCTATCTCTCCCTAAAGGAAAGGAATAACCCGAGAATGTTCCCGTCCTCCAGATAGCACTTTTAGTAAGTTTAGCTAGACTGTAACGTTCCGGATATTATGAGGGTCCGGAAAACTCCCTCAGAATTCTGCAACTCTTCACCAAAAAGTGTACAGGGATTGAGTTCGCGAGTTTTTGATACAGAAGTCTTATGTGAGACAATTCTAAAAATATATAGATTTATTAAAGAACCGACATGCAATTTACAGTTGGTGAGTCAATCGCAACATTAACAGTTCTAAAAAGAGAAAACATACGATCTTTTTAACAGAGAGTCTTACTTTTAAATCTTAACTTCGCTACAGTATTACAGTTCTTAAAGTGTTCTACAGGATATCCACCAATATCAAATACCTTTGATCCCCGAGGTACAAAGAGTTGGAGACTACAGAGCTGCCTCTGAAGCCGAGAATCGCTTTGCCCGATTAAAACGAGTCTGTTATCCCATTTGAGAGTTGAATATTTATACCCTTTTCCAGTGGTATTTCCGTTAAGGTTTTCTGCTGATGCAAGCTAATTATCTCTAGTCATTTTTCTGCCGACCTCTACAACTCTTACTGCCACCTCAGCCAGACTCATGTCTCATCTCTAGGTGTTCTAAGTTTACCATATAAAAAACGGTGTGACGGCAGGTGTTCCTTACTTTATGTCATCTTTACGAGGGCAGATGTTCCTTATCTTATGTGCTTCTTTACGAAGTGTAAATTAGAACACCTTATCCAGGGTGAACCATTGTTTCATTCCAAAAAGTTCAGCCTGTCGGAGCCCTTCACCTTCTGTTACAATAAGGTTATTTATTCAGGGTCAACAACTAACTATCTTATCTCAATAGCCAGAATGCTTTCATAGCTATTTCATAGTTAGGTTTCTAAATTTCCAAACCCAGTTTGTCATGTTTTAATAAGGCCAGAATTTTTTCATAAGATAGTGTATTTTTCTGAATAGGTTATATGGCTTATTCCTTCACATAGTAGCGGGATCTGCACAGGGTGAGGCACCGGGGACGAATGGGCTGCAGCAAGGCCGGGGGAAAGGGTAGCTTGGGGGCCAGCTCCCCGGTGAGTTCTGTTGCACAGGACTCAGATGAGGACTTCGATGGGGAGGCCTTTAGAAGAAGAGTGATGGGCATGCACATGAAGATGATAAGTGCAATCGCAAGGGTGCCCGAGAGCCTCTCGGCAGTGATAAGGAGCATGGAGAAGTCTGCCTCCAACATTGCACAAGGCTTTGCGCACACTGTGGAGCCCATTATTTCCAGTCTGGAAAGGATGGTGGACTCACAGAGAGACCATGGTGACCCAGACCTGATGCCGCATATGATGGGTGATCTGGCAGCTTCCATTGCAGCACAGGCGGAAGCGACGCAACGTCTTAGCGCTGTAATGCAGTCCATGCTTGGTGGCATTCAATCTCAGACTGTTGTCGTGCAGTCTCAGCTTGATGCCACGCAAGCTCTGACTGGTGCCATCATGGCTGGGTCTACCACCGTTGACCGGGGCTTTCACGGTGTCGCAGCAGGCCAGCAATCTGCTCCAACAGATTGCTAGGAATACTGAGCTGCTGCCCTAGGGGAGTGACATTGGGTCAGTGAAGCAGGAACCTGCTGTCCTCACCATGACAGCATTCCTGCTTCCACCACTGCCACTCCGTCATTGCCCTTGTCGCTGCCTGTCATCCAGCCAGCCCAGACTGCTGCCGCCTATGCTGAGGTGGTGCAGGCTACAGCTGGGCCTTCCAGGCCCAGAGCGGTCGAGGGCGTCCTGCAAGGCCATCCAAAGTCTCCTGCATGGACACTCAGCAGCCTTCCACCAGCCGTGCTGCAGCCACTGGGCCAACACTTCGTAGGAGCACTAGAGTAGGCAAAGGCACAGTAACAACAGGCACTAAGGGGTTGCACAAGGGTGAATGATTTTTGTTGTAAATATGTGTTCACTGATTTTTGATAAATTTATTAACTCAGTTTGGATTCTTTTGTGATGTGTCTCATTTCAGCTTTGCGCTGTGATATGGCCTGCGACAGGGATGGAATTATGGGGATGTGATGAGCAGCATTTGACCGAGTGTGACATGAAGGAGCCCTAGTAAAACTGAAGTCAATGGGAATCGGGGGGAAAACTCTCCACTGGCTGGAGTCATACGTAGCACAAAGGAAGATGGTTGTAGTGATTGAAGGTCAATCATCACAGCCCCAGGACATCGCTGCAGGAGTTCCTCAGGGTAGTGTCCTAGGCCCAACCATCTTCACTGTTTCATCAATGACTGTCCCTCCAACATAAGGTCAGAAATGGGGATGTTTGCTGATGACTGCACAATGTTCAGTGCCATTCACAACTCCTCAGATAATGACGTAGTCGATGCCTGCATGCAACAAGACCTGGACGACATTCAGGCTTGGGCTGATAAGTAGCAGGTAACATTTGCGCCACAGAAGTGTCAGGCAATGACTATCTCCAACAAGCAAGAGTCTAACCACCTCCCCTTGACATTCAATGGCATTACCATAGCCGAATCCCCCACCATCAACATCCTGGGGGTCACCATTGACCAGAAACTTAACTGGACCAGCCACATAAATACTGTGGCAACAAGACCAGGTCAGATGCTAGGTATTCTGCGGCAAGTGCCTCACCTCCTGACTCCCCAAAGCCTTTCTATCATCTACAAGGCACTTGCCTGGATGAGTGCAGCTCCAACAACACTCAAGAAGCTCGACACCATCCAGTACAAAGCAGCCCGCTTGATTGGCACCCCATCCACCACCTTAAACATTCACTCCCTCCACCACCGGCGTACCGTGGCTACAGTGTGTACCATCTATAAGATGCACTGCAGCAACTCGCCAAGGCTTCTTCGGCAGCACCTCCCAAACCTGCAACCTTTTCCACCTAGCAGGACAGGGCAGCAGGCGCATGGGAACACCACCACCTCCAAGTTCCCCTCCAAGTCACACACCATCCTGACCTAGAAGTATATCGCCGATCCTTCATCGTCGCTGTGTCAAAATCCTGGAACTCCGTACCTAACAGCACTGTGGGAGTACCTTCACCACACGGACTGCAGCGGCTCAAGAAGGCGGCTCACCATCACCTTCTCAAGGGCAATTGGGGATGGGCAATAAATGCTGGCCTTGCCAGTGACGCCCACATCCCATAAACGAATAAATTTTAAAAAATATATTTGGATTTTCAAAAGGCATTCGATAAGGGGAAAGTAAGTTGTGAGGAGGACACAAAGAGCCTGCAAAGGGATATAGACAGTTTAAGTGAGTGGGCAATAAGGTGGCAGATGGAGTGTAATGTGAGGAAATGTGAGATTATTCACTTTGGTAGGAAGAATAGAAAAACAGAATATTTTTTATATGTTGAGAACCTATTAAATGTTGGTGTTCAGCGAGATTTAGGTGTCCTCGTACAGGAAACACAGAAAGTTAGCATGCAGGTACAGCAAGCAATTAGGAAGGCAAATGGCATGTTGGCCTTTATTGCAAGGGGGTTGGAGTACAAGAGTAAGGAAGTCTTACTCCAATTGTACAGGGCTTTGGCGAGACCACACCTGGAGTACTGTGCACAGTTTTGGTCTCTTTATCTGAGAAAGGACATACATGCCTTAGAGGCAGTGCAACTAAGATTCACTAGATTGATCCCTGGGATGAGATGGTTGTCATATGAGGAAAGATTGAAAAGATTGGGCCTATACTCTCTGGAGTTTAGAAGAATGAGAGGTGATCTCATTGAAACATACAAGGTTCTGAGGGGGATTGACAGGGTAGATGCTGAGAGGTTGTTTCCCCTGGCTGGAGGTCTGGAACTAGGGTTCAGAGTCTCAGGATAAGTGGTTGGCCATTTAAGACTGAGATGAGGAGGAATTTCTTCACTCAGAGTGTTGTGAATCTTTGGAATTATCTATATGAAAGGGCTGTGGATGCTGAGTCGTTGAGTATATTCAAGGCTGAGATAGATAGATTTTCGGACTCTAGGGGAATCAAGGGATATGGGGATCGGGCAGGAAAGTGGAGTTGAGGTCGAAGATCAGCCATGATCTTATTGAATGACAGAGCAGGCTCGAGGGGTCGTATGGCCTATTCCTGCTCCTATTTCTGATGTTCTTATGTTCTTAAGATGCCACACAAATGGTTGTTGCATAAGATAAGGGCTCATGGGGCTGGGTACTATATTAGCATGGATAGAGGATTGGTTAAAGGGCAGAAAACAGAGAGTAGGAATAAACGGGTCATTTTCAGGTTGGCAGGCTGTTACTAGTGTGTGCCGCAAGGATCAGCGCTTGGGCCTCAGCTATTTACAATTTGTATTAATGACTTAGATGAAGGGGCCGAGTGTAATGTATCAAAGTTTGCTGACAGTACAAGGCTAAGTGGGAAAGTAAGCTGTGAGGAGGACACTGAGGCTGGAATTTTTACCTGTGAGTGGGTTCGGGTGTGGGGAGGGGGGGTGCGTAGCGGGTCACCATCACAAACTTTTCATCAGCGCCGTCTCCACTGTGCGTTTAACTGAATTAGATCAATTGAATGAGTCTTGCGGGTTTCCAACCAATTAACTGGAGTGGGTCTGATAAAGTCACCGATGACTCGCCTTCAGCTCAGTTATTTAAAGGAGCTTTGCAAACATCACAGTTGATGCTTGTTGTTGGAGGCTCAGAGGTGGTTGTGAGAGGTGCCTTCGCTTATCCATCCAAGACTTTGACTGTGAGGATGCAAGGAAGGATGCAGCCCCAGCGCCAGAAGGCTGCACCAAGATTTTCCGTTTCCTCCCTGGAAGTCCTGCTCCAAGGAGTCAGGTCCTATTCCCTGGTAACAGCAGGAAGAGACCAGCCAGTGATACCAAGAGGGCATGGCTGAAGATCGTCCAAGAAGTCCGTAGCAGGGGTGTAGTGAGCCACTCCTGGATACAGTGTCGGAAGAGATTTAATGATCTCATGAGGTCAAGAAAGGTGAGTGCAATGCCACATTCAACTACATCCTCATATGCGTGTTACCCCTACCCCATCACTCTGCCTTCCCAAGCCTACTCCTGCACGTCACTCCTCACACCAAACTACCTTGCAGGTCCACCCATCCCTCACTGTCTAAGCACCTACTCACATCCCCATCTGACCATCCACCACTGACACCCTCAGCCTAATGCAATCCCAGAAAGTAACGCCACAGAAGGAGGCCATTTGGCAATGTTATGCCACTCCCTCATTGTCACCCTCTACAGATGTAGCCCATCCATCCCTTACACTCATTCCATCACTCTCACTCAGAGTTCTCTTTCCCTCCTTGCAGGAGAAGAGGGCCCAGAACAACAGAGAGAGACAAAGAACCGGAGGTGGCCCTCCAATATACACGACTTTGACGCCAGCAGAGGAGGAGGTATTGGAAGTAAGTGGGGTAGCAGAGCTGCTGGCGGTGGGAGATGGAGAGAGGGGGACCTCCCAGCAACCTGGTGACAGAATTAAATATCCCACATGGCATACAATAGTCACTCATGGTGATGTCAACTGCCAGTGAAATATCATCATGCGCATAATGTTAATGTTACACATTCTTATCATAAGACTTGTGATTCATCTCTTTACTCTCCCACAGGTCCATCAAGTGCCCCCCCCACCCCGCTACTGTCCAGCCGGAGGAGGAAGACGACTCCTCAGAGGAAGCTCCAGCCTCTGAGGCGCACTGTCAACAGACCCATGCGCACCCAGCACCAGCGCAGATACACGCATCTCGGTGGGTCCTGTGAGACATAGAGTAGTGTTGTCACCTGGTGTCTCACACATCACAATTGAGCAAGAGCAGATGGTGGAGACAGGGACAGCAGTGGAGACTCCTCGCTGGAGGGTGCAGGACGCTCCAAGCTCTGCTCAGCTAGATGCAGATGCTGAGCCTCGGGGGCCATTGAAAAAGAGGTTCCACATGCTGCCTTGGATCCTAATGACCAAGTCGGCCTCTGCACAGTTGCAGGAGGAGCAGTCTTTGGCGAGGCCCTCACAGGCTCCAAAACCCAGAGGACGTCTGCCAAAAGTGTCTAAGCAGTCAGAGCAGGGAAGTAAGCCTCTACCTCTGCTGAAGCCACAGGGAGTGCACCTCGTAGAAGCACTCGGAAAAGAAAAATGACACAATGATAGATGCACAAGGGTATGCACATGGGTGTTTGCCAAAATGTTAGTGTTAAGTTTCAGTTCTATTTATAACCCACATAAATTAATTTCTTTGCACTACTTTCCTGTCTTGTCCATTTTTGCCTGCCACCTGGGAAGTGGCTTTGTCACTTGGAGTGAATGGTGAGACATTACTTAACCTCAAGCAATAGATGTGTGTGTGACAGGAATGGTTTGGTCATTTTAGGACTGCTTTGTGGTGTTGTTGGGGGTGGGTGGGAGGGGGGGGGGGGGAGCGTGGGTACAGCATCTGGGAGCCAAATGGGTGCACTGGTGCAAGTTAACTAAATGGTGCCATTATGAAGCCCTCCCGGGCAGCAGTGTGCGCCGCTGCTGGTGCCATGTCCGCATCAGATTCCTCTTCCTCCTCCGAAGAGGCTGTACGCTCTGTGCCTTGCTCCTCCAACTCCATTATAGTACTCCTCGGCCTTATTACTTGGCCTCTTCAAGGGTGTCATCAACCACGTGTTCAGTGGATAGCCCTTGCCTCCAAGCAGCCAGCTGGTAAGTCTGTTTGAAGGTGCGAAGAGCTGATGGAGGGTGGACTGGCGCAGCACAAAAGAGTCACGACAGCTCCCTGGGAATCTGGCACACACAAGCATGATAATCTTTTTATGGTTGCAGACGAGCTGCACATTGAGGGAGTGGAAGCCCTTCAGCTTCACGAACACTCCTGGGTGATGTGGGGGTGCCTTGATGGCCACATGTGTGCAGTCGATGACGCCCTGCACCTATGGGAAGCCGAGTGCCTGCTCAGTCACACTGGCTTCATCAGTGGCAAAGTGTACATAAGTGGCTGACTTGTGAAACATGGCATCGGTCACCTGGGTGATGCATTTTTGGGTGGCCGACTGCGAGATCCTGCAAATGTCTGCTGTAGATTCCTGGACGGAGCTTGAGGGGAAGAAGTTGAGGGCGGTGGTGACTTTGACAGCCACTGGTAACGTGTGTCCACCAGGTCCTCTGGGCTGCAGGTCTTCTTCCAGCAAGCTACAAATGTCTGCCACGACCTGGCACGATAGCCTGAGCCTCCTGAAGCACTGCTGTGTTCATGTCCAGGAAGCTGATCCTCTGTCTGTATACCCTGTGTTGGGGGTATCGCCTCCGGCGTGGTGCTCCCCTGTGCTGATCCCCTCTCTCCTGTGGAGCATCAGGTTGGTGCTGGTGTTGTTACTGCTGGTGTGGCTGGTGTTGTTGGTGCTGGGGTTCATCATGGTCCGAGGTCCAAGGTAAAACAACATAAGTGGCACCCATGCTGATCTGATAGATGCCAGGTAAAGAGGAGATCAGAGGCACAATCCTCCAATGTAGTGAGAATTACTTCTGAGGTTGCAGAAATCACCTGCAAACTCTTGAAAGCAAAATCTCTGCACAAAATGGTATCAGCGAGAGCCTTTCCCTTAGGCAAGGAAGCAGGTGTAAGGTGTGTGCATTTATGTGCTTTTTCCAGCTGTCATTTAATGAACTAGCACAATGGTCACTGAGCTCCCGCCTTGCCTTCACAGGCAAGCTTCACGAAGTCCGTGAATCCCGCGCACAAGCAGTAAAAGCTGAAACCTCACATTAAAAAGTCTCTTAAGGGTCTCTCAACGAGCTGTTAACTACTTCAATGAGGTTGCCCACTTCTCCCGAGCGGGTTCATGGTGTGCTTCGAAACGCGCCCCGGTTAAACGCGGAAGTCGGCGGGATGAAGGTGGGTTCCCGACGTGCTGTCAATTTCAGCGCTTTTAACTGCAGACGTGCTCCCAAACCCGCACTCTCTGCAATGTGAAAATTCTGGCCAAAGAGTCTGCAAAGGGATATAGACAGGTTAGGTGAATGGGCAAGAAGGTGGCAGATTGAGTATAATGTGGGGAAATGTGAGGTTAAAAAAAGAATATTTTTTAAAAGAAGAGAAACTATTAAATGTTGGTGTTCAGAGGGATTTGGGTGTCCTTGTACATGAAACACAGAAAGTTAACATGCAGGTATAGCAAGCAATTAGGAAGGCAAATGGTATGTTGGCCTTTACTGCAAGGTGGTTGGAGTATAAGAATAAGGAAGTATTGCTGCAATTGTACAAGGCTTTGGTGCGACCACACCTGGAGTACTGTGTACAGTTTTGGTCTCCGTACCGAAGGAAAGATATACTTGCCTTACAGGGGTGCAGCGAAGATTCACTAGATTTGTGGGATGAGAGGGTTGTTCAATGTGGAGAAATTGAGTAGAATGGGCCTATACACTCTGGAGTTTAGAAGAATGAGAGGTGATCTCATTGAAACATATAAGATTATGAGAGGGCTTGACAGGGTAGATGCTGAGAGGCTGTTTCCCCCTGGCTGGAGAGTGTAGAACTAGGGGGCAGAGTCTCAGATAAGGGGTCGGCCATTTAGGACTGAGATGAGGAGAAATTTCTTCACTCAGAGTGTTGTGAATCTTTGGAATTCTCTACCCCTGAGGGCAGTGGATGCTCAGTCGGTGAGTATATTCGAGGCTGAAATCGATAGAATTTTGGACTCTAAGGGAATCAAGGGATATGGGGATCGGGCGGGAAAGTGGAGTTGAAATCGAAGATCAGCCATGATCTTATTGAATGACAGAGCAGGCTCGAGTGGCCGTATGGCCTATTTCTGCTCCTATTTCTTATGTTATTATAATATGTGTCAGAAACAGCTGTGAATCGACACGTGGTTAACGAAAGGCAGTCTGAGAAATATTGAAGAGTAAAGATATGTCCCTTTATAACATTTAGAATTATGGGATAGAATTTACTTTTGCATTAAGTAACCTTGGTGAGCACAAGACAATGTTTGTGTCCCTTTCTGTCCTTAACTTCCGCCGTACACTTGCTCAAGGTAGGAGGTAATGAGAGGCAGGTTATGTTAATGAATAAGCATTGGGAAAAACTAAGAATCAGTTTAAGAATCTGGCAGTGTAAGTGGTGCTGGAGAATACATATAATAGGTCTACAAGGCCACAGGCGTAAGTCTAGCATGCAATTCACATGAAACACAGTAAAAATGAGTCTTAAATGAAGATTCTGTATGTCTGAGATTGATTGCTATAATATTTAATTGGTGTACTATTTCAGGAAGTATTAGATCAATGCAAATAAAAGGTCAGGTTTGAATTCTGACTCAGAAGCTGTCGCAATTATTTTTTTAATTGTACTTATTGGATGAGTGATAATGTAATCTTTGGGTACAACAATTAAAGTAAAATCAAAGAGGAAGCAATAAATATGACATAATTAGTAGCAAGAGGCCTTTTGTGACATTATCATAACACAGAATGACCTTGCGTATGATTATCCTCTATTACTGTACTTCGGAACTAAAGCATTCTCATTATTGTGCCACGTTTGAGCATGCAAAGATAATTGTTAATATAAAAAGAAAATTGGCCTGATTTTACATCTTAAATAATAGCCACATTTTCAGTAATGTGAAACAAAATTGGTTTAAAGTTGTTACCTATGATTATATATAGATTGTCACAACATCTTGTTAAATCTTTGTCTACATAATCAATACACTCAATAATATAGCAGCTAAGATATTCAAATATTTGCCTGAAAAATATTGCCAGAAAGCATAGCTTGTAGTCAATTGTTTTTGGATTTGAAATGTCTGCAACAATGCATTGAGCTCATGCAGGTTCCCAAGCATAGCAATTGAGAAGACACAAGATAATAGGCTCTCGCTCCCAGCATGCTGTTGTATAGACATCAGAATAAGGTAAAACGTGAACTCTTCAACTTTTTCCTGATGCAACTTTGAAAGCAAATATGTGTATATTATACAGTAACTGAGCTCCTGCAACTACAGTCAACACCTACAGTTCGAGAAACGCATTGAGGAGAAAACCAATGAGTACACAGAAGGACACAGGTGGGAACAATTTGGAGCAGGCCTCCATATTTTGTTACTTGTAGTAAATCGTTACACCAGCAACATTTTTTAAATTTACGTTTGTACTCCGGACTCAGAAACAACCATTGTTCCTATAAATTGGTGCAAGTTCTGTAAGGACTATACTATTACTCAATTTGGAGGGCGGATCTGGGTAAAAGTCCTGAATTTAAATGTATGTAAATACTAAGGGGGAGAAATCCGGTATCGCTCCGTTTGGGGCGCAAAATTT
This sequence comes from Squalus acanthias, assembly GCA_030390025.1. Classification (NCBI taxonomy): domain Eukaryota; kingdom Metazoa; phylum Chordata; class Chondrichthyes; order Squaliformes; family Squalidae; genus Squalus; species Squalus acanthias. The sequence continues at coordinate 38,272,301 of CM059430.1, read as the reverse complement.
TGAAAACTGGAAAAATGAGCGCCAGGCGCTAATGATTCTCAGCTTTCTCTAACTTGGGTGTTAGCATTCCAGGAAGGAAGTGGAGCGCTAAATCAAGTACTCCACTTCCTTCTTGAGCTCTAAACCACGCAGGCGGGGCGGTAGAGGTGCAGCGCTGCGCAAAGACCCGCGCAGCGCTGCCGCGATCCGAGGCTCCTTCCCTCCCGCAAAGGGAAGGGCCATCGCTGCAGGCTCTGCATTTCAACGATGTCCCTCGTCGCCGACTGCAGCCGGGATCCGTGACGATCAGCCCCAAGCACTCTAACAGAGTGCAGGGCTGATCAATCGCGGCAGTTAAAAATTTTCAAACGGCAACCTAAGGGATGGAAACAAATTTTGTCTGCAGACCAGCGGCCTTACCTTTAATTACCGCTCCCGAAGCGCCCGGCCTCCCGAACAACGCCTCCTGCAGCTGTTGGTGTTATCGCCCGGCGATGCTGCAGGGGGCGGAACCAAATTTCGGGTCCGGGGCGCTGCGCAGCCGGATGACGTCACGATCTCCAGGCGCCGGAAACCTCCAGGTGAATTTCGTGGGTGGTGGTACTCTCGCCGTGCCTGGGCGGTAAGTCATTAGAGCCCCGTTATCGCCCCCTGGAGGCGAATTTCTAGCCCTAAGTATTGTTTGGTAACCAAGGAAAGATGTAGATTAGTTTAATCTTTTCTTAAGTGTTATATATTTCTTGGTTATTAGAAACCCACATTCTAACCAGGTGGACACTAAAGCTGTTGCCCTTTATTACACGCAGATATGTTTTAATATAAATGTGGTTTGTGAAGAGAACATTATTGTTATTTATCTTCCTGCAGTAAGTAAGGAAAACACTATTTATTTTCCAGGAACCAATTACAAAACAGTGAGGCTGGGAACTTCTTCAGACCTTCTCCCACTCCACTGACATAACTTCGCTGGAATTGCAGCGGAAATGTGCGTAAGCGGGGCTTGCGCTGCAGTTCCAACGAAGTTGTGGTAATGGAGCCATGCTGTCACTCGCGCACAGTCACACGGGTGCTGTCTCTCTCGTGCTCTTGCGGGCACTCTCTGGCTCTGTCTCTCTCACACACACGCACTCAGTAGTAACAACAGATATTGCAAGTTGTCTGAAATTTACAAGCAGTTTACTTAATTCTAACTGACGTCAGCTAGAATTTACAAGCAGTCATAATCACCTGAATGTTCACAGGGAGTACTTGGGACACAGCCTTAAAGGGACAGACCAGGTTAGCAAGTCAACATTAACAGACCCCAGACTATGTGTGCACAATGCTACAGGAGATTTTTTTTCTGATCCAATGAGTATTTGACATGTGCGGAAACCGTTATCATGTTTGAATCTCCAAAATTAAGAAGTGTGCATGTGTACAATTCCTGTTTGCCCAATATATATTCCATTTACCCAAGTCCAGAGAATTTAAGTGCTGCCTGGTAGAGCCAAGGCTTTTGGATGTGTAAGTGTGCACAGGCATACTGCTGGAACTTAACCAGTTAAAACCATACTGCTTACCAGCGTAGCACAGAGCTTCTTGCTGCTTGTCCAACTAGGACCACCCTACCTATTAGGACTTTGCCTTACTGAGCTTTTTGGATCTGAATGGAAAGAATCCTAGCCCCCCCCCCCCCTGCAAAAGACAGGTCTATCCCTCCAGCTTCCCTTGACCAATTAGCCTGGCTCACCAAATCAACAATGCTCCTTGGAGTACTGTGGACCTGCCTGATTCAGGTGCTGAATTATTAAGACTGCCATGGAGACAACTTCTATTTTGAAGCCGCTTTGACCCCAAGCACACTCAACTTACTTTCCACGCTGCCAAGGGGGATAGTTACTTGCTGGTCATTAGATAATTGACAAACGTGGTTTTTTCCAGGAGCTCTTGACAAGTGGCAAGGTCTGAAAATGTATGAGCGCACCATCCTCCTAACCTCACTTCATAGCCAATGGAACAGTGGTGCAACCAGTTGGAGGTGTGGAGCTTCACAAACAGCTGCTTGCTTCTCTGCAACCCAATCATGGTAGCTGCTGAGCCCTGGACATATGAGCGTGTTCTCATACCTGGCCTTCATATAACGCCTTTCAGTGCCTGTCATTCCAAATCTCAAGAATTTCATCAGCAACTGTGCCATAGGAGATTTGATAGTAACTTGTAAACCGTGGCTGCAGTGTGTACCATCTACAAGATGCACTGCAGCAACTCGCCAAGGCTTCTTCGGCAGCACCTCCCAAACTCGCGACCTCTTTCACCTAGAAGGACAAGGGCAGCAGGCGCATGGAAACACCACCACCTCCAATTTCCCCTCCAAGTCACACACCATCCTGACTTAGAAGTATATCGCCGATCCTTCATCGTCACTGGGTCAAAACCCTGGAACTCCCTCCCTAACAGCACTGTGGGAGTACCTTCACCACACGGACTGCAGCGGTTCAAGAAGGCGGCTCACCACCACCTTCTCAAGGGCAATTAGGGATGGGCAATAAATGCTGGCCTTGCCAGCGACGCCCATATCCCATAAACGAATTAAAAAAAAATGTTGGATGCACATTGACTACAAAACACTGAAATATCTTTTGTATGCCTTTCATCACAAAATGCTGATTTGGGTGAAGAGACACTGTCCTTTGAAGCTGAGAAGTTTTTGTAAAATCATTAAGACGCAGTATTTTGATTTTAATGACTATAATCAGGCTGCCTCAACGATGCATAATAGTGTCCAACTCTAAAAAGCAGGTCCATGTGGTACAATGTCCAAAGATCATCAGAACAGCAAGTCATATAGTCGGAAATAGATTGAGGTGACATGCACTTTGAAATTTTGCCTTGCCAGCTAATGTAGACAGCCTGGAGGATATGTTGACCTTGCTTAAAATGAGGTAGCAAACTTCCATAAATATTTGCCAGATGTGTCTTGAATTTGTTCAGTGTTGCTGCACAGTCAGAATCCTCACAATCAGACTGGCCGCTGCTGGCCCTGGCAGTGGAGCTCACAGAGCAGACAAATTGCTGAAGTTGGATGTCAAGGGAGCTGCTGATACAGTTTTGGATTGTCAATCAAAGAAATAAATAGTGGCCCAAAGAAGATAGACATGCATTTTAATGTCTGTGTTTTTGTACTGTAAATTTTCTGAACCTCTTCTAATAATGTGCGCGGATTAGAAAATCAGGCGTCTGACCACAAGCGCCACAGTTGTACACATCTGATTTTCTGATAGCCATTTTCCCTGCCAAAAATTAGGCCTTGCTGTGGATCTGCCGAAGCCATGTTTAAATTCTGACGATAAGGTTCTATGCTAGCTTTTTTAACCCACAGTGAGATCATCGCCCATATAAAATGCATCTGTTTGAAATGGGCCAAGCAATCTTTGGACCTCTCTTCAGGATGGCTTATTGTTGCTTTCTTCGTAATGATTGCAAATGGATTCTTATAGTTGAGCACACCATCCTCAGGCAAATTGCAGAAAGATGCCAGAAGAAAAGAGTCGTGATCATGGGGGACTTCAATTATCCTAACATAGACTTGGAAAATAACAGTGTTAAAGGCAAGGAGGGGAGGAATTCCTGAAATGTGTACAAGAGAATGTTCTTGATCAGTGTGCTTCCAGCCCAACAAGGAAGGAAGCAGTGCAGGATCTAGTTTTGGGGAATAAGTGGGACAAGTGGAGCATGTTTCAGTGGGGGAGCATTTGGGAAACAGTGATCACAATATTATTAGGTTTAGAGTAGTTATGGAAAAGGACGAGGAACAATCAAATGTGAAAATATTCAACTGGAGGAGGGCTAACTTCAGTGAGTTGAAAAGTGATCTGACCCAGGTAGGATGGAATCAAAGATTGGCAGGTAAAACAGTAAATAAGGAATGGGAGGCCTTCAAAGAGGAGATAGTTTGGATACAGACTAGGCACAGTCCCACGAGGGGGAAAGGAAGGACATTCAAAGCTAGAGCTCCCTGGACTGCCATGTTGGTGCTCAACGCTCCAGCTAATGCCCTCTCTTAACCTCGCACAGCTGAACACGTGTTCAGCAGCAGAAAGGACCCCCCCCATCAGCGCTATTTAAAGGGCATTAGTGGAGTGGCAGTGGTGGGATGACGAATGCTGTCATGCTGTGAGACGACAGCAGTTTCATGCTCCATGGAGCCATTGCCACTTCCCTGGGGCAGCACCTCAGCAATCCCAGTAATCTCAATAATCATCAAAGTGATGGAAGGTGTCATCGACAGTGCTATCAAGCGGCACGTACTCATCAATAACCTGCTCACTGATGCCCAGTTTGGGTTTCGCCAGTACCACTCGGCTCCTGACCTTATTACAGCCTTGGTCCAAACATGGACAAAGTAGCTGAATTCCAATGGTGAGGTGACAGTGACTGCCCTTGACATCAAGGCAGCATTTGACCAAGTGTGGCATCAAGGAGCCCTAGTAAAACTGAAGTCAATGGGAATTGGGAGGGAAAACTCTCCACTGGCTGGATTCATACCTAGCACAAAGGAAGATGGCTGTGGTGGTTCAAGGTCAATCATCACAGCCCCAGGACATCGCTGCAGGAGTTCCATCATCAGCTGCTTCATCAATGACCTTCCCTCCAACATAAGGTCAGAAATGGGGATGTTTGCTGATGACTGCACAGTGTTCAGTGCCATTCACAACTCCTCAGATAATGAGGCAGTCCATGCCCGCATGCAACAAGACCTGGACGACGTTCAGGCTTGGGCTGATAAGTGGCAGGTAACATTCACGCCACACAAGTGCCAGGCAATGACTATCTCCAACAAGCGAGAGTCTAACCACCGCCCCTTGACATTCAATGGCATTACCATTGCCAAATCCCCCACCATCAACATCCTGGGGTCACCATTGACCAGAAACTTAACTGGACCAGCCACATAAATACTGTGGCAACAAGAGCAGGTCAGAGGCTAGGTATTCTGTGGCGAGTGTCTCACCTCCTGACTCCCCAAAGCCTTTCCACCATCTACAAGGCACAAGTCAGGAGTGTAATGGAATACTCTCCACTTGCCTGGATGAGTGCAGCTCCAACAACACGCAAGAAGCTTGACACCATCCAGGACAAAGCAGCCCGCTTGATTGGCACCCCATCCACCACCTTAAACATTCACTCCCTCTACCACCGGCGTACCGTGGCTGCAGTGTGTACCATCTACAAGATGCACTGCAGCAACTCGCCAAAGCTTCTTCGACAGCACCTCCCAAACCCGCGACCTTTTCCACCTAGAAGGACAAGGGCAGCAGACACATGTGAACACCACCACCTCCAAGTTCCCCTCCAAGTCGCACACCATCCTGACTTAGATGTATATGGCCGATCTGGTGAGCTGGCACCTGTGCTATCCTTGCCCCCTGTTCTGGCTGCAGGCCACTTGAGCCCAGTGTCTCACCATGTGCAGATCCGCCTCTATGCTATCCTCTAAATTACACGCAGTGTCAGTGTCTGAGCTTGTGGCTGCAAGTGTGAAATTGAGTGACTGTGTCTTCATCATCACTGTCTTCTTGCTCTTCTACCACTGCCTGGACAGGCTGCCTGGGTATCTGAAATGAGAAAAGCAGAAGGATAAGGTTGTGGTTAGAGTGTGGGGGGCGGGGGGGGGGGGTGGGGGTGGTGGGGGGGTGCAGCAGGGAGCTAAAGTAAGAGGTGCATGCTTACACCATCTGCAGCTTGTAAGTCAGAAGAGATTGTGGGATCAGGGGGAAGTGGGATGTGAGAAAGAAGATTAGGTATGAGGATACCGTCATCTTCGATGGTTTCAGCCCCACCGCTGGCCATGGTCTCAGCAGTGGCCATTCCAATAATGGCGATCACAGTCTCCTCCATGGGGGTTAGGACATGCAGGCATGCTTGTCCCCCGTCAGTTAGCTTCTGCTGCCTCTGGTTATGCGCCACGTTTTCCTGCAAGAGAGAGGGAAATGTGAGTGAGTGTCGTGCAATCTGTTTGGGTGATGTGGCTGTCATGGTTGAATAGATTGCAGTGTGTGAAAGCTGTGAGATGTGGGTGTGAGGCTTGCAACAGTGCTAAGTATGTGAGGGTGAGGTGAAGCTATGAATGTTGGGTATGACACCTGATTGATAGAGATTGTTTGTAGGTGTGTGATGGGGGTGCGATGCATTGAGCAGTGGCTGAGGCTAGTGGTGCAGTTGGTAGGATATGGCATTTGAAGATGCATTCACTGACCTTGTCCACTCATTTGAGGTCATTGAACTTCTTGTGGCACTGCATCCAGGTCCTCGGGGCTTGACTCCTGGCATTGACCTCCACGGCTACCTGCTCCTACTGCCTTCTGAGTGTGTGTCTGGAGGACCTCCTGGTCCCCCGTGGATCCTGCTTTCCACTTCCTCCACCAAGGCCTTCAGTGCAGCATCCAAAAACCTTGGAGCCTGCTCTCTCCCATGTTGTGTTATTATTCACCGTTTCTCAGGTCAATTTCAGTTCCTGAACAACTTCCAGCACCTGCTCCAGCCACAATGCACCTCCCCTTTAAGAGATGCAGGCTAGCTTTAATCATTGCAGGCTAGCTTTAACTGGTGCTAGCCTCTCCTGATTTTGGGTTCCCTGCTGATGTGTGCAGCCAATTATCAGCACAGTTAGCGCTGGCTGCACACTGAAATCATTGAAATGAGCAGGCAGCACAAAGTTGGCGTGCTGCCTGCATTACATTGAACGGACGCGGGTTAATCACGCATCGTAACCTCCACGCCCGTTTTCGGGAGCTATCAAATTTGACCCCCAAAGTGTTTAAAATGGAACAGAAAAAGGAGGCTTATGATAAATGTCAGAGTCATAATAAAGTAGAGAACCAAGCTGAATACAGAAAGTAGAGAGGAGAACTGAAAAAGGAAATAAAAGGGGCAAAGAGAGTGTATGAGAATAGATTAGTGGGTAGCATAAAAAGGAACTTTTATATACATATAAATAGTAAAAGGGTAGTCAAAGGAAGGGTGGGGTTGATTAGTGATCAAAAATGAGATCTTGCAGAGGTAGAGGGCATGGCTGAGGTAATAAATGAGTACTTTACATCTGTCTTCACTAAAGAAGAGGATGCTGCCAATGTCACAGTAAAGGAGGAGGTAGTAGAGAAATTGGATAGGATAACAACAACAACTTGTATTTACAGTAAACTCTTTCTTATCCGGCACCTATGGGATCAGGATGGTGCCGGTTGATGAAAAATTCTGGATAACAGAGAGGTATACCTACCAAGGCAATTTTTAACACAAACAAAAATAAAAACCACTGACTAACTCGGCCACCGCGGGAGACTTGGACTTGGCAAAACGAGTGCTGGATGGATTCGGCAAGATTACCGGTTATCTATTTTGCCGGTTATTAATGTATTCCGGATGATTAAGTGCCGTTTAAACAAGAGTTTACTGTATATAGAGCCTTTAACGTAGTAAAACGTCCCAAGGCGCTTCACAGGAGCATTATAAGACAGAAAATTTGACACCGAGCCATATAAGGAGAAATTAGGACAGATGACCAAAAGCTTGGTCAAACAGGTAGGTTTTAAGGAGCATCTTAAAGGAGGAAAGAGAGGTAGAGAGGCAGAAAGGTTTAGGCAGGGAATTCCAGAGCTTAGGGCCTAGGCAACAGAAGGCACGGCCACCAATGGTTGAGCGATTATAATCAGGGATGCTCAAGAGGGCAGAATTAGAGGAGCGCAGATATCTCGGGGGTTGTGGGGCTGGAGGAGATTAGAGAAATAGGGAGGGGCGAGGCCATGGAGGGATTTGAAAACAAGGATGAGAATTTTGAAATCAAGGTGTCGCTTAACCGGGAGCCAATGTAGGTCAGCGAGCACGGGTGATGAGCGAACGGGACTTGGTGCGAGTTAGGACACGGGCAGCCAAGTTTTGTATGACCTCAAGTTTACGTAGGGTGGAATGTGGGAGGCCAGCCAGGAGTGTGTTGGAATAGTCAAGTCTAGAGGTAATGAAGGCATGGATGAGGGTTTCAGCAGTGGATGAGCTGAGGAAAGGGCGGAGACGGGCGATGTTACGGAGTTGGAAATAGGCAGTCTTAGTTATGCTGCGAATATGTGGTCGGAAGCTCATTTCAGGGTCAAATATGACACCAAGGTTGCAAACATTGCGGTTCACCCTCAGACAAATGTTTGAGAGCGGGATGGAGTCAGTGGCTAAGGAACGGAGTTTGTGGCGGGGACCAAAAACAATGGCTTCGGTCTTCCCAATATTTAATTGGAGAAATTTTTGCTCATCCAGATGTCGGACAAGCAGTCTGACAATTTAGAGACCATGGAGGGGTCGAGAGAAGTGGTGGTGAGGGAGAGCTAGGTGTCATCAGCGTACATGTGGAAACTGATGCTGTTTCTTCGGATGATGTCATCAAGGGGCAGCATGTGGATGAGAAATAGGAGGGGACCAAGGATAGAACCTTGGAGAACACCAGAGGTAGCGCTGTGGGAGCGGGAAGAGAAGCCATTGCAGGTGATTCTCTGGCTACGATTAGATAGATAAGAATGGAACCAGGCGAGTGCAGTCCCACCCAGCTGGACGACGGCGGAGAGGTATTGGAGAAAGATAGAGTGGTCAACCGTGTCAAAGGCTGCAGACAAGTCAAGAAGGACGAGGAGGGATAGCTTACCTTTGTCACAGTCACAAAGGATGTCATTTGAGACTTTGATGAGAGCCATTTCGGTACTGTGGCCGGGCAGATACCTAATTGGAGGGATTCAAACATGGAGTTGCGGGAAAGATGGGCACAGATTTGGGAGATGACAACACATTTAAGGACTTCAGAAAGGAAAGGGAGGTTGGAGATGGGGCAGTAGTTTGCAAGGATGGAGGGGTCAAGGTTTTTTTGAGGAGGGGGTGATGACAGCAGATTTGAGGGAGAGGGGGACAGTACCTGAGGAGAGAGAACCGTTAACAATATCAGCTAACATGGGAGCCAGAAAAGGAAGTTGGGTGGTCAGCAGTTTGGTGGGAATAGGGTCGAGGGAGCAGGAAGTGGGTGTCATGGACAAGATGAGCACAGAGAGGTCATGAGGGAAGATCAGAGAGAAACTGGAGAAAGATGTGAGTTCAGGGCTAGGGCAGGGGGAACCTTAGAGGAAGTGGCAGAGGCAGCTGAACGGATGGTCTCAATCTTAGAGACAAAGAAGTTCATGAGCCGATTAATGATCAAAAAGGAGATCTTCTTGTGGAGGCAGAGGGCATGGCTGAGGTACTAAATGAGTACTTTGCATCTGTCTTCACTGAAGAAGAGGATGCTGCCAATGTCACAGTAAAGGAGGAGGTAGTAGAGAAATTGGATAGGATAATGTTAGAATATTTTAAAGTGGTTTAAATGGTCAAGTAGCCCAGCGAGCTTTGCATTAACATTTTAACCAGAATGTAATATGAAGTAAGAGGGTAGGGATTGGATGTTGTTCTTGGTGCTTGTTAACAAAGGAAGCTTACAGACAGAGAATGCTGAAGTTCCCTTCGGCTGAATCTCCCAGGTCAAGAGGTGACCCGTACGTGGATAAGAAAGCTGGTTACTAGGAGATCCACATACCCAACATGGGAAACTGCTGTCACTTGTCGCATTTTGATGGCCGTAAATTCCTGAGAGGTACGGACTGTGTCTCCAGCCAAGATAAGAGAAGAGGCCACCACCATTCCATAATCCACTAAAGTAGAGCTAGAATGATGGGATAATTTATGATGAGAAGATAAGAACAGGAGATGAGTACGTGCAGCCTAAGGCAGCTGCTTGGTAAAAAGATAGAGCTTTCCCCATTCGAAAGTTAGAGTTCTAGGGACGGTTGGAAGTCCACAGCCGAACAGACAGCTTAGAAAGTCGGAACTGATCACTCCGTACTCAAGGAACCAGGTTGTATTACTTGCATGTCATTTTCTTTCTTGTCATTTAATATAATACGTAGAATAGTTGTACAAGAACAATACTGTTATTTCTCAATATACATTAACACTTGTTGTTTGAACCACTCATAGAATCATAGAAGTTTATGGCACAGAAGGAGGCCATTCGGCCCATTTTTCTCTCTCTTTTCTCTCTAACCTAGGTCAGTGGTTTAAACTAGGTGCGGGAAACTACAAAGTACTGTATTAAATTCATAGCTTAACTAGTTAAACTAATTAATATAACTATAAATAATCATTGAATAAAGACTTTAACTAATTAAATACATAAAATAAGGCTAGACTAAGATATGGCAGAGCAGGTTGTGTGTCTGGACTGCAGTATGTGGGAGTTTGTGGACGAGACTGTCCCGAGTGAACACGTCTGCAGTAGATGTCTCCATCTCGAATCTCTCTGGCTCAGAGTCATTGAGCTGGAGTGCGAGTTGGAGACACTCCAACACATAAGAGAGGGGGAGGAATTTCTGGACAGTTTTATCCAGAATGCAGTCACAACCCAGAGGAAAGCACAGGTTCAGGAAGGAGAGGATGTGACTGCTAGGGAACAGGGTAGCGGGGATTTAGGAGAGGTTGAGAAGGAGGTCCCGCAGACACTAGTCCTGTCCAACAGGTACGAAGTACTCGCTACCTGTGAGGACAAATAGAAAGACTGCGGGGAGGACAGCCACAATGCAGACCAAAGCACCGTGGCTCAGAAGACTGGTGGGGGGGGGGGGGGGGGCGAGGGCAGAATAGAAATGTGGTAGTGATAGGGGACTCTATAATTAGGGGGATAGATAGCGTCCCCTGCAGCCAAGAACGAGAATCCCAAAGGGTGTGCTGCCTACCTGGTGCCAGAGTAAGGGATATTTCATGGTGGCTGGAGAGGAACTTGGAAAGGGAGGGGGTAAATCCAGTTGTCGTGGTCCATGTTGGAACAAACAACATAGGTAGGAACAGGGAAGAGGTCCTGCTGAAAGAGTATCAGGAGTTAGGCTCTAAATTAAAAAGCAGGACCTCGAGGGTAATAATCTCTGGATTATTGCCCAAGCCATGTCCAAATTGGCATAGAAGCAGACAGATCAGGAGAATTAACACATGGCTAAAGGGCTGATGTAGGAAAGAGAGGTTCCTTTTCATGGGACACTGGCACCAGTTCTGAGACAGGAAGGAGCTGTACCGATGGGACGGGCTCCACCTGAACCGGGATGGGACCCGTGTCCTAGCGGAAAGGGTAAATAGGGAGGTGGCAAAGGCTTTAAACTAGTAAGATGGGGGGAGGGATCTACAAGAAATGTAACCAGCCTAATTATAAACAAAACAGGAAAAGAGAGCCTAGGAAAGAATAAAGTAAGGGAGGACATTGATGGCAAGAGAGTTATAGAACACGAGTCTAAAAAGATGGTTAAACATAAAGTGAGAGGAAATCCTAATAAAAATGAGTTAAACTGTCTGTACAGCAATGCACACAGTGTCCGTAATAAAACAGGGGAGCTGGAGGCAATCATGCATTGCGAGGAACCAGACATAGTAGGGATTACTGAGACATGGCTACAGAAAAATCAGGGCTGGGAATTAAACATTGCAGGGTATAACATATTTAGACAAGATAGAGAGGGAAAAAGGGGAGGTGGAGCAGCTGTACTTATTGGGGATAACATAATGGCAGTAGAAAAAAGTGACGCCGCTATCAGCAAGACAAAAATAGAATCCATATGGATAGTGATAAAAGATAATAAAGAATCAATCACACTAATAGGTGTAGTCCACAGACCACCTAATAGTGAAAGGGAGGTGGAGGAAGAAATAGGCAGACAAATTAGGGAAATTAGTAAAAAAACATAGAATAATAATCATGGGGGATTTTAATTACCCTGATATTAATTGGACAGAAGAGGTAGGTAAAGGGGATAAGGGAATGGAGTTGCTACAATGTGTACAGGACTCCTTTCTAACCCAATATGTAAATAGCCCAACAAGGGAGGATTCACTATTGGATCTAGTAATGGGGAATGAACCAGAGCAGATAAGAGAAGTAAAAGTAGGGGAACATCTAGGCAAATAGGGGAAAGAGGGAGCTGTTCCGTTGCGACGGGCTCCACTTAAACCGGGCTGGGACCAGTGTCCTGGCGAACTGAATAACTAGGGGAGTAGACAGGGCTTTAAACTAATGAAGGGGGGCAGGAGGATTCAGGAAAGAGTAAATTTAAAAGCAGCGAGAGAAATGTCAGGCTCTAGAGCAGAGTAGAGTTTTGGGTAAAAATAAGCAGAGTGGGTCAGGAAGGGACAGAGAGAGTAACAAAGGTATTAAGGCATCAGTAACTAAGGTGACATCAGGGAAAAAGAGAAATAAGTCAAAGCTAAAGGCACTATATCTGAATGCGTGAAGCAGTCGCAACAACATAGATGAATTAATAGCGCAGATCAAAATTAACAGGTTTGATCTCATTGCCAAAACAGAGACATGGTTGCAAAGTGGCCAAGGTTGGGAACTAAATATTCTAGGATACATAACTTTTAGAAGGGATAGGCAAAATGTAAAAGTGGGAGGGGTAGCCCTGATAATAAAGGATGGGATAAATACAGTAGAGAGAAAGGATCTTGGCTCCGAAAATCAAGAAGTAGAATCAGTTTGGGTGGAACTAAGAAACAGCAAGGGGCAGAAAACATTGGTGGGAGTTGTTTATAGGCCCCCAAACAGTAGTTGTAATATAGGGCAGATTATTAATCAGGAAATTAGAGGTGCATGTAACAAGGTTAATACAAAGATCATGGGGGTCTTTAATCTACATAGAGACTGAGCGAACCAAATTTGCAGTAATAGTGTGAAGGATGAATTCATGGAATGTATGCAAGATAGTTTTCTAGATCAGTATGTTGAGGAACCAACTCGGGAACAGGCTATTTTAGATCTAGTATTGTGCAACGAGAAAGGGTTAATTAATAGATAACCTTGGAGTAAAGGGGCCTTTAGGGAAGAGTGACCATAATATGATAGAATTTTATATTGAGTTTGAAAGTGACTTTGTTAAATTCGAAACGAGGGTCTTAAATTTATACAAAGCAAACAACGTAGGTATGAGGGGCGAGTTGGCGAAGGTAGATTGGGAAACTACATTAAAAGGTATGACAGTGGACGAGCAATGGCTAGCATTTAAAGAATTAATACATAATTTACAACAAATATACATTCCCTTAAGGCACAAAAACCCCACAGGAAAAGTGGTCCAACTGTGGCTAACAAGAGAAGTTAAAGATAGTATTAGATCAAAGGAAGAGGCTTATAATGCTGCCAAAAAGAATAGTAAGCCTGAGGATTGGGAGGATTTTAGAATTCAGCAAAGGAGGACCAAGAAATTGATAAAGAAAGGGAAAATCGAATATGAGAGTAAACTAGCGAGATACATAAAAACAGACTGTAAAAGCTTCTATAGGTATGTAAAAAGGAAAAGATTAGCAAAAGTAAATGTGGGTCCCTTACAGGCTGAGACAGGAGAAATTATAATGAGGAATAAGGAAATGGCAGAGAAATTAAACATACTTTGGGCTGGATTTTCTCAGCCGAGGAGGCAGGCATAGAGGCGGGCCTGCTGGTAAAGTAGCAGAAAGTGGGGGCGGATGGCAAACACGCCCCATCCCGCCTCCGTGCCCTTTTGCCAGGAGGTGGGAAGATGTGCTGCTTCGGGTCCCGTCTCCTGGAGGCGGGAAAGGGATTAAATCCTTTTACCTGCCTGTTAACAGGTAGTTAACAGGCAGAAAAAAGGATTAGTGCCATTTTACCTTCAGGTGAAGGCTTCCCGACCTCAGAGAACCCTGCCGGGTTGGAGGAGACGTGAAGGAGGTCTGCAGGGGTCGGAGGCACCTGAAAGTAAGATGTAGAGGTAAGTTATGGGTGCAAGTGTGGAGTGGTAAGTATGGAAGGTGAGTGATAAGTGTTAGAAAATGTTCACTTACCTTGTTTTCTGCCTACAGCCTTCATCCACCCTGGATCAGGAGACCCGTTATCTTCCTTGTCGATTTTACAGACTGGCTGTTGGATCCTCCGACCCAACAGCCATCTGAAATCTACAAAGTTGAAAGGTTTGATGAGTCCTGAACACAAGGACTCATCAAACTACAGAGAATGTCAGTGTTTGACAGCTTCACAGAGCTGTTAAACGCTGACATTTCTTCTTTCAAGAAGTCTTGACAGCACGTCAGAACATAAGAACATAAGAAATAGGAGCAGGAGTAGACCAATTGGCCCCTCGAGCCTGCTCCGCCATTCAATGAGATCATGGCTGATCTGATCCAACCTCAACTCTAAAGAACACAAGAAGTAGGAGCAGGACCAGGCCACTCGGCCCCTGGGCCCGCTCCGCCACCCACAGGGCCTTGACCGATCCGAACTCAAACTCATGTCCAATTTCCAGTCCGCTCCCTGTAACCCCTGATTCCCTTTACTTCTAGGAAACGGTCTATTTCTGTTTTAAATTTATTTAATGAAGTAGCTTCCACAGCTTCCTGGGGTAGCAAATTCCACAGACCCACTACCCTCTGAGTGAAAAAGTTTCTCCTCATCTCAGTTTTGAAAGAGGAGCCCCTTATTCTAAGATTATGTCCCCTAGTTCTAGTTTCACCCATCATTGGGAACATCCTCACCGCGTTCACCCGATCAAGCCCCTTCACAATCTTATATGTTTCAATAAGATCGCCTCTCATTCTTCTGAACTCCAATGAGTAGAGTCCCAATCTACTCAACCTCTCCTCGTATGTCCACTCCCTCATCCCCGGAATTAACCGAGTGAACCTTCTTTGTACTGCCTCGAGAGCAAGTATGTCTTTTCTTAAGTATGGACACCAAAACTGTATGCAGTACTCCAGGTGCGGTCTCACCAATACCCTATACAACTGCAGCAATACCTGCCTGTTTTTATATTCTATCCCCCTAGCAATAAAAGCCAACATTCCATTGGCTTTCTTGATCACCTGCTGCACCTGCATACTAACTTTTTGATTTTCTTGCACCAAGACCCCCAGATCCCTTTGTACTGTAGTACTTTCCAGTTTCTCGCCATTAAGATAATAACTTGCTCTCTGATTTTTCCTGCCAAAGTGCATAACCTCACATTTTCCAATATTGTATTGCATCTGCCAAATCTCTGCCCACTCACCCAGCCTGTCTATATCCCCTTGTAGTTTTTTTATGTCCTCCTCACTCTCTACTTTCCCTCCCATCTTTGTATCATCTGCAAACTTTGATATGTTACACTCGGTCCCCTCCTTCAAATCGTTAATATAGATTGTAAAGAGTTGGGGACCCAGCACCGACCCCTGCGGAACACCACTGGCTACTGGTTGCCAGTCCGAGAATGAACCATTTATCCCAACTCTCTGCTTCCTGTTAGATAACCAATCCGCCACCCATGCCAGAATATTACCCCCAATCCAGTGATTTTTTATCTTGAGTAATAATCTTTTATGTGGCACCTTGTCGAATGCCTTCTGGAAGTCTAAATACACTACATCCACTGGTTCCCCTTTATCCACCCTGTACGTTATGTCCTCAAAGAACTCGAGCAAATTTGTCAGACATGACTTCCCCTTCATAAAGCCATGCTGACTTTGTCCTATTAAATTATGTTTATCTAAATGTTCTGTTACTGTCTCCTTAATAATAGACTCCAAAATTTTACCCACCACAGATGTTAGGCTAACTGGTCTATAATTTCCAGCCTTCTGCCTACAACCCTTTTTAAATAAGGGTGTTACATTAGCAGTTTTCCAATCTGCCAGGACCTTTGCTGAGTTCAGGGAGTTTTGGAAAATTATTACCAAAGCATCCACAATTCCTACTGCCACTTCCCTCAAGACCCTAGGATGTAAGCCATCAGGTCCAGGGGATTTATCCGCCTTGAGTCCCATTATTTTACTGAGTACCGATTCCTTAGTGATTTTAATCGTATTTAGCTCCTCCCCCACTAGAGCCCCCTGTTTGTCCAGTGTTGGGATATTCTTAGTGTACTCTACCGTAAAGACTGAAACAAAATATTTGTTCAGCATTTTTGCCATCTCCATGTTTCCCACCATTAATTTCCCGGTCTCATCCTCTAAGGGACCTACGTTTGCCTTAACCACCCTTTTTCTTTTTATATAACTATAGAAACTCTTGCTATCTGTTTTTATATTTTTTGCTAATTTATTTTCATAATCTATCTTCCCTTTCTTAATCAATCCTTTAGTTACTTTTTGTTGTCGTTTGAAGACTTCCCAATCTTCTATCCTCCCACTAACTTTGGCTACCTTATATGTCCTTGTTTTTAGTTGGATACTTTCTTTAATTTCTTTACTTAGCCATGGATGGCTGTCATTTCTTTTACACCCTTTTTTCCTCAGTGCAATATATTTATTTTGAAAGTTGTAAAATAACTCCTTGAATGAACACCACTGCTCATGTACCGTCTTACCCTTTAATCTATTTTCCCAGTCCACTTTAATCAATTCTGCTCTCATGCCATCATAGTCTCCTTTATTCAAGCTCAGTATGCTTGTTTGAGAACCAACCTTCTCACCCTCTAATTGGATATGGAATTCAACCATGTTATGGTCACTCATTCCAAGGGGATCCTTAACTAGGACATTATTAATTAATCCAGACTCATTACACAGTACCAGGTCCAAGGTTGCTTGCCCCCTTGTAGGATCAGTTACATACTGCTCAAGAAATCCATCCCTAAGACACTCAATAAATTCTTCCTCAAGGCTGCCCTGCCCAATTTGATTTGTCCAATTAATATGATAGTTAAAATCCCCCATAATTATAGCTGTTCCCTTATTACATGCCCCAACTATTTCCTGATTAATACTTCTTCCAACAGAGTTGCAACTATTAGGAGGCCTATATACTACGCCCACCAGTGTTTTTTTCCCCTTATTATTCCTTATCTCTACCCAAACTGTTTCATTATCCTGATCTTTTGACCCAATATCATTTCTCTGTATTACAGTGATTCCTTCCTTTATTAACATAGCCACCCCCCCTCCCCTTCCTTCCTGCCTGTCCTTCCTGATTGTTAAATACCCTGGCATATTTAATTCCCAGACGTTGTCACCCTGCAGCCATGTTTCTGTAATGGCCACAAGATCATACCCATACATAGTTATTTGTGCCGTTAACTCGTCAATTTTGTTATGAATGCTACGTGCATTCAGATAAAGAACTTTCAAATGTGTTTTGCGACACTTACTTCCTGCTTTTTCCTTATTTAACACTTTACCTTTTACTCCATACCTTCTGTCCCTTCCTGACATGCTTTCCTCTGTCTCCCTGCTCAGGTTCCCAACCCCCTGCCACATTAGTTTAAATCCTCCCCAACAGCACTAGCAAACACTCCCCCTAGGACAGCGGTCCCGGCCCTGCCCAGGTGCAGACCGTCCGGTTTGTACTGGTCCCACCTCCCCCAGAACCGGTTCCAATGTCCCAGGAATTTGAATTCCTCCCCCTTGCACCATTCCTCTAGCCACGTATTCATTTGAAATATCCTCCTATTTCTACTCTGACTAGCACGTGGCACTGGTAGCAATCCTGAGATTACTACCTTTGAGGTCCTATTTTTTAATTTACCTCCTAACTCCCTATATTCTGCTTTTAGGACCTCATCCCCTTTTTTACCTATATCGTTGGTGCCTATGTGCACCACGACAGCTGGCTGTTCGCCCTCCCCCTCCAAAATGTACTGTAGCCGCTCCGAGACGTCCTTGACCCTTGCACCAGGGAGGCAACACACCATCCTGGAGTCTCGGTTGCGGCCGCAGAAACGCCTATCTATTCCCCTTACAATTGAGTCCCCTATCACTATAGCTCTTCCACTCTTTTTCCTCCCAGCCTGTGCAGCAGAGCCGCCCATGGTGCCAGGAAGTTGGCTGCTGCTGCCTTCCCCTAAGCCATCCCCCCCAACAGTATACAAAGCGGTATATCTGTTTGAGAGGGGGATGGCCACAGGGGATCCCTGCACTACCTGCCTGCACCTCCTACTCTGCCTGGTGGTCACCCATTCCCTTCTTGCCTGTACACCCTTCACCTGCGGTGTGACCAACTCACTAAACGTGCTATCCACGAGGTTCTCAGCATCGCGAATGCTCCAATATGCATCCAGCCGCAGCTCCAGCGCCGCAATGCGGGCTGTCAGTAGCTGCAGCTGGATACACTTCCCGCACACATGGTTGTCAGGGACACCGGAAGGGTCCCTGATTTCCTACATAGAGCAGGAGGAGCACAACACGGGGCTGGGCTGTCCTGCCATGACTTTCCCTTTAATTAATTGAACTTTAATTAAATCAAATCAATACCACCAATTTCACTCAATTAAATGAATTACTCAAGGGCCCTTGGTTACTAGCACTAGAAATTATAATCACAAAATTAAGATCTTCGAAACTTTATAAACTATGAACCTTAACTATCAAACTATAAAGTAGTATAAATACTAACCTGCCGTACTCACCCAATCAGCCGCTCCCTCCTGCCCACGTCACGTTTTGAATCGTAACGTGGCTCTGGAACGCCGCCGCCAGTCTGAGATTGGTAAACCTCTGCAAACAAAAGCCAGCGAAAGTGAGTTTAGATACTCACCGGGCCTCGGCTCTCTCCGCCCCGACACCAGCCTCTGTAAACAAAAGCCCGCGAAAGTGAGTTTAGATACTCACTGGGCCTCAGCTCTCTCCGCTCCCGACACCAGCCTCTGTAAACAAAAGCCCGCGAAAGTGAGTTTAGATACTCACCGGGCCTCGGCTCTCTCTGCTCCCAACAGCAGCCTCTGCAAACAAAAGCCCACGAAAGTGAGTTTAGATACTCACCGGGCCTCAGCTCTCTCCGCTCCCGACCAGCCTCTGCAAATAAAAGCCCGCGAAAGTGAGTTTAGATACTCACCGGGCCTCTTGATATACACTCACCCCCTTTAGGTTAGAGGAGGTGGAAGGGTGGGGGACACTACAAGTGTAGTGTCTCGGGTTTAGAAACTGCCAACTTATATACAGGTAAAAAAAAAACTTAACCAGCAACCACTGCGACCCGCACTATTAAAGCAATCACCCTGTATAGCTTTTTAGCCTCGCTGCTCCACTCACTTCTCGCCCAGGTCCGCCGCTGTAAAAGAGGGGCCTACCTGGATACCGCAGGCTTTTATAGCCTCGCTGCTCCACTCACTTCCCGCCCAGGTCCGCCGCTGTAAAAGATGTTGACGTGCTCTGTCAGTGACTTCCCTCTAATTGGCCTGCTGAGCCTGCAGGGCGGGCTTAACAAAGTCAATCAGGGGAAAATCCCTCTGGTTGGCCAGAAGATGATGGAGGCGGGACATTGACCCGACAAGCAACAGTCCTGCCACCAACTCGTCTCCATTGAGAAAATCCAGCATTTTGTGTCTGTCTTCATGGAAGAAGGCGCAAAAAACCTTCTGGAAATAGTGGAGAACCAAGGGTCTAGCGAGAATGAGGAACTGAAAGAAATTAGTATTAGTAAAAAAGTAGTACTAGAGAAATTAATGGGACTGAAAGATGATAAATCCCCTGGATTTGATGGCCTGCATCCTAGGGTTTTGAAAGAGTTGGCTATAGAGATAGTGGATGCATTGGTTGTCATTTTCCAAAATGCCATAGATTCTAGAATGGTTCCCGCGGATTGGAAGGTAGCAAATGTAACCCCACTATTTAAGAAAGGAGGGAGAGAGAAAACGGGGAACTACAGACCAGTTAGCCTGACATCAGTAGTAGGGAAAATGCTAGAATCTGTTATTAAGGACGTGGTAACAAGGCACTTTGGAAATAATAATAGGATTGGGCAGAGTCAACACGGATTTATGAAAGAGAAATCGTGTTTGACAAATCTGTTGGAATTTTTTGAGGTTGTAACTAGCAGAACAGATAAGAGGGAACCAGTGGATGTGGTGTATTTGGATTTTCAGAAGGCATTCGATAAGGTGCCACACAAAAAGTTATTAAACAAAATTAGGGCTCATGGGATTGGGGGTAATATACTAGCATGGATTGAGGATTGGTTAACGGACAGAAAACAGAGAGTCGGAATAAACGGGTTATTTTCGGGTTGGCAGGCTGTAACTAGTGGGGTACCGCAAGGATCAGTGCTTGAGCCTCAGCTATTCACAATCTACATTAATGATTTGGATGAGGGGACCAAATGTAATATCCAAGTTTGCTGATGATACAAAACTGGGTGGGAATGTAAGTTGTGAGGAGGATGCGAGGAGGCTTCAAGGGGATATAGACAGGCTAAGTGAATGGGCAAGAACATGGCAAATGGAATATAATGTGGAGAAATGTGAAGTTATCCACTTTGGTAGGAAAAATAGAAAAGCAGAGTATTTTTAAATGGTGAGAGATTGGGTAATGTTGGTGTTCTTGTACACGAATCACTGAAAGTTAACATGCAGGTACAGCAAGGAATTAGGAAAGCAAATGGTATATTGGCCTTTATTACAAGAGGATTTGAGTATAAGAGTAAAGACGTCTTACTGCAATTATATAGGGCCCTGGCGAGACCACACCTGGAGTATTGTGTACAGTTTTGGTCTCCTTACCTAAGGAAGGATATACTTACCATAGAGGGAGTGCAACGAAGATTTACCAGTCTGGTTCCTGGGATGGGGGGATTGTCCTATGAGGAGAGATTGAGTAGACTTGGCCTATATTCTCTAGAGTTTAGAAGAATGAGAGGTGATCTTATTGAGAGATACAAAATTCATACAGGGCTTGACAGGGTAGATGCAGGGTGGATGTTTCCCCTTGCTGGGGAGTCTAGAACCAGGGGTCACAGTCTCAGAATAAGGGGTCGGCCATTTAGGACTGAGATGAGGAGAAATTTCTTCACTCAGAGGGTGGTGAATCTTTGGAATTCTCTACCCCAGAGGGCTGTGGAGGCTTAGTAGTTGAGTATATTCAAGATAGAGATCGCTAGATTTTTGAATATTAAGGGAATCAAGGGATATGGGGATAGTGCAGGAAAGTGGAGATGAGATAGAAGATCAGCCATGATCTTATTGAATGGCAGAGCAGGATCAAAGGCCCAAATGGCCTACTCCTGCTCCTATTTCTTATGGTCTTATGTTCTTCTAATACAATACACTTTATGATGATAATTGAGAAGGACATATATATGACAAAAACCAGGGTAATAGATTGGAGAACAGCTGATTTTGAGGGGCTGAGAATAGAACTTGGGAAAATAAAATGAGCAACAATATTGGCAAACAACGATGTAGAACAGCAATGGAAAACATTTAAAACGGTGTTCAACAGAGTGCAGGAACAATATATTCCGCTAAAAGGAAAGAACAAACTGAACACTAATGAGACTCCATGGATGAATAAAGCCGTAAGGGAACAACTGAGGCTAAGGAAAGAGGCATACATTAAGTACATAGACAGCAGGGGAGTGCATGATAAAGGAGAATACGAAGAGATTAGGCGAGAAGTCAAAAAAACAATTAGGAAGGCAAAAAGGTACTATAAAATTAAATTATCAAGGAACATAAAACAAAATAGTAAAATATTTTACAGGCATGTCAATAAAAAAAGGAAGGTTGGGATGGGAATAGGGCCTTTAAGGGATAGACAGAATAATACCAAAGGTAACGATAGAGAGATGGCAGAAATATTAAATAATTATTTTGCTTCAATATTTACCAGGGAGATAGAACAGGTGGAGATGACATTGGATGATGAGATTAGTAATGAGATAAGTGCATTTAAAATAAAAAGAGGGAATATATTAAATAAATTAATCAAACCCCTGGTCCAGATGGATTGCATCCACGCATTTTAAAAGAATCTAGGGAAGATATAGCAGAGGCATTACTACACATATTTAATAATTCGTTAGAAAAAGGTGTAGTGCCAGAGGACTGGTGGATAGCTAACGTAATACCTATATTTAAGAAGGGAGATAGAATGGGCTGGATTTTCATTTACCCGTGGAGGCGGGTTTGGAGGCGTGTGGGGGGTTAAAGTTGCAGATTTGGGGGTCCCGAACCCAACCTGCCTCCATGCCAGTTTCGCTGGAGGCGGGTACCCGACCTGTGCTGGGACCCGCCTCCCCGAGGCGGGAAGGGGATTAGTGGCAATAAACTGCCTGTTAACAGGTAGTTAACAGGCAGTTTTTTGCCTAATCCCTATTTTGATTCGGGAAATGTGGGCTTCCCGACAGGTCCCAACCACGCCAAGTTAGCGAGGCGGACCGTGGGTCTGCAGGGGTTGGAGGGGTCGATATGTCCGGTGGGCAGGTGAGTGATGAGTGCATGTGTGCAGAGGTAAGTGTAAAGTGTGGGAAAAAGTTTTACTTACCTTAACTTCCTCCTGCAGGTGTCAGCCCTTCAGTTCTCGGGAGTCAGAAATCTCACCGGCACAGAAAGCACAATGGCCGTGGTGCTGTCAAAAACTGCAGCCTTCTGCTTTCTGTGCTGGAATGATTTCTAACTCAGCCTGAGAGGAAGGACTCAAGTTAGAAGACAGATTGTCAGTGTTTGACAGCTTCACAGAGCTGTCAAACGCTGATATTTCATCTGTCAAAAGCTCTTGACAGATGAAATGTCAATCTGTGACGTCACCTGTTGCCGGGTGGCCCTTAATTGGCCTGCTGAGCTCGCTGGGCGGGCTCAACAAGGTCAATCAAGTGAAAATACAGTGGGTTGGCCACAAGTCGATGGAGGCGGGACTACAACCCAAAAAGTGGGAGTCCCGCCTCCATCACGTCCCCAGTATCAAAATCCAGCCCAACATGTCCAGAGAATTACAGACCAGTCAGCTTAACATCAGTGGTAGGAAAAATAATGGAATCCCTACTAAAGGAGAGAATAGAAGAACATCTAGAAACCAAAAACATAGTAATGAATAGTCAGCATTGATTTCAAAAGGGAAAGTCTTGTTTGACCAACCTCATTGAATTTTTTGAAGAGGTAACAGAGAGAGTAGACAATGGTAATGCAGTAGATGTAATTTACCTAGATTTTCAAAATAAGAACATAAGAACATAAGAAATAGGAGCAGGAGTAGGCCATTTGGCCCTTCGAGCCTGCTCTGTCATTCAATAAGATCATGGCTGATCTTCTACTTCATCTCCACTTTCCTGCACTATCCCCATATCCCTTGATTCCCTTAATATTCAAAAATCTATCGATCTCTGTCTTGAATATACTCAAAGGCCTTCGATAAGGCACCCCCCCATAATAGACCGATGAACAAGGTCAGAGAATGCGGAGTCAGGGGACAAGTAGCAGAATGGATAGCTAGCTGGCTTCAAGACAGAAAGCAGAGAGTAAGGGTAAAAGGAAGCTATTCACAGTGGCAGAGGTGGGTAGTGGTGTTCCACAAGGATCAGTGCTGGGACCACTGTTGTTCACAATTTATATTAACGATTTAGACTTTGGAATCAAAAAATGAATTTCTAACTTTGCGGATGACACCAAATTGGGGGGGGGGGGGCAAGTCAATACTGAGGAGGACTGCAACAAATTACAGCAGGACATTAATAAACTTGCAGAATGGGCATGTAATTGGCAAATGAAGTTCAGCACAGATAAATGTGAGGTATTACATTTTGGTAGGAAGAATAGGGATGTCACTTATTGCTTGGAGGGTGCGAGTCTCGGTGGGGTAGAGGAACAAAAGGATCTCGGAGTACAAATACACAAATCACTAAAAGTTGCGATACAGGCTAGCAAGGCCATAAAAAATGCAAACCAAGCATTAGGGTTTATTTGTAGAGGTATAGAATTGAAAAGTTGGGGAGTTATGCTAAACCTGTATCGAACTTGGGTTAGACCACACTTAGGGGTAGAAATTAGGTCGTGCCCCATTTGGGGCGCAAATATCGTCCGGACGCAAATATTAGCGCCTGGCACTAATTATCGGCACTGACGGGAAACTTCACTTTTACCGCCCCGGGAGGTGAGTGGAGCGCTAAAGCAGGCGCTGCACACCTCTCTTAAGGCGCAAAGGCCGAGCAGTGAGGCGCTAACTCGGAGCGCTGGCGAAGCTCATGTAATGTCAGTCAGCAATGGAACACACACACAATGGCACGGGCCAGTTCTTAAAGGGGATGGTTAATCTTGCTTTCCATCCACATCCTGTTCATTGCTGCCTTGAATCTCGGCCTGGAGAGACTTGCACATCAAATGTGCTGGAAAGAACAATGGAGAGCACCAGGCAAAGAGCTCAGAGTGCAGCTCCCACGGTCTCTGCTAAATCGATACAAAGAATGGCAAATCAAAATGAACCTGCAAAGTGCTGCTCAGTACCCAAAACTCCTTCACACAACGTTGAATCTCTCCAGAAGTCTCTCCCTCTCTCTCTCAGAATGCGTAGTTCAAAAATGCCACCAACAATAAAAGACAGGAAGAGGCCCCCTTTAAATAGCGCCCCCCCCAGCCCCACAGCGATTGATAGCGTTCCAGTCTTCTGGTCGTTGGAAGCGCCAGGCGGTAAGGCAGGGGGCGCCACTCAATTTCCGCTCCGGGGCGCCCCAAGGGCGTTGCACCATGGAATGACGTCACAATCTGCGCGCGCAGGTGGTCGCAGCGGTAAGTTTTAGCGCCGCCCCACAATCTCAAGTTAAGTTCTCGAGCGGCGCAAACATCGCTGCGCCCGGGCGTTAGCGGCTTTGCGCCCCATTAGCGCCCTCTTAAGGCGCTAACGGGAGGCGCAACCAAGTGAATTTTTACCCCTTAGAGTACTACGTGCAGTTCTGGTCGCCATATTATAAAAAGGATATAGAGCCACTGGAGTGGGTACAGAGAAGATATACAAGGATAATACCAGAAATATGAGGGTATACATATCAGGAAAGAATGAACAGGCTGGGTCTCTTTTCTCTTGAAAAAAAAAAGGCTGAGGGGTGCCCTAATAGACTTCTTTAAAATTATGAAAGGTTTTGATAGAGTGGATACAGAGAGAATGTTTCCACTTGTGGGGAAGAGCAAATTAGAGGCCATCAATATAAGATAGTCACGAAGAAACTTCTTTACACAAAGAGTGGTGAGAATGTGGAACTCGCTACCACAGGGAGTGGTTGAAGCGAAAAGTAGAGATGCATTTAAGGGGAGGCTGGACAAGCATATGAGGGAGAAGGGAATAGAGGGTTATGCTGATAGAGTTAGATGAGGAAAGACCGGAGGAGGCTCAAGTGGAGCATAAATGCCAGCATGGACTGGTTGGGCCGAATGGCCTGTTTCTGTGCCGTATGTACTATGTAATCCGATGTAATGTCTGTGCCGGCCGAGAAAGAGCTATCCAGCCTAATCCCACTTTCCAGCTCATGGTCCGTAGCCTTGTAGGTTACGGCACTTCAGGTGCATATCGAAGTACTTTTTAAATGTGATGAGTGTTTCTGCCTCTACCACCCTTTCAGGCAGTGAGTTGCATACCCCCCACCACCCTCTGGGTGAAAATATTTCTGCTCAATTCCCCTCTAATCCTTCAAAAAAATACTTTAAATCTATGCCCCCTGGTTATTGACCTCTCCTATCCACTCTATCTAGGCTCCTCATAATTTTATACACATCAAATAAATCTCCCCTCAGTTTCCTCTGTTCCAAAGAAAACAACTCCTACTCTCCAGTCTTTCCTCATAGCTAAAATTCTACAGTCCTGGCAACATCCTCGTATATCTCCTCTGTAACCTTTCTAGTGCAATCACATCTTTCCCATAATGTGGTGTCCAGAACTGTACGCAGTACTCTAGCTATGGCCTAACTAGTGTTTTATACAGTTCAAGCTTCACCTCCCTGCTCTTGCACTCCAAGGTCCCTCTGTTCCTCTATACTTGCCTTGTTAGCCCTCCCCAAATGCATTACCTCACACTTCTCCAGCTTGACTTGCATTTGCCACATTTCTGCCCAACTGACCAGTCCATTGATATCTTCCTGCAGTCGACAGCTTTCTTCCTCACTGTCAACCACACGGCCAATTTTTGTATCACCTGCAAACTTCTTAATCATGGCCCCTACAATGAAATCTAAATATATATATACCACAAAAAGCAAGGGACCTAGTAGTAAGCCCTCCAGTCACAAAAACACTTGCCGACCATTACCTTTTGCTTCCTGCCACTGAGCCTTCATTCCCAAAATTTTATCGACCTATGTCTTGAATATACTCAATGAATGAGCATCCACAGCTCTCTGAGGTAGAGAATTCCAAAGATTCACAACCCTTTGAGTGAAGAAATTTCACCTCATCTCAGTCCTAAATGGCCGACCCCTTATTCTGAGACTGTGACCGCGTGTTCTAGATTCCCCAGCCAGGGGAAACATTTTCCCAGCATTAACCCTGTCAAGCCCCTTAAGAATTTTATATGTTTCAATTAGATTACCTCTCATTCTTCTAAACTCTAAGGAATATAGGCCTAATCTACTCAATCTCTCCTCACAGAGCAATTCCCTCATCCCAGGAACAAGTCTAGTGAACTTTCGCTGCACTCCCTCTAAGGCAAGTATGTCTTTCCCTAGGTAAAAATGAGAAGTCGCACAACACCAGGTTATAGTCCAACAGATTTATTTAATTTTACAAGCTTTCGAAGCAGTTCGCTCCTTCGTCAGGTAAGTTAGCAATGAGAGAATCTCCCAGAATTCACAATTTAAACCTAGACAAAATCTATTCACATTATTCCCTACAACAAAGAGCACAGCCAAGACAATGAGATGTGTCCCAGGGGGTTCAACGTGTCAAACCACCTGCTGGCTGCATATCCTGTCAATTTGTGTTCTTGTGTTAGTCTTTTTAAAAAAAAAAAACACCTGGGAAGACCGGCCATGATGTCAAGTCACGTTCTGTATCGTGACATGAACCCGATATCGTGATTGAGGCCATCCTCATGAGTGCGGAACTTGGCTATCAGTTTCTGCTCTATGATTTTGCGCTGTCGTGTATCTCGAAGGCCGCCTTGGAGAACGCTTACCCGCAGATCCGAGGCTGAATGCCCCTGGCTGCTGAAGTGTTCCCCGACTGGGAGGCAACCCTCCTGCCTGGCGATTGTTGCGCGGTGTCCGTTCATACGTTGTCTCAGTGTCTGCATGGTCTCGCCGATGTACCATGCTCTGGAGCATCCTTTACTGCAACGTATCAGGTAGACAACGTTGGCCGAGTCACATGAGTATGTACCGTGTACCTGGTGGGTAGTGTCCTCACGTGTAATGATGGTATCTGTGTCCATGATTTGGCATGTCTTGCAGAGGTTGCCGTGGCAGGGTTGTGTGGTGTCTTGGTTGCTGTTCTCCTGAAAGATGGGTAATCTGCTGCGAACGATGGTACTTTTGAGGTTAGGCGGCTGCTTGAAGGCGAGTAGTGAAGGCGTGGGGATGGCCTTAGCAAGGTGTTCGTCGTCATCGATGACATGTTGAAGGCTGCGAAGAACATGGCGTAGTTTTTCCGCTCCGGGGAAGTACTGGACGACGTAGGGTACTCTGTTGGTTGTGTCCCGTGTTCGTCTTCTGAGGAGGTCTATGCGGTTTTTCGCTGTGGCCCGTCGGAACTGTCGATCGACGAGTCGAGCGTCATATCCCGTTCTTACGAGGGCGTCTTTCAGTGTCCGTAGGTGTCCATCGCGTTCCTCCTCGTCTGAGCAGATCCTGTGTATTCGCAGGGCTTGTCCATAGGGGATGGCTTCTTTAACGTGGTTAGGGTGGAAGCTGGAGAAGTGGAGCATCGTGAGGTTGTCCGTGGGCTTGCGGTAGAGTGAAGTGCTGAGGCGTCCGTCTTTGATGGAGATTCGTGTGTCCAAGAATGAAACCGATTCTGAGGAGTAGTCCATGGTGAGTTTGATGGTGGGATGGAACCTGTTGATGCTATCGTGTAGTCCTTTCAATGATCCTTCGCCGTGGGTCCAAAGGAAGAAGATGTCGTCGATGTATCTGGTGTACAGCGTTGGTTGGAGGTCCTGTGCAGCGAAGAAGTCTTGCTCGAACTTGTGCATGAAGATGTTGGCGTATTGGGGTGCGAATTTGGTCCCCATGGCTGTTCCGTGTGTTTGGGTGAAAAAATGGTTGTCGAAGGTGAAGACATTGTGGTCAAGGATGAAGCGGATGAGTTGTAGGATGGCGTCCGGAGATTGGCTGTTGTTGGTGTTGAGTACTGAGGCTGTCGCAGCGATGCCGTCATTGTGGGGGATATTGGTGTAGAGTGCCGATACGTCCATTGTGACGAGGAGTGTTCCTGGTTCAACTGGTCCATGGGTGCTGAGTTTCTGCAAGAAGTCTGTAGTGTCGCGACAGAAGCTGGGGGTTCCCTGTACGATGGGTTTCAGGATGCCCTCGACGTACCCAGAGAGGTTCTCACACAGGGTTCCGTTGCCTGATACGATAGGACGTCCGGATGTGTTGGCTTTGTGTATCTTTGGGAGGCAGTAAAAGTCTCCTACGCGGGGAGTACGTGGGATGAGAGCGCGTAGGATGTTTTGAAGGTCTGGATCGAAGGTCTTGATCAGTCTATTGAGTTGGCGGGTGTGTTCTTTGGTCGGATCTGCGGGTAGCTGTCTGTAGTGTTCCTGGTTGTCCAGTTGTCGGTATGTTGGACTATAACCTGGTGTTGTGCGACTTCTCATTTTTGTCCACCCCAGTCCAACGCCGGCATCTCCACATCACTTTCCCTAGGTAAGGAGACCAGAACTGTATCATCAGCAAACTTGGATACGTTACACTCAGTCCCTTCATCTAAGTCATTAATATAGGCCCAGAAATTTGACTCGGAGTCTTGCCGCGGGGGTAAGGATCCCCCGCGATATCACACTCCGTGCCGGCCGTTGTGTTTCGGGCCCACACGAACTTCAGCTCCTGGGCCTCTCCCTGGTGCTGGCGCGCAGTGTGTGCGTGTCCCAGAGGCGCAGTTAGTTCGATGCGACCTCTGGGATCACGTGGGGCATGGAGAGCCAATGGCAGCACACCATCTTTTATTCATAGCTTTGACAGGAGACCTGTCAAAACTATGAATACAAATTGCCCCCAAAAGAACAGCTAAACCTCAAATAAATTTTAAAAAAAACCATCACATTAATAAAGTAACTATAGTTAAATAAATTAACCACTTTAAACAAAAATTTAAATTTTTGAAAAAATTTAAATTCTTTTTAAAAGTTATAAAAATAAACTTACCTTTCTTTAAAGTCTCTAAAAAAGATAAACCTGTTGAAATTTTTTAAAATAATACTTAATTAACTACTTACCTTGTTGAAAGGGGGTCTTACGCCTCCTTTCTTCATGTGTAAAATCTTCCATACTTACCTTCGCGTTGAAACCTGAAAAAAAACCTAAGTGTGCTGCGTGCGCACAGCCTGTAGTGCACACGCGGTTCACTTAGGAACCACCCTCTTTGCCATACACGAAGTGCCGGTTTCCCGCGCATGCTCAGTGCATGCAGGAAACCGGCACTTCGGGACTGAATACGCAAGAGTGCACAGTTCGTACTCTCCCGTATTCAGCCGAATTTTTGGGCCATAGATTGTAGATAGCTGAGGCCCAAGCACTGATCCTTGCGGTACCCCGCTAGTTACAGCCTGCCAACCTGAAAAAGTCCCGTTTATTCCTACTCCCTGTTTTCTGTCCATTAATCAATCCTCAATCCATGCTAATATATTACCCCCAATACCATAGGGGAAAAATTGAGTCGCGCCCCCTTTGAGGTGCTAACTTTGCTGGGGCGCTAACTTTGCTGGGGTGCTACTTTTAGCGCCCCCGTAGCCAAAATTGAGTGGTAGCGCCCCAAGAGGGAAGCGGGGTGCTACTGGAAGTGCCCCGCCTCCCTCTTGGGGCGCTGCGAGGGAATATCGCGGTGCTACGTGACGCGGTATTGCAGGCCTTCCTCCCCTTCTTAAACGGGAGGGGCCTTGCGCAGCGCGACCCGGGTCAGCTGGGCCACCGGGATCGGAGTGCTGGCAAAAGAGCCCGGCACTCAAGAGAAGTGCCGGGCTCATGGAGTGCAGCCGGCACTCCGTAGGGGGGGGGGGGGGTGGTGCTCAGGAGGCCAGCGATGGCGACGGAGGCAGGTGCTGGCAGGTGGCCAGCAACAAAAATGACCGCCCGGCACCTTGCCTTTAAATAGCTCCGCCCCGGCCGCAGGTAGGCCCCCATGACCCCGTCAGACATAGCATCCAGCGGTAAGTCAGGGGGCGCTACCAAAGTTCGCGGTCAAAGCGTGAGCGGGGTGCTGCACATGGTGATGACGTCATCGCCGGTGGCGCAGCGCCGCAGGGTGCTAACAGTTAATGCCACCGCTAACCTCCCGCTGAATTTCGCGGGAGGCGTTGGCGGCGCTGCGTCCAGGCGCTAGTTTCTTTGTGCCCCATTAGCGCCCTCTTAGGGCGCTAATGGGAGGCGCAAAACAACCGAGATTTTCCCCCCAAGAGTCCTAATTTTGTGTAATAACCTCTTGTGTGGCACCTTATCGAATGCTTTTTGAAAATCCAAATACACTACATCCACTGGTTCCCCCTTATCCATCCTACTAGTTACATCCTCGAAAAACTCTAACAGATTTGTCAAACACAATTTCCCTTTCATAAAACCATGTTGACTCTGCCTAATCATATTATGATTTTTGAAGTGCCCTGTTACCACGTCCCTAATAATAGATTCTAGCATTTTGCCTACTACTGATGTCTGGCTAACTGGCCTATAGTTCCCCGTTTTTTCTCTTCCTCCTTTCTTAAATAGCTGGGTTATGTTTGCTATCTTCCAATCCTTGGGGACTGTTCTAGAATCTAGGGAATTCTGGAAGATTAATACCAGTATCCACTATCTCTGCAGCTACCTCTTTTAAAACCCTAGGATGCAGGTCCTTGGGGCCAGGGGATTTGTCGCCACTTAGTCCCATTAATTCCTCCAGTACTATGTATTTACTTATACTGATTTCTTTTAAGTTCCTCATTCTCTCTAGACCCTTGGTTCCCCATTATTTCCGGAATGTTTTTTGTGTCCTCTACTGTGAAGACAGATACAAAGTATTTGTTTAATGTTTCTGCCATTTCCTTATTGCTTATTATAATTTCTCCTGTCTCTGCCTCTAATGGGCCCACGTTTACTTTCGCTAATCTCTTCCTATTTACATACCTATAGAAAAGTTTACAATCTGTTTTTATGTCTCTTGCTAATTTGCTATCATATTTTTTCTCTTTCCTAATCACTTTCTTGGACCTCCTTTGATGAATTCTAAAATCCTCCCAATCCTCAGGCTTACTTCTCTTTTTGGCAGCATTATAAACCTCTTCCTTTGATCTAATACTATGTTTAACTTCTCTTGTTAGCCACGATTGGACCACTTTTCCTGTGGGGTTTTTATGCCTTAAAGGAATGTATATTTGTTGTAGATTATGTATTAATTCTTTAAATGCTAGCCATTGCTTGTCTACCATCATACCTTTTAATGTAGTTTCCCAATCTACCTTAGCCAATTCGCCCCTCATACCTAAGTAGTTTGCTTTGTTTAGATTTAAGACCCTAGTTTTGGATTTAACTAAATCACTTTCAAACTCAATATAACATTCTATCATGTTATGGTCACTCTTCCCTAAAGGCCTCTTTACTACAAGGTTATTAATTAACCCTTTCTCGTTGCACAATACTAGATCTAAAATAGCCTGTTCCCTAGTTGGTTCCTCAACGTACTGATCTAGAAAACTACCTTGCATACATTCCATGAATTCGTCCTCCACACTATTACTGCAAATTTGGTTTGCCCAGTCTATATGTAGATTGAAGTCCCCCATGATTACTGTATTACCTCTGTTACATGCACCTCTAATTTCCTGATTAATAATCTGCTCTATATTACAACTACTGTTTGGGGGCCTGTGAACAGCTCCCTCCAATGTTTTCTGCCCCTTGCTGTTTCTTAGCTCCACCCAAACTGATTCTACTTCTTGATTTTCTAAGATCCTTTCTCTCCACTGTCTTTATCCCCTCCTCCTTTTCCATTTTGCCTATCTCTTCTAAAAGTTAAGTATCCTGGAATACTTAGTTTCCAACCTTGGTCACTTTGCAACCACGTCTCCATAATGGCTATTAGATCAAACCTATTAATTTCTATCTGCGCTATTCATCTATTTTGTTGTGAATGCTTCGCGCATTCAGATATAGTGCCTTTAGCTTTGACTTATTTCTATTTTTCCCTGATGTCACCTTAGTCACTGATGCCCTATTACCTTTGTTACTCTCTCTATCCTTTCCTGACCCACTCTGCTTATTTTTACCCAAAACTTCACTCTTCCCTAGAGCCTTGACATTTCTCTTGCTGCTTTTAAATTTACTCTTTCCTGAATCCCCCACCCTTCATTAGTTTGAAGCCCTGTTTACTGCCCTACTTATTCGATTTACCAAGACACTGGTCCCAGCCCAGTTTAAGTGGAGCCCGTCCCAACGGAACAGCTCCCTCTTTCCCCAGTACTGATGTGAGTGCCCCATGAACTGAAACACCTTCCTCCCACACCACTCTTTGAGCCACGCATTTAAACCTCTAATCTGTTTGTCCCTACGCCAATTTGCGCGTGGCTCAGGTAACAATCCAGAGATTATTACCTTTGAGGTTCTGCTTTTTAATTTGGATCCTAGCTCCTCAAACTCCCTCAGCAGAACTTCATTCCTAGTTCTACCTATGTCGTTGGTTCTTACGTGGACCACGACAACTGGATCCTCCCCCTCCCACTCCAAGTTCTTCTCCAGCTGCGAGGAGATATCCTTAACCCTGGCACTGGGCAGGCAACATAGCCTTCGGTACTCCCTGTCGCAGCTGCAGAGAACAGTATCTACCCCCCTGACTATACTGTCGCCTACCACTACCACATTCCTTTTTACTCCCCCCACTTGAATGGCCTCCTATACCACAGTGCCATGGTCAGTTTGTCTATCCTCCCTGCAGTCCTTGTTCTCATCCATACAGGCAGCAAGTACCTCGTACCTGTTGGACAAGGTCAAGGGCTGAGGCTCCTCCATCACCATATCCTGGGTCCCCATACCTTCCTGACTCACAGTCACACCCTCCTGTCCCTGACCATTGACTAACTCTAAAGTACTGCTTAACCTAAGGGGTTTGACTGCCTCCTGGAACAAAGTGTCCAGGTAACTCTCCCTCCCCTGATGCATCGCAATGTCTGCAGCTCGGACTCCAGCTCAACAACTCTGAGCCGAAGTTCCTCAAGCTGCCGGCACTTACCGCAGATGTGGTTGCTTGGGATCTCATTGCTCTCCACCAACTCCCACATCTGCAGTTAAGTCTTGCTAAAATCCATGTAGACTACATCAAATGCGCTACCCTCATCGACCCTCCTTGTTACCTCCTCAGAAAATTCATTCAAGTTAGCCAGACACAACCTTTCCTTAACAAATCCATGCTGACTGTCCTTGATTAATCCGTGCCTTTCTAAATGACGATTTCGGGCTCAATCACTCGACCCTTATTCACGCGAAGGTTTTTGTTGCAGGACTAACAACCTTTTGTTGTGACAGTAACCACAGGAGAATTATTGGCTTTCAGAAAAAAACCAAAGAGGAGGTACTTAAAAGGTTGCGAGTGCTCAAAGTAGAAAAGTCGTCTGGTTCGGATGGGCTGCATCCAAGGTTGCTGAGGGAAGTAAGATAGCGGAGGCTCTGGCCACAATCTTCCAATCCTCCTTAGATATGGAAACGGTGTCAGAGGACTGGAGGATTGCAGATGTTATACCCCTGTTCAAACAAGGGGAGAGGGATAAACCCGGCAACTACAGGCCAGTCAGCCTAACATCGGTGGTAGGAAAACTTTTAGAGACAATAATCCGAGACAAAATTAATTGTCAATTGGAAAAATAGGGGTTAATAAATGACAACCAGCATGGATTTGTTAAAGGCAAATCGTGTTTGACTAACTTGATTTAGTTCTTTAATGAAGTAACATAGAGAGTTGATGAAAGGCAGTGTGGTTGATGGTGTACATATGGACATTCAAAAGACGTTTGATAAAGTACTACATAATAGACTTGTTAGCAAAATTGAAGCCCATGGGATTAAAGGGGCAGTGGCAGCATGGATACAAAATTGGGTAAGAGATAGAAAGCAGAGAGTAGTGGTGAATGGTTGTTTTTCAGACTGGAGGGAAGTATACAGTGGGGTTCCCAGTATTAGGACCACTGCTCTTTTTGATATATATTAATGACCTGGACTTGGGTATGGGGGCATAATTTCAATGTTTGTAGATGACATGAATCTCAGAAATGTAGTAAACAGTGAGGAGGATAGCAACAGACTTCAGGAAATGGGCAGGCACATGGCAGATGCAGTTTAACGCAGAGAAGTATGAAGTGATGCATTTTTTTTAGGAAGAATGAGAGGAAATATCAACTAAATGGTACAATTTAAAAGGGGGCACAGAAACAGAGACCTAGGGGTGTACGTACACAAATCTTTGAAGGTGGCAGTACAAGAAGGCTGCTATGAAAGCATACAGGATTCTTGATTTAATAAACAGAGGCATAGAGTACAAAAGCAAGGATGTTATGCTAAACCTTTAAAAAATAACTGGTTATGCCCCAGCTGGGGTATTGTGTCCAATTCAGGATACCACACTTTAGGAAGGATGTCAAGGCACTTAGAGAGGGTGAAGAGGAGATATACTAGAATGGTACCAGGGATGCGGGACTTCAGTTATGTGGAGAGACTAGAGAAGGTGGGGTTGTTCTCCTTAATGCAGGGAAGGTTAAGGGGAGATTCAAAATCAAGGGTTTTGATAGAGTATATAAGGAAAAACTGTTTCCAGTGGTAGAAGGGTCAGTAACCAGAAGACACAGATTTTAAGGCAATTGGCAAAAGAACGAGAGGCGAGATAAAAAAAAAAAAATTTTAAGCAGCAAATTGTTATGATCTGGGATGTACTGCCTGAAAGGGTGGTGGAAGCAGATTCAATAGTAATTTTCAAAAGAGGATTGGGTAAATACTTGAAGAGGAAAATTTTGCAGGGCTATGGGGAAATGGGACTAATCGGATAGCTGTTTCAAAGAGCCAGCACAGGCACAATGGGCCAAATGGCCTCCTTCTGTGCTGTATCATTCTATGATTGTATGAAAGGCACCTCAAGAACTATGGATACTCTCACTACTACCCCAAGTCCTGAGTGTACAAACCAAGCTAATTGTACCTGTATTTGGAACCTTTGCTTCAGCAGAGAGAGAGTGACAGAGCTATGTCACATGCTGCAAACTGATCTTAAGATGAACTCTGGGAATACAACAGCAATATCTGTAGCTGTGAAGGTGACAATTATGCTGTAGGATCGTTCCAGGCCACTGCAGGGTTCATCACATAAAGCAAGTGACAGATGCTATATTTCCAGGGACAGCACCTTCATAATTTTCTAATTGGAAAGGGCCCAGTAATTTAAGAGAGCATAGAACTTTTCCCAACCAGTGGAGCTTCCACAAGTGCAGGGCATCATTGATGGAAGCCATGAGAGTTCCATGAGAACCCTCATCTTTTCATGAACAGGAAGGGGTTCCACTTCATAAATGTGCAGGTGATTAATGACCACTTAAAACATCAGTCTATATGCCATGACTTGTTTGTTCTGCAGCAGTCCACTATGTTGCAACTATTTGAGAGGCACCACAGAATGTGTTTTAGGAGACCAGGGCTGCCATCATAGCCTCTGCTCATGACGCCGCTGTACAGTCCAGCCAAGGTGAGCAAGATCATCACTGTGCAGAATGCTTGACGATTATGTGATCAGAAGAGGTGACTGTATACAGCAGGTGCAGGAGGATCAGAGGCCTTTAGGAAGAGAAGAAGGCTTACTTCAAGGGAGCTGATGTGCCTGCAGACAGAATAGAGTGAAACTCCCTAATTACCAACTTTTTTCAGTAAAGGGCATCTTTGCCACTGTACAACTATGGTTCATCAATGAAAGCATACATATTGTAACCCACATGAAGATGGCACACGTTCCATATTTGTAAACATGTATATTTAATAAACTATGGTTTAAGCAAATCTGAACTTGTTGGTTTGTAATCTATTGCAATATTCTGTACAATTTCCCTAATGACGTGCTAATAGATGATGAAGTGCTTTCTTGTATTAGAAAAGCCAATTCTGTGTCCAGAAGACTGAAAAAGTATGCCTGGAACCAGCATGGGATCAAACTCACAACAAAGCTGACAGTGTATTGGGCTCATCTATATACATGCGAGTCCTGGACATGTTCCTACCATCACATTTGGCAGCTTGACAAGTTCTATCTCCAACACCTGAGGCCCATCATGCACATCAGATAATCATTTAGTTTAATCAATGCAGACTCAAACCCATCAAGATCAAAGCCAAAACTAAGCCAGTGAAATTTCTAAACCATAGACAACTGCAAGGTCCTTGAATGTGTCAAGACCACTGTGGTGAGGTTATGCTGATAAGAACACAATCACAATGGTACATGTTCTCCATATGGAAGACTCCCAAATGTTGAAAGCATTCTGTACAGCGAGCTGTAACAAGGCAAGTGGAAGCTGGTAGACATAAGAACATAAGAAATAGGGGCAGGAGTAATCCATTCAGCCCTTCGAGCCTGCTCCGCCATTCAATAAGATCATGGCTGATCTTCTATCTCAACTCCACCTTCCCGCACTATCCCCATCTCCCTTGATTCCCATAGTATCCAAAAATCTATCGATCTCTGTCTTGAAGATACTCAATTATTGAGCATCCACAGCCCTCTGGGTTGAGAATTCCAAAGATTCACAACCCTTTGAGTGAAGAAGTTTCTCCTCATCTCAGTCCTAAATAACCGACCCCTTATTCTGAGGCTGTGACCCCTGGTTCTAAACTTCCCAGCCAGGGAAACATCCTCCCAGCATCTATCCTGTCAAGCCCCTTACAAATTTTATATGTTTCAATGAGATCACCTCTCATCCTTCTAAACTCTAGGGAATATAGACCTCGTCTATTCAATCTCTCCTCATAGGACAATCCCCTCATCCCAGGAATCAGTCTAGTGAACCTTTGTTGCAGTCCCTCTAAGGCAAGTATGTCCTTCCTTCGGTAAGGAGACCAAAACTGTACACAGTATTCCAGGTGTGGTCTCACCAAAACCCTATATAATTGCAGTAAGACTTCTTTACTCTTATGCTCCAATACCTTTGTAATACTAACATACCATTTGCTTTCCTAATTGCTTGCTGTACCTGCGTGTTAACTTTCTGGGATTTGTGTACAAGGACACCCAGCTCCCTCTGAATACCAACATTTCCCAGTCTCTCTCTTTTAAAAAATGTTTTGCTTTTCTATTTTTCCTACCAAAGTGGAAAACTTCACATTTCTCCACATTATATTCCATCTGCCATGTTCTTGCCCACTCACTTAACCTGTCTATATCCCTGTGCAACCTCTTTGCATCCTCCTCACAGCTTACATTCCCACCTAGCTTTGTATTGTCAGCAAACTTGGATATATTACACTTGGTCCCCTCATCTAAGTCATTGATATAGATTGTAAATAGCTGAGGCCCAAGCACTGATCCTTGTGGTACCCCACTAGTTACAGCCTGCCAACCCAAAAATGACCCGTTTATTCCTACTCTTTGTTTTCTGTCCGTTAACCTATCCTCAATCCATGCTAATATATTAACCCCCAATCTCATGAGCCCTAAATTTGTGTAATAACCTCTTGTGTGGCACCTTATCGAATGCTTTTTGAAAATCCAAATACTGATCCACTGGTTCCCCCTTATCTACCCTGCTAGTTACAACCTCAAAAAAGTCGACGTAACAGATTTGTCAAACATGATTTCCATTTCATAAATCCGTGTTGACTCTGCCCAATCATATTATAATTTTCTAAGTGCCCTGCTACCATGTCCCTAATAATAGATTCTAGCATTTTCCGTATTACTGATGTCAGGGTAACTGGCCTATAGTTCTCTGTTTTCTCTCTCCCTCCTTTCTTGAATAGCGAGGTTCCATTTGCTACCTTCCAATCCACGGGGACTGTTCTAGAATCTAGGGCATTCTGGAAGATCAAAACCAATGATCAATGACAGCTATAGAGATTCAAGGATACATTTCAGCATAACCTCAAGCTATGTAATATCAAAGGTGACAGCGGGGAATATCTCTTGGCTGATCATATAAGCTAGTGAGCTGCTATCTCTGGTGGTGTTCAGCTGGTCTGAGGACCAGCACATAGATCTTTTGAAGGTGAAACAGGAACAGCATAATGTAACCAGCAGCAGCCAGTCACCTCAGACTAGCTGTCAGGGAAACATGTGGGAGAGTTTGCTGCTCTTGTACTGGTCTCAGTAGTCATCAGCACACTCTTCAGGAATGATTCTCTTTCCAACATGGGTCATCATCTGCAAGTTCAAAGGGCTACCGCTACCTATCCCCTCTAGACTTTATAAAACTGGGAGTTAAAAGTTTTGAGCTACAGGGAAAGTCTATTTTGCAATTAACCTAATTTATGTTTGTAAATTAGGTCAAATTAGCATAACTCATCCAAGCTTCTTAAAAATAGGACTTAATGTTTTGTGAGTTCTAGGGGAAAGTGTATTGTCTAATTAGCCTAATTTGCATGTGATTTACATAATGACATCTCTACCAATTATACCCTTCAAATTCTGGAAAGGAAGGATCATTTATTTGATTAAATAGAAAAGTACATAATGACCTAGTTCTTTCCCCTCCTATTCATTGCTGTATTCCGCTACAAAGGATATTAACTCTGTCTGCAGTCCTGTATCCCAGCACACAGTAGGAGGTGTTCTTCAATACACACAGGAAACCGGTTTCTTGCTTTTATTAAGAGTGATTTGAAGCATTGAACTTTACTTAAAGACTTCCATTTCATAGCTAGATTGATCTAAGGCTTAATGGCTGTGTGTGGCAAAAATGGACACCGTTTTGTAAATGTTCATATAATTCCCTATAGTCCAGATAATTCATTAATGATGGCCCCATGAACAAAATATCGAGCCTCACAGAGAAAGCATACTGCTACCTGTCAGCTGTTAGAGACAAAGAAGAATTTTTCCTTTTTTTTTGTAAACAATTGCATGCCTCTTTATGCTTTCTCCTATAATGGTGCCTGCTGCTCCCCTTCTGTATCCCTCAGTGGGATTGCCTGGGCTCACAGATCGCTTTGTGGCTGGTACTATGATCATCTGACAAAAAACTTGCCTCTATGAAGTAGGATGATCCTGCCAGTTTTTCTTCACTTCTCTACTGCTATCTAGTGTCCCATATGAGTACTTGTGAAAGACGATGAAAAGAATCAAGTTTCCATGACCAATCAGTACGTTGGAGCGACCTGGCAGTAGCCCTATGGAAAGATTCTGAGCTTTTTTTTGCTATTTCATTTTTGGTCCTGCTTGTGTACAATAACTTTTGCCATATTTTTAATCTTTGCTTGTTGTAAAGAAGTTGATTTGCCTAAAGTTGACATCAACCAATGTATAGTGTAGCTCACATTTTGTTCACAACATTCATATTTTGAACTGTTTAATAAACAATAGAAACACAGAGGAAAAGTATGAGAGTCATAATGTCGGGAGAAGTAGGATCACATGATCAAATTCACACCAACTTGTCAGGTGGGCTGTTTGTCGAAAAGTAGATTTCTTTGTTGGTGTCAAGAAACCGGAGCCAGACTCCAACATGTTGACCTGTACTGTTTTCTGATATTTGGCAATTTCACTGGTTTATCTTTGCCTTCAATCTTATTTTGGCTTGGGGCAATGTTGATTTAAAGTAAGTAATTGTCTTTAATTAATATTTGGTAGCAGTGCTTTATAATTTTGTTACAGATAGAAAATGAGAGATATTCAATCATTACAATATCATTAATAGAAATGTACAATGGAGCCTATTAAGATGCAAACATCCTTGCATGTAACAAGATTGGCCTTTATTAATTTAGGCTATGAAAACAACTGTTACGGGCCATGCAAAACATTTACTTTTACTGGAATGAAAATGTCCTGGAGAGACTTGTAATTATTTGCTTTTCACAATTATTGTTTCTGATTTTTTTATTTTCTAATCATATTTCAAACTGTTGTGTGTATTGTTAGCATCCCAGAAATAGCAATCAATTACTTGTCAGTTTTGATTATTGGTAGACAAAAGTTAGTTGTTACTTGTTTTCCATTTCAAACTGATTGCCAATGGTTTAAAACTTCCCTTCCCAGAGAGCCCACTCAACTGACGTCAGGTATGGCTGCATGTGGCAGAGACTCCATAAGATTTTAACACTCAGGGCCAGCTTGTATACGGTTTGGAAATATCCTAACTGGAAAAGTCAGTACTAACTGGTGTTACATTGAACCTATATTTTGGGGGACTGAGGTGTATGTACTTCTAAAGGACACTGAAGTTGGAGTCTGTGTTTTGCATCCTATCCTTTAATGAATTGGCTGATCATTAAATCAACCTGCCTGATCTATCTATGCCTGTGCTTTTAATCTCCCATTCCTCTTGTTACCTCACTTTCTCTGCCATGTGTTTCACATCCATTAACTCTTTTTTCTCTTCAAATTAGGGGCCGGGGTTAAATAGCTGGTTAGGGATATAAAGCAGGAGCTTGGAGATTAGTAACTGTTAATGCTATATTATATTAATAACTTGAATTAGATACATCTTAGTCTTAAGTTTCTGTAAAGTTAGTTAATAGTCAAATAAATAAAGGCATGGCAGGGCGCTCAGTCCAGCAGAATGCACATCCTGTGCCATGTGGGAACTCCAGGACGCTTCCCGTGTCCTGGACAACCACGTGTACAGGGGGTATCATCAGCTGGAGGAGCTCGAGCTCCGGGTTTCGGAGCTTGAGCAGCAGCTGGCGTCACTGCAGTGCATCCGTGAGGCTGAGAGCTTCGTGGATAGCACGTTTCAGGAGGTGGTCACTCGCAGCTAAGGAATGCGCAGGCAGAGAGGGAATGGGTGACCGCCAGACAGAAGAGGAGGACCAGGCAGGTAGTGCAGCAGTCCCCTGCGTGCATCTCGCTGTCCAACCAGTATTCTGTTCTGAGTACTGGTGAGGGCGATGGTTCTTCTGGGGAGTACAGCCAGAGCCAAGTCCACAGCACCATTGGTGGCTCAGCTGTACAGGGTGGGAGGAGGAAGATAGGGAAAGCAATAGTGGTCGGGGATTCGATAGTTAGGGAAGCAGAGAGGCTTTTCTGTGGCCACAGAAGTGACTCCAAGATGGGTATGTTGCCTCCCTGGTGCCAGGGTCAAGGATGTCACTGAGCGGCTGCAGAACATTCTGAGCGGGGAGGGTGAACAGCCAGAGGTCCTGGTCCATATTGGTACCAACGACATAGGTAGAAAGAGGGATGAAGTCCTGCAGCCAGATTTTAGGGAGCTAGGAAAGAGATTAAAAAGCAGGACCTCAAAGGTAGTAATTTTTGGATTACTCCTGGTGCCACGCGCGAGTGTGTATAGAAATAGGAGGATAGAGCAGATGAATGCATGGCTGGAGAGATGGTGCAGGAGGGAGGACTTCAGATTCCTGGGGCATTGGGGCCGGTTCTGGGGGAGATGGGACAGGCCAGACGGGTTGCACCTCAACAGAGTCGGTACCAATATCCTCGCGGGGAGGTTTGCTAGTGCTGTTGGGGAGGGTTTAAACTAAGTTGGCAGGGGGATGGGCACCAGGATGTAGCATTAGAAAGGAGAAACAATGGGCACAAAGGATTGGCAGAGACGGATAGCACTAAAGTAAGAAATAGTAAGGTATTAGGTGGGGTCAGACTAAGAGAGAATACAGGATGATCTAAGATAGGTTTATAGTGTATGTATGTGAACGCACGAAGTGTAGTAAACAAGGTTGCTGAGCTGCAGGCGCAAATAGCCACATGGGAATATGATGGCTTGGCAATGATGGAGAGCTGGCTCAAAAAAGGGCAGGATTGGGTATTAAATATTCCTGGATATTGGGTGTTCAGGAAAGATAGGGAAGGAAAGATGGGAGGTGGTGTGGCAGTATTGGTTAAGGAGAATGTTACAGTGCTGGAGAGAGAGGATGTC
Source organism: Squalus acanthias (assembly GCA_030390025.1). Lineage (NCBI taxonomy): Eukaryota > Metazoa > Chordata > Chondrichthyes > Squaliformes > Squalidae > Squalus > Squalus acanthias. The sequence goes on along the minus strand of CM059430.1, from coordinate 38,230,387 downwards.
CTGGAGGGGTCAAGGACAGAATCTATATGGCTAGAGTTAAGAAATAATAGAGGTGCCACTACTAGGTGTATTCTATAGGCCACCAACTAGTGGGAAAAATATGGAGGAGCAAATTTGCATAGAAATTAGAGAGAGATGCAAGAAATATAGAATAGTGACAATGGGGAACTTCAACTATCCTAACATAGACTGGGAAAGTAATAGTGTAAAGGGCAGAGAGGGGGAAGAATTTCTGAAGTGTGTTCAGGAGAACTTCCTTGATCAGTACGTTTCCAGCCCATCGAGGAAGGAGGCATTGCTGGATCTGGTTCTGGGGAATGAGGTAGGTCAAGTGGAACAAGTGTCAGTAGGTGAACATTTAGGGAACAGTGATCATAGTATTATCATAAAGTTTAGATTAGCTATGGAAAAGGACAGGGAGCAATCTAGAGTAAAAATACTTAATTGGAGGAAGGCCAATTTCAGTGGGATGAGAACGAATCTGGCCCGGGTAAATTGGAATCAAAGATTGGCAGACAAAACTGTCATGGAACAATGGGATACCTTTGAAGAGGAAATAGTTTGGGTACAGTCGAGGTATATTCCCACTAGGGGGAAAGGTAGAGCAACTAAAGTCAGAGCTCCCTGGATGATGAAAGAGATGGAGAGTAAGATGAAGCAGAAAAAGAGTGCGTATGACAGATGTCAGGTCGAGAATACATCTGAGAATCAGGCTAAATATAGAAAGTTCAGAGGAGAAGTGAAAAAGAAAATAAGAGGGGCAAAGAGAGGGTATGAGAATAGAATGGCAGCTAACATAAAAGGTAATCCGAAAGTCTTCTATAGGCATATAAATAGTAAACGGGTAGTAAGAGGAGGGGTGGGGCCGATTAGGGACCAAAAAGGAGACCTATGCATGGAGGCAGAGGGTATGGCTGAGTACTTTACATCTGTCTTCACCAAGGAAGAAGATACTGCCAAAGACATAGTGAAGGAGGAGGTAGTTGAGATGCTGGATAGGATAAAAATTGATAAAGACGAGGTACTACAAAGGCTGGCTGTACTTAAAGTAGATAAATCACCAGGACCGGATGGGATGCGTCCTAGGACACTGAGGGAAGTGAAGGAAGAAATCGTGGAGGTACTGGCCATAATCTTCCAATCCTCCTTAGAAATGGAGGTGGTGCCAGAGGACTGGAGAATTGCAAATGTTATACCCTTGTTCAAAAAAAGGTGTAAAGATACAGGCCAGTCAGTTTAACTTCGGTAGTGGGGAAACTTTTAGAAACAATAATCAGGGACAAAATTAACAGTCACTTGGACAAGTGTGGATTAATTAAGGAAAACCAGCACGGATTTGTTAAAGGCAAATTGTGTTTAACCAATTCCCCAACCCCGCACAGCCCGCTTTTACCTCCTTCCCAAGATCCACAAACAGGACTGCCCCGGTAGACCCATCGTTTCAGCCTGTTCTTGCCCCACGGAACTTATCTCTTCCTATCTCGACTCTATTTTTTCTCCCCTTGTCCAGTCTCTTCCCACCTATATCGGCGACTCTTCCGACACCCTCCGTCACTTTAACAGTTTCCAGTTTCCTGGCCCCAACCGTCTCCTTTTCACTATGGACGTCCAATCTCTCTGCACCTCCATCCCCCACCAGGATGGCCTGAGGGTGCTACGCTTCTTCCTTGAACAGATGCCCAACCAGTCCCCATCCACCACCACCCTCCTCTGCCTGGCTGAACTTGTTCTCACATTAAACAACTTCTCCTTTGACTCCACTCACTTCCTCCAAATTAAAGGTGTTGCTATGGGAACCCACATGGGTCCTAGCTATGCCTGCCTTTTCGTGGGATATGTGGAACATTCTTTGTTCCAGTCCTACTCAGGTCCCCTCCCTCACCTCTTTTTCTGGTACATTGATGACTGTATCGGTGCTGTTTCCTGCTCTCGCCCTGAACTAGAAAATTTCATTCACTTTGCTTCCAATTTCCACCCTTCCCTCACCTTCACATGGTCCATCTCCGACTCTTCCCTTCCCTTCCTCGACTTCTCTGTCTCCATCTCTGGGGATAGGCTATTGACAAACATTCACTACAAGCCCACTGACTCCCACAGCTACCTGGACTACACTTCCTCCCACCCCGCTTCCTGTAAGGACTCTATTCAATTCTCCCAGTTTCTCCGTCTCCGCCGCATCTGCATCTTCCATACCAGTGCTTCCGACATGTCTTCCTTTTTCCTCAACTGAGGATTCCCCTCTACTGTGGTTGACATGGCCCTTGACCGTGTCCGTTCTATTTCCTGCACTTCTGCTCTCACCCCTTCCCCTCCCTCCTGGAACCACGATAGGGTTCCCCTTGTCCTCACCTTTCACCCCACCAGCTTCACATTCAACGGATCATCCTCCTCCATTTCCGCCACCTCCAGCGTGATCCCACCACCAAACACATCTTCCCCCTCACCTCCCCTTTCAGCATTCTGAAGGGACCGCGCCCTCCGCGACACCCTGGTCCACTCCTCTATCACCCCCAACACCCCTTCCCCTTCACCCGGCACCTTCCCGTGCAAGTGCAGGAGATGCAACACATGCCCTTTTACCTCCACCCTTCCCACTGTCCAGGGCCCCAAATACTCCTTCCAGGTGAAACAGCGATTTACTTGTACTTCTTGCAATTTAGTATACTCTATTCGCTGCTCACGATGCGGTCTCCTCTACATTGGGGAGACCAAACGCAGATTGGGTGACCGCTTTGCGGAACACCTCCGTTCAGTCCGTAAGGGTGACCCCGAGCTTCCGGTCGCCTGTCACTTTAATTCTCCGCTCCACTCCCACTCTGACCTCACCGTCCTTGACCTCTTACACTGTTCAATGAAGCTCAACGTAAGCTCGAGGAACAGCACCTCATCTTTCGATTAGGTACTTTACAGCCTTCTGGACTCAACATAGAGTTCAACAATTTCAGACCATAATCTCTGCCCCTGTCCTTTTTTTTCCATTTATTTTTTATTTATTTTTTTACTCTCTCCCACATGGCAGCTGTCTTTCTTTCTGCCAGTGCCATTTACACTTCATCTAGAGCCATCTTTTGTTTCTTAACTTGTCCCATTACCCTCTCCTTTTGCCTTGCACCATCTTTTAATGTCTCTTAATGTCTCTTAATGTCTCTTAATCTCTCCTGCCTTCCATCTAGAGCCATCTTTTGTTTCTTAACTTGTCCCATTACCATCTCCTTTTGCCTTGCAGCATCTCTTAATGTCTCTTAATCTCTCCTGCCTTCCATCCTATCACAGACCTTCCCTTTTGTTCTTTCCTTCCCCCCCCCTTTCCCTGCCCCTGCACTTGCTTAAAAACCTGTTCGATCTCCAGCTTTTTCCAGTTCTGACGAAGGGTCATCGACCTGAAATGTTAACTCTGTTTCTTTCTCCACAGATGATGCCTGCCCTGCTGAGTATTTCCAGCATTTTCTGTTTTTATTTCAGATTTCCAGCATCTGCAGTATTTTGCTTTTGTATTCGTGTTTAACCAACTTGATCGAGTTTTTTGATGAGGTAACAGAGAGGGTTGATGAGGGCAATGCGGTTGACATGGTGTACATGGATTTCCAAAAGGCGTTCGGCAAAGTGCCACATAATAGGCTTGCCACCAAAGTTGAAACCCATGGAATAAAAGGGACAGTGGCTGCATGGATACGGAATTGGCTAAGTGACAGGAAACAGAGAGTAGTGGTGAATGGTTGTTTTTCAGACTGGAGGAAGGTATACAGTGGTGTTCCCCAGGGGTCGGTTCTAGGACCACTGCTTTTCTTGATATGTATTAATGACTTGGATGTGTGTGTACAGGGCACAATTTCAAAATTTGCAGATGACACATAACTTGGAAGTATAGTGAACAGTGAGGAAGATAGTGATAGACTTCAAGAGGACACAGACAGGCTGGTCGAATGGGCGGACACGTGGCACAGATAAAATTTAACACAGAAAAGTGTGAAGTGATACATTTTGGTAGAAAAAATGAGGAGAGGAAATATAAACTAAAGGGAACAATCCTAAAGGGGGTGCATGAACAGAGAGAGCTAGGGGTATATGTGCACAAATCGTTGAAGGTGGCAGGGCAGGTTGAGAAAGCTGTTAAAAAAGCTTACGGGATCCTGACGTATAGAGTACAAAAGCGTGGAAATTATGATGAACCTGTATAAAACAGTGGTTTGGCCTCAACTGGAGTATTGTGTTCAATTCTGGGCACCGCACTTTAGGAAGGATGTGAAGGCCTTAGAAAGGGTGCCGAAAAGATTTCTGAGAATGATTCCAGGGATGATTCCAGGGATGAGGGACTTCAGTTACGTGGATAGATTGGAGAAGCTGGGGTTGTTCTCCTTAGAGTAGAGAAGATTGAGAGGAGAGCTGATAGAGGTGTTCAAAATCACGAGGCATCTGGACAGAGTAGATAGAGAGAAACTGTTCCCATTGGCGGAAGTGTCGAGAACCAGAGGACACAGATTTAAGGTGATCGGCAAAAGAACCAAAGGCGACATAAGAAAGAACTTTTTTACGCAGCGAGTGGTTAGGATCTGGAATGCACTGCCTGAAAGGGTGGTGGAGGCCGACTGAATCACGGCTTTCAAAAGGGAGTTGGATAAGTACCTGAAAGAAAAAAATTGCAGGGCTATGGGCAAAAGGCGGGGGAGTGGGACTAGCTGAGGTGCTCTTGCAGAGAGCCAGAATGGGCTCGACGGACCGAATGGCCGCCTTCCGTGCTGTAACCATTCTATGATTTTATGATTCTATGATTCTTTCAGTCCACCGGTGTCTATTGTTGAGCCTTGCTTAAATGTTGTTGAGAAAGCTGAAATAGCATCAAGATATTTTATGAAATTTTGCCCTTCAAGTCTTCTAACTCAGTGTTGTCCAAAAGAAATTGCTGACTAGCTACAGATGTGGCTACTACGACACTGTTCTAGCCACATGCACTCATTTTAGTAGAAAAGGCCTTACATACACTCGCACAATGCATGTAAATGTACTTCCCATATCTATATTTACTTAACAAACATATACCACCAGTTACTAACCAAGTAAGTAAAGTACTCACAACGATCAAAAAGCACTCGCACACTCTGCTTTTCGTCTTACCATTTTACGAACAAATGCATAAAAAGGTTAAAGTTTACATGCATTCACTGTGTGAATGAGTATTGAGATCACGTGCCCAATGACGGTGTCTATTACTCATTTTTCATTTGCCAATCAGAAATGCAATTGGCCAAATCTGGATTCCAAATTAGCCACATGTGTCTAGTGGCTAATGTACTGGATGACACTGTACTAGCTGGTGTTGGTTAAAGGCACATCACACACACATTGACAAGCAGGGTTGTGAATAATGATTTGTTATTCTTTAGCATCCCATTTTGATAAACAGCATTGTTAGGATCATAGTTGGATCTAGAGTAATCACACCAGAATATTTTGTTTCTCCTTTCTTTCACAGAAATAGAATTGGTAAGGAGAACATCTTTTAGTGAAGTTTCAAAGTAAGAAAGCAAAAAGTCAATAATTAATGACCCTGAATTTGCTGTCAGTATGACCGCCTTTGAAACTGACCGCAAGTTTGGGATTTCCACGTGCGCTAAATCCCGAAATTACGATCTGTCAAGTTCCGACTGCACACAGGCTTCGCTGCGTTTTTCACCTCCTCATACAAATCAACGTGCTGGTGAAAAGTTGGGCTAATTGCCCACCTAATTGAGGTAATTATGCTGAAAATTTTTAAGCCTTTTGCAAACAGGCACAGGAAGGCTGTTGCACAGCGTAGTGGGACCGGATGAGAAAATTGTAATACAAAAAGATCTGTAACAATACAATGCTAAAATGGGAGATTTGTTTTAAAAGGTAAGTGTTTGTAAGCACACTGAATAAAGCATTAAATGAGTGGTTTGTAACCTTTTTTTAATGAGAAGTTAATAATCAGAGTGTAAAGTAATGAGAGACTTGTATTGTCAGTATGTGTTACAAGAGGTTTGTAACAACTGATGTTTGTGAATTTTGAATTAACATACTTTGTTCTAATGAGAGGTTTACAATGACAGATTGTTAGCATGAGAAGATTGCAGTTACAGAATTTATTATAGTGGCAGCCTTTTAGTGTTAGATTTTTTTACAATGCATAGTTTGTGACAATGAATTTTACATAACAAATAGATTGTAATAACGGAGTTTATGATGAGTGGTTTGCACTGATTGTTATAATGAGAAGTTTGTACTAGCAAAAATTGGCACAATGAAAGTTTTGCAATACTTTGTTTTAAAAGGAGGTTTGTAATAAACGTTTGCTGTTATGAGAGAATGATAGAATATGGAGTCACGTATATCTGTATAAAGGAGAGACAAAGAAAGGTCCCCGGTATTCCCGATGAATTACCCAGAATTTCGCTTCGGGAGTATTGGATTGGCAATTAGCTAAGAGTCAGGAAGTGAAAGGAGCACCGCCCAACGTGATCCCAGGTCCGCATACGTACAACGGTGCGCTCCTGGACTCCGTGGGGGAGTACGCTCCAAGAACTCTGCAGTGTTTGAAAGGATGTTCTTGCAGGGAGGATCGCACGAGGTAGGTGCGGATTTCCTTGCGATGTCGGTGGTGTACTCCTTAGCTCTGCCGCCGACCACAAATTCAGGCCCGATATTTTTTGGGAAAAATTCAACTTGTGTTGCATCGTATAATGAGTTAAATGATGGACTGTACGTGGGTGAGGGTGGGGGTGGGGAGCAGATCATGCTTTGTGGCCAAGATTGCAGAAATATTCTAACTAGCCTGCTGGTCAATAGTAGGTGATCATTACAGACTGCCTGCAGGAAGGTCCTGTAGGATTTTGAAGACTGATGTGTAATAAAAAGGATTTGATTACCATGGGATGTAGTTGATTTCTCTAAGGATGCAACTCCTGCAATCACTTCATTTCATGTTGGATAGCACTTCCTTTTCACGTCCAACTTATCAGGTAGAGGAGACAAGGTGTTCGCACTTTCCTTTTCAAAAGAAGATTGTAATTAAAGGAATGCTGAGAGATGGGTGTATTGTCAGAGTCAAATTTGCAAGGAATGCACTCTAATCACATTGAAAGGATTCAAAGCACTAGTTAGTGTTGATATAATTCTGGTCATGTAATATCATGCATGTGTAATTGCAAATCAACCTTCTCTTACCGCAGGCTCATAATATTTATCATAATAAACCTACAGTGAGTGAACTGTTTGAATTTGATGTGCACCATTTAAGGTATAAGCCTTCTTTTGATACTTTTGAAAAGGAATTTTGTTTACTAAAATAGCCTCATCATAGTACTTCTGTCTGAGTTTTTCCGATGTCAAGGTAAGTGATCTTGGTGTGAAGAGACAAAACTCTTGTCGTATTAGTTGTTAAAAGTCGGGCCTATCCTGCCATATAATGGGCCAAAAATTCATCCCGCGACGCGAGAGTACGCACTGCATACTCTCGCGTATTCTCTCTCCAATTGCCGGTTTTCTGCATGCCCTGCGCATGCGCTGAAAACCGGCACTTGGTCTTTTGAAAAGGGGGCGGTTCCTCGGTGCATCGCGTGCGCGCTACAGGCTGCGCGCACGCTGTGCACTTCATGCTTTGGACGCGCAGGTAAGTACGGAAGATTTTAGAAATGGAAAAAGGAGGAGTAAGACCCACTTTTAACAAGGTAAGTAGTGAATTAAGTATTTTTTTGAATTTTTTTTAACAGGTATATTTTTTTTAGAGACTTTAAAGACAGGTAAGTTTATTTTTATAACTTTTTAAAAGATTTTAAATTTTTTCAAAAATTTAATTTTTTATTTAAAATGGTTAATTTATTTAACTATACTTATTTTATTAATGTGATGGTTTTTAAAAAAATTTTAATTGAGGTTCAGCTGTTATTTTGGGGGGGTGTAAGATTCATAGATTTCACAGCACGTATGTGAAACTTATGAATGGAAGATGGTGTGCTGCCATTGGCTCTAACTGAGTCACGTGATCCCACAGCTCGCACGAATTCACTACGCCGGTGGGATACGCAAGCACTGCCCAGCTGATGTCTGGAACATCAAGTTCGTGCGAGCTGGATCTGAAAAAGCACAAGCGGAGTGAGAGATCGCGGGGAAGCCTTACCCCCGCGGGAACAGAGCGAGATCAATTTCTGGGCCAATGAAAAAAGGGCTGGCAAGATCAAATGATCGAGTTACATGGATTTCACCATCACTTCAATCCCAAGAGTCATCTCTATTTTGTGAAATACAGAAGCACTAGCTACAGTATAAGCCGAGCCAAATTCAGGATGAAAAAATTAGGGGTAGACGTAAAGAAACATTCTGGATGGGTTTTACCCATATTTATAATGAACAGAATCTTTCAAAATCCTAAGCTTGCCAAGTCCAGTTGTTTCTGACAGCAGGGGAAAATTTGTGATGCTTTTTGAGGGCTCTTCCAAGCAGTTCTACAGTAAAATGTAAGGAGGTTCCTCCAGCTGTCATACCATTTAAAAAATAATTTCTTTGCTTTTTTTTTTACAAGAAGGGTATAAAATCTAACAATCTCCTACCTTTCTCCTAATTATAGAAGGCGAATGTGCAACCTACTGCCGGGCTTGCGGCGATATCGTTCTGCCCTGGCGCCAAGAGATGTGCAAGCCTGCTTTGGAAATGGCCCTTTCTCCAGTTTTCCTTCATGGGGAGGAACCTGGCCTCCCTTGTACCTTACTATAATAATGCAGATGTGATTCGGGACAACAGAGAAGGGATTGCAACTGCATCCCAATACTGTTCCATTCAGTAGGTCACTGCATTAATATTTTCCATCATTAAAAAATCATATCGATGCCCTTCAACTTCAAGTGGCCCCTTTCTTTTCAATAACTGCAATAGATGTAATGGATAATATTTTGCACTTTGCTCAAATTCAAAATCCTAAATTTCTTCCCCTTTTTTTTGTATAAGATTTGTGCCATTTCCATCCACTTTGGGCCAGATTTACTCTTTTAAAGACAATGCTGCCTTTAAGCCTTACCGCTCACCTAGTTTTGTTCCAACAAATGCCTCTATGTCATGATGTTTTGAGTTTTTTTTTGCATATGCAGTCATTTTTCCCCTCCCTTCCCACACTTCTAGGACTGGTGCTAATTAAAATGAAGTTTCATCTCATCTTAATTCATTCCGACGATGTGAAAGCAGGTAAGTGACCACAGTTGATTCCCGAAGACAGCTGAAGAACAGGTGGCCTCACATCTGGTGCTTGCCGCCAAGGACAGAAGAATTGACCTTTAGCAAATTATTTTAAAATATGTCTTCAATTATTATGAACCTTTTTATAAAAGGGAATTTTATTAATGTATTTGTTTAGGGTCAACACTACAGATTTGAATTTATTTAACGCAACCTTCCACTCTGCATCTTGGTTTCTCCCAGACTGGGGACCGACTTTGCTTTTATACAAAAAGATACAATAGAAATTCAGACATAGAAACGCAATAAAGATTTTTATTTTTACACAGAAAGACATGGCTATCTTACATTCAGTTTTTGTATTTTGATCTGCACTGAATTTGTTCTTCAGGTGCAAGGGCTCTGATCTCTGACTTACTTCCCTGCTGACTCTGGGGTTGAAAGAGTTGATGGGACTGACTTGCAAATTAAAAGCTGGTGGGACTTGCTGAGCAGAAACTTGGCAAGGCAAGCTGCTGTGAGGCATCCCCATGCTGAGTGGATGACCACTGTTTTTACATGATTACCTGCATATCCTTGGGCAAGGTTTGATGAACTCCATTAATAGCCAGGACAGAATCTGTGTGGATCTGAAAAAAAAACATTCAATCCCACCACCTGGACTCCATATGGCGCTAATCCCTAGTGCTTCCCTGTTCCAATAGAATGTATCTGGTGCTAGAATCTTTTCAGTATCTTATTTGTTCATACCTTTTCGCTTCAAATGTAGACTTGTAGGATTGTCTATCTTCCGTCTCCTCTGCTGATGTGCCAAAATAGTAGTAGCATCTTATACGTTGAGCTACCCAAGCTTACCTGTGTGCAAAGTCAACAATCATTTGCATATTTAAGTTGTTGCAAGGTTTGCAAATCATTATTCATAAAAGACCCACTGTCGTGCTCCTTCAGGTAGGTGAATCTCCCCCCAGAGTTTTATTATGCATTTTTTTTTTATCACTACTCCAGTGCAGTACTGAGGGAGTGCTGCACTGTCAGAGGTGCCATCTTTCGGATGAGACGTTAAACTGAGGCCCTGTCTGCTCTCTCAGCTGGATGTAAAAGATCCCATGGCACTATTTCGAAGAAGAGCAGGGGAGTTATTCCCGGTGTTCTGGCCAATATATTTCTCTCAATCAACATAACAAAAACAGATTATCTGGTCATTATCATGTTGCTGTTTGTGAGAGCTTGCTGTGTGCAAATTGGCTGCCATGTTTCCTACATTACAATAGTGACTACACTTCCAAAAAGTTCTTCATTGGCTGTAAAGCACTTTGGGATGTCCGGTGGTCGTGAAAAGCGCTATATAAATGCAAATCTTTCTTTCAATTCCAATTCAATCCAATGAACAGATTCCAATTCGTTCCATTCCAATTCAATCCAATGAACAGTTTCCAATCCGTTCCATTCCAATACAATCCAATGAACAGTTTCCAATCCGTTCCATTCCAATACAATACAATAAACAGTTTCCAATTCGTTCCATTCCAATTCAATCCAATTAACAGTTTCCAACTTGTTCCATTCCAATTCAATCAAATGCTCAGTTTCCAATTTGTTCCATTCCAATTCAATCCAATGCTCAGTTCCAATTCGTTCCATTCCAATTCAATCCAATTAACATTTTCCAACTTGTTCCATTACAATTCAATCCAATGAACAGTTTCCAACTTGTTCCTTTCCAATTCAATCCGATTAACAGTTTCCAACTTGTTCCATTCCATTTCAATCCAATTAATAGTTTCTAACTTGTTCCATTCCACCTTAGACTGAAGCCTGAATAGTAAGAGAAAAGTCAGACCAAGGAGAAAGCAATATGGGCAGCCTGAGTTATTCAATTTTAAAATGGATATTGATTACTCATTCTTTTTTGCCTGTGAAACTGTAAGATTAAAAGAGAGAGTTTAAGCCCCATATTAGACTTAGTTTCAATAAGAAACTATCATTGGCACAGACTGGAGATGTGAGATAAGTGTCTCTGTCATTGGGCTCTCACTAATCTGATGGAGGTATTAACTAAAGTGTGTAACCTAGAAATAATAAAATGGCTGAGAGTGAAAGTGAAATTCCTCGATCGCTTCAGACCTTGGAAGTACGGCTGTAAGTATACTTAGTCTGTAGCAACTGAACCTAAAACAAATGCTTCTTATTTCAATATGGTCTTGCCTTTAATTCCTTTCACTTTCCTCTTTATTAGTCCAGATTTCACAGAATCACAGAATCACAGAATCCCCACAGTGCAGATAGAGGCCATTTCGGCCCATCGAGCCTGCACCGACACATATCCCACCCTATCCCCGTAACCCCACATATTTAATCCCCCCTAACACTAAGGGTCAATTTATCATAGCCAAATCAACCTAACCTGCACATCTTTGGACTGTGGGAGGAAACCGGAGCACCCGGAGGAAACCCATGCAGACACGGGGAGAATGTGCAAACTCCACACAGACAGTCACCCGATGCCGCATTCGAACCCGGGTCCCTGGCGCTGTGAGGTAACAGTGCTAACCACTATGCCACTGTGGTGGAAAATTTGCTGAAAAAAATAACAGCGTGTGAACAATGCATGCCGTTATTAATGTGAAAATCGACCAGGAACTTGTGGCGAGGAATAGATACCCCATGAATTATGATTCGCCACAAGTTGCTGGCTGATTTGCGCCGCTCCACTTAGCTTCGCAAAAGCGGCATCTCGTTCTTAACCTCCCCGTGATTTTCATGAAGTTGCTGCATTTGCACATGAATTGTCCATTAAACTCCCCATAGAAAGTTAAGTATAGTAATTAACAGTGTAAGTACCCTTTTAATGACATGATCATTGTTAATGACTGCCAATCAACCGCTCTTGCCAAGAAAGTGGGATCTCATTCCTTCAGGTTGTGAATTGTTGTTGGAGATTTTAAAATTGTCAAATTTTAATTTTTTTCTTCCTTTTCCTTTCTGTTTCTTCGTGTCTTTTCTCTCTCTCTCTTAAACTAATCTTTCTTTCCCTCTCTTTATTTCTCTTTCTGTACCTGATTTGACATCCACTCTAATTCACCCTCCTTCTCAGTCCTTCCTCTGTTTATTTTTCAATACTTTAATCTCTGTTTGTCCTGTTGTTCACTAAGGTCCCAGCTGCCTTGTTGCCCTCGCTATGCCATTATCAGCTCACACTTCCAGCAACCTTGTGGGCAAAAAGTTTTAAAACCTAAATGTGCATGAACAGGTCTAACTAACAGGGCACGTTGCGAGATGCCCTGCTCCAGCAAAATCTGAGCCATTGTTCTTGGTGATTTGGTACTATGGGGTCGGGAGTTGAGGAAGGGTGCATTGAAAGGATGTGAGAGCTTTGTTCAGAGTCAATGATGTAAATGTCCTTGGATTGATTTGTGGAAAATAAAGTATTATTTTTGCTCATTCCAGGTAGTTAAATAAACAAATAAATTTGTGCCCCCCACATATCACAATTTAAAGGCCTGTTATATCCGTTTTTTTAGGTCAGGTTTCAGTTCCCAGTGGCTATAAACTGGCTCCGGGTGGTTGTTCAGTTAAATCTGGTTTCTGTCGGCGGGTAGGGTGCACGCGAGCCGTGAAGCGGACGGCGCACCCAGCGAGTCCAGGGACGTGGAGGCCCGGCCGGTTCTACCTTAACTTTCATTGGAGTTCCGCCCAAACCCGGCTAGAAGCAATGTGAAAAATTTTGAGGGCTTCCAGTCTGGGTTTAACCAGCAAAGGCTCATAAAACACCACAGAAGGTTAAATGTTGAAGTGAGTGTTTATTTTGACAGAATTATGCTTGAAATAAACTGAGGGGATATGAATTTCTGCAGTGTATTGGCAGGAGAAACTGCCTGCTAGTCCATCAGTCTTTTAAATTTTTAAAATAACTTCCAGCTCCATGATTGCATCAGTAAACCTGTGGCTGACTGCTTCATCCTCACATTTCCTTTTCTGGGTTAATCATGTGCCACAGTCTCAGTTCAATTTGAGGCACGAGAGACTTGATAGACTGTGAAGTTCCAAGTCCCTCTACAGAGATAGTGTGGCGGTTTAAAACTCCAGGTTATTATGCTCATGAATAACCAGATTTTATCTTTGAGGATGTAAGAGGTGAGAGAGTTTTAATTTCCTGGTACAGTGAAACCTGTACAAACGGACACCCCCGGAAAACGGAGACATGCAACAAACGGACACTTATTGACCGTCCCAAATACCTTGCATTGTAATAGATACAAGCTGCACTTTGAAACCAGGACACTCGCAAATTACGAATTACGGACAGCCTTCAATACAACAAGTCCGTTTGCAACTTAAAACACGGGACACGCAGCTAAGCGCGAGGCAGCTACAGGTGAAAGAAATGGCTATTGTGGATTGGAGATCTCTTTACCCAGCATCCATAGCGGGAGAGAAACCACTGTTATTTCTGGGATTGGATGCTTGCACGGCTTTATTCCAAGGATAGAGTGGTTTCTCTGCCGCTATGGATGCTGGGTAAAGCACTCCCCATTGCACAAAAGCCGGGACTGGACCGGGCGGTCCTTCAATCCTTAGTCTGTCAAGCAGCTGGATGAGTGCAGCTCCAACAACACTCAAGAAGCTCGACACCATCCAGGACAAACCAGCCCGCTTGATTGGCACCCCATTCACCACCTTAAACATTCACTCCCTCCATCACCGGCGTACCATGGCTGCAGTGTGCACCATCTACAAGATGCACTGCAGCAACTCGCCAAGGCTTCTTCGGCAGCACCTCTCAAACCCGCGACCTCTTCCACCTAGAAGGACAAGGGCAGCAGGCGCATGGAAACACCACCACCTCCAAGTTCCCCTCCAAGTCACACACCATCCTGACTTGGAAGTATATCGCTGATCCTCCATCGTCGCTGGGTCAAAATCCTGGAACTCCCTCCCTAACAGCACTGTGGGAGTACCTTCACCACACGGACTGCAGCGGTTCAAGAAGGCGGCTCACCACCACCTTCTCGAGGGCAACTAGGGATGGGCAATAAATGCTGGCCTCGCCAGCGATGCCCACATCCCATAAACGAATTTAAAAAAAGCACACCATCCGACTTCAAGTGGTAGAATTCATTCTTTTCTATTCCTGTCAAATATTATCAGATATTTCTAATTTATATGCAGAGCAGAGGAGCACAGGTGCAGTGTGAAGGTGGCCGCGCAGGAAGAAAGCTCCGGTCAGGATATGAGGCGAGCACACAAAACCCAAGTGAAAACACGCGAGCGGCTGGCGAGAGCGGAAAACAGGAAAGCTGCGATTGGAGGATCACATCTCACTCCACCAGTACGTCAGATACTGATGAGCTGCTAACAGCCCCCTACCCACTGCTCAGCACTTCAAACATGAGCTGCTGCAGCCCCCCTAATTTGTCTGGAATCTCCCAGGCACTCTGGCCCGACGGCAGCCAGCTCGCCCTGTGCCGGCTGCCAACGTAGCAGATCCCAGGATCAGGACATCCCTCCCTCAATGGAAAAGGACCCCAGGATGGCAATGAACTGGGAAACCCAACAAACAGAAAATAGAACTCAAATCACATCCCGCTGGCAGGGATCCAGAATTAGGCGCAATTCCAGGTGAGGGCAAAAAAAGAAGGAACGCTGCAGGAGATACAGCCAATCCTGGAATATTTGGCTCATCTGGTTTACTATACATACAATGACCATTTTGAAAATAAGGACACCTGATGCAAGTCCCATGGTGTCTTTAATTTACAGGTTTCACTGTATTGCTGTACAACAATATTACTTTTCAATGAAAAGGCAGCCAGACTCAAAGATGTCGATTTTCATCTTCACCATCTGGCCAGTAATCTGGATGGGGTGTAAAAGAGGAGGGGGCGTCGCAATATTAATCAAGGAGTCAATTACTGCTGTAAGGAGGGATGATATCTTAGCAGGTTCCTCTAATGAGGCCATATGGGTAGAACTTAAAAACAAAAAGGGGGCAAGCACTTTGCTGGGAGTGTACTATAGGCCCCCAAACAGTCAGGGGGAGATAGAGGAACAGATATGTAGGCAAATCTCAGAGAAGTGTAGAAATAATAGGATAATAATAGTAGGGGATTTCAACTTCCGCAATATTAACTGGGATAGTCAGAGCGTGAAAGGCTTAGAGGGTGTGGAATTCTTAAAGTGCATCCAGGAGAGCTTTTTGAGCCAGCATGTAGAAAGTCCTACAAGAGAGGGGGCGGTACTGGACCTAATTCTAGGGAATATAGCCAGGCAAGTGGTAGAAGTGTCAGTAGGAGAGGATTTTGGTGACAGTGACCATAATTCGGTGAGATTTAAGGTAGTCATGGAAAAGGAAAAAGATGGACCGGAAATAAAGGTTCTAAATTGGGGGAAGGCCGATTTTAATATGACAAGGCAGGATCTGGCCAAAGTGGACTGGGATCAGCTACTTGTAGGAAAATCCACATAAGAGCAGTGGGAGTCTTTCAGAAAGGAAATAGAGAGAGTACAACGCCAACATGTTCCCGTAAAGGTTAAGGGTGGGACCAACAAGTCCAGGGAACCTTGGATGTCAAGGGATATACAAGAATGGATTAGGAAAAAAAGGGAGGCTTTTGGCAGATACAAAGGACTAAAAACAGTGGAAGCCCAAGAGGAGTATAGAAAGTGCAGGGGGGTACTTAAAAAAGAAATTAGGATAGCGAAGAGGGGGCATGAAAAAACATTGGCAAAATAAAGGAAAATCCCAAGGTGTTTTATAAGTATATTAAGGGCAAGAGGATAACCAGGGAAAGTGTAGGGCCCATTAGGGACCAAAGTGGCAATCTGTGTGTAGAGCCGGAAGATGTAGGTGAGGTTTTAAATGAATATTTTGCATCTGTGTTCACTATGGAGAAGGACGATGTAGGCATAGAAATCAGGCAGGGGGATTGTGATATACTTGAACAAATTAGTATTGAGAGGGAGGAGGTACTAGCGGTTTTAGCGGGCTTAAAAGTGCATAAATCCCCAGGCCCTGATGGGATGTATCCCAGGCTGCTGTGTGAGGCAAGGGAGGAGATTGCAGGGGCTCTGACACAAATTTTCAGAACCTCTCTGGCCACAGGGGAGGTGCCAGAGGACTGGAGAACAGCTAACGTAGTACCATTGTTCAAAAAGGGTAGTAGGGATAAACAAGGGAATTACAGGCCAGTGAGCCTAACATCAGTGGTAGGGAAATTATTGGAAAAAATTCTGAGGGACAGAATTAGTCTCCACTTGGAGAGGCAGGGATTAATCAAGGATAGTCAGCATGGCTATGTCAGGGGGAGATCATGTCTGACCAATTTGATTGAATTTTTCGAGGGGGTGATGAGGTGTGTGGAGAGGGTAGTGCAGTTGATGTAGTCTACATGGACTTCAGTAAGGCTTTTGACAAAGTCCCACATGGGAGACTGGTCAAGAAGGTAAGAACCCATGGGATCCAGGGCAATTTGGCACATTGGATCCAAAATTGACTTAGTGGCAGGAGGCAGAGGGTGATGGTTGAAGTTTGTTTTTGTGACTGGAAGCCTGTGTCCAGTGGTGTACTGCAGGGATCGGTGCTGGGTCCTTTGCTGTTTGTAGTGCACATTAATGATTTAGATATGAATGTAGGAGGTATGATCAGTAAGTTCGCAGATGACACAAAAATTGGTGGAGTGGTAAATAGCGAGGAGGGAAGCTTCAGGCTACAGGACAATATAGACGGGATGGTTAGATGGGCAGAACAGTGGCACATGGAATTTAACCCTGAAAAGTGTGAGGTGATGCATTTTGGGAGGACTAACAAAGCAAGAGAATACACAATGAATGGTAGGACCCTAGGAAGGACAGAGGATCAGAGGCACCTTGGTGTGCATGTACATAGATCCCTGAAGGCAGCAGGACAGGTAGATAAGGTGGTTAAAAAGGCATATGGGATACTTGCCTTCATTAGCCGAGGCATAGAATATAAGAGCAGGGAGGTTATGATGGAGCTGTACAAAACGTTAGTTAGGCCACAGCTGGAATACTGTATGCAGTTCTGGTCGCCACACTATAGGAAGGACATGATTGCATTGGAGAGGGTGCAGAGGAGATTCACCAGGATGTTACCTGGGTTGGAGCACTTCAGCTATGAAGTGAGACTGGACAGGCTGGGGTTGTTTTCCTTAGAGCAGAGAAGGCTGAGGGGAGACCTGATTGAGGTGTACAAAATTATGAGGGGCATAGATAGGGTAGATAGAAAGGAACTTTTCCCCTTAGTAGAGGGGTCAATAACCAGGGGGCATAGTTTCAAGGTAAGGGGCAGGAAGTTTGGAGGGGATTTGAGGAAAAACTTTTTCACCCAGAGGGTGGTTGGAATCTGGAACTCACTGCCTGAAAGGGTGGTAGAGGCAGGAACCCTCACAACATTCAAGAAGCATTTAGATGAGCACTTGAAACGCCATAGCATACAAAGCTACGGACCAAGTGCTGGAAAATGGGATTAGAATAGACAGGGCTTGATGGCCGGCGCGGACACGATGGGCCGAAGGGCCTCTTTCTGTGCTGTATGACTCTATGCTCTTTATAGAATCTGCCCGATTTTCCTTCCATTCAAATCACATTGGCTCCCGGTCCCCCAATGCATCAGATTTAAAACTGTTATCCTTGTGTTTAAATTTCTCTATGGCCTCGCCCTTCCTTATCTCTGTAACCTGCTCCAGACCTACAACGCCGCCCCCCAACCCCCCACCTCCCATCACCCCAACATTGGTGGTCTTCAGGCACCTAGGCTCTACATTCTGGAATTCCATCCCTAAACCCCCCACCTCCCTGCCTTTCTCTCCTTTAAGACCCTTTTTGGAACCCACCTTCACAAGCTTTTGGTCACCTCTTCTAATATCTGCTTCATTACTTCTGTGAAACACCTTGGGACATTTTTCTATGTTAAAGGTACTTTGGTACTTTGGGATCCCAGCCTTACAGACAATTATTTTTAGGATCATCGTTTGCAGCAGGAAAAACATCAACAGCAGCAGGACTTGTTCGACTACGTTTTCGGCATCCTGCCCTAGCTAATGTCAGGTGCCAATATTGAACGGTCGGTCTCCAAAATGAAGAGCTTTACTTGTCGGAGAGAGCAAAACTGTTCAAGGTCACACTGAAAATGCAGTATATGGTTTAATACAAGTTCAATTTATGAAACATTACATTTTAAATGAAATGTTATACTACTTTGCAGATAAGTTTATAAGTACTGCATGTGACTAAACTTGCTTTAACATCATATATTGGAAAATTACTTTTCAGATTGGTTGTGGTGGAAAACCACTTGGAAATATATCGCCGTTCCTTCATTGTCACTGGGTCAAAATTCTGGAACTCCCTTCCTAACGGCACTGTGGGAGCACAGTTATTTGTTTCCTGTGGGATAAGGACCCAAAGCAAAATGTTGATGAATAGAAAAATGGTTACTTGTTATTCTACACTTGCAAGAAAGAAGCTCTGGGAGGGTGGTGGGGGGTGGTGGTGGCATGTTAAAAGTTATTACCTCCATTCCATAGCTATTTCCTGAGCACCTCCCAAACCCGTGATCTCTACCACCTAGAAGGACAAGGGCAGCGGGCGCATAGGAACACCATCACCTCCAAGTTCCCCTCCAAGTCAAACACCATCCTGACTTGGAAATATATCAGCGTTCCTTCATCGTCGCTGGGTCAAAATCCTGGAACTCCCTCCCTAACAGCACTGTGGGAGTACCTTCACCACACGGACTGCAGCGGTTCAAGAAGGCGGCTCACCACCACATTCTCAAGGGCAACTAGGGATGGGCAATAAATGCTGGCCTTGCCAGCGACGCCCACATCCCGTGAATGAATAAAAAAAGTCCTACTATAAATAGTCCTGGCAGTATGTAACTGGCAAACTCTTGATGGATATTGGCTGATCAGTGTTTAACCTGATTTTTTGCTTTGATTGTCAAAATTAATTTTTACTGCAAGAAAATCTGAAGTACTGGTAAAACATCCAAAAATGGGTTTAGAATGCATGTACGTAAACGCACAGAGTGGTGAATAAGGTTGGTGAGCTACAAGCACAATTAGCCGTGTGGTAATATGATGTTGTGGCAATAATGGAAACGTGGCTTAAAAACAGTGAGGACTAGGCATTTAATATTCAAGGGGACAAGATATTCAGGAAAGATAGGGAAGGAAAAAAGGGAGGTGGGGTGACAGTGCTGATTAAGGAAGACATTGTAGTGTTGGAAAGGGAGGATGTTCTTGAAGGGACAAGGACAGAATCCATTTGGTTAGAGTTGAGGAGCAAAAAGGGTATAATCACGCTATTGGGGATATTCTACAGGCCTCCAAATAGCTATAGAGTGGTGATATTGTGGGACTTTAATTACCCAAATATCAATTGGGATAATGTTATGGTAAAGGGAAAGGAGGGGGAGGGATTTCTGAAATGTGTTCAGGAGAATTTCCTTGACCAGTATGTTCTTGGCCCAACTAGGAAGGAGGCATTGCTGGATCTGGTGCTGGGGAATGAGGTGGGCCAGGTCGACCAAGTGTCTGTGGGAGAACACTTGGGTACGAGTGATCATCGTATCATAAGATTTAGATTAACAATGGAGAGGAGCAAGGAACAATCTAGAGTGGAACTTCTAAACTGGAATAGGGCTAACTTCAATGGGATGCGAAAGGATCTAGCCAGGGTAAAATGGAACCAAAGACTGACAGGAAAAACTGTAACGGAACAATGGGTGATGTTTAAGGAGGAGATGTTCCAAGTACAGGCTAGGTACATTCCAACAAGAGGGAAGAGTAAGGGAACCAAAGCAAAGGCTCCTTGGTTGACGAGGGAGATTGAGAAGATGATGAAACAAAAAAAGAGGGTGTATGATGAATGTCAGGTGAATTCTTCAAGGAAGAACCAGACCAAATACATTAAGTTGAGAGGGGAAGTGAAGATGAAAATAAGATTGGCAAAGAGAGAATATGAGAGTAGAATGGCGGTTAACATAAAAGGGAACCCAAAAATCTTCTACCGGCATGTAAACAGTAAGCGGGTAGTAAGAGGTGGGGTGGGGCCTATTAGGGACAAAGAAGGTGATATATGCTTAGAGGCGCAGGGCAAGGCTAGAATACTCAGTGAGTACTTTGTATCGGTGTTTACTAAGGAGGTGGATGCTGACAAAATATTGGTAGAAGTGGAAAAAGTAGAAGCAATGGAAGGGGAAAAAATTGATAGACAGGATGTACTAGAAAGACTGGGTATGCTTAGAGTGGATAGGTCGCCTGGTCCAGATGGCTTGCCTCCCAGGTTGCTAAGGGAATTGGGGGAGGAGATAGCAGAAGGGCTTGCCATAATTTTCCAATCTTCCCTAGATGCGGGGGAGATGCCTGAGGATTGGAAAGTGGCAAATGTGACACCATTGTTCAAGAAAGGGTCTAAGAAAAATTCTAGTAACTACAGGCCGGTCAGTTTAACATCAGTGGTGGATAAAGTTTTAGAAACAATAATCAAGGAAAAAATTAACGGGCACTTTGAGAGGTTTCAGCTAATTAAGGAGAGCCAACATGGATTTGTAAAAGGCAGATCGTGTTTGACTAATCTAATTGAATTTTTTGATGAAGTAACAGGGAGGATTGATGAAGGGAATGCAATGGATGTTGTCTACATGGATTTTAGGAAGATGTTTGACAAAGTACCACATAGAAGGCTGGTTAATAAAATTGAGGCTCATGGAATAGTTGGGTTAGTGGCAGCTTGGATAAGGGATTGGCTTAAGGACAGAAAACAGCGAGTTGTGGTAAATGGCTGTTTTTCAGACTGGAGGATGGTAGACAGTGGTGTTCCCCAAGTGTCAGTGCTGGGGCCACTGCTTTTTTTGATATATACAAATGACCTGGATATTGGAATACAGAGCAGAATTTCTAAATTTGCCGATGACACCAAACTTGGGGGTATGGCAAACAGTGAGGATGATACCAATCGACTGCAACAGGACATAGAAAGGCTAGCAGAATGGGCAGACAAGTGGCAGATGGAATTTAATACAGAGAAGTGTGAGGTGATGCATTTTGGCAGAAGGAACAGGGAGAGGCAATATTCAATTAATGGCACAGTTTTAAAGAGTGTGCAGGGACAGAGGGACCTGGGAGTTAATGTGCATAGGTCCCTGAAGGTGGCGGACATATTGAGAGAGTGGTTAGTAAAGCATATGGGATCTTGGGCTTCATAAATAGAGGTATTGAGTACAAAAGTAGAGAAGTTATGCTCAACCTTTATAAAGCGCTGGTTAGGCCACAACTGGAGTATTGCGTCCAGTTCTGGTCACCACACTTTAGGAAGTATGTGAAGGCACTTGAGCGGGTGCAGAGGAGATTTACCAGAATGGTTCCAGCGATGGGGATCTTAGCTACAAGGACAGGTTGGAGAAGCTGGATTTGTTTTTATTAGAGCAAAGGAGGTTGAGGGGTGATTTGATAGAGGTGTACAAGATTATGACGGGTTTGGATAGGCTAGACGGGGAAAGGCTGTTTCCACTAGTTGATAGTACAAGGACTAGGGGACACAGATTTAAGGTTTTGGGCAAGAGATACAGGGGGGATGTGAGGAAAAACTTTTTTACGCAGCGAGTGGTGAGGACGTGGAATTCGCTGCCGACGGAAGTGGTGGAAGCGGAGACACTCAATGTTTTCAAGGGGAGACTGGATAGGCACTTGAGGGAAATAAACTTGCAGGGCTACGGGGATAGAGCGGGGGAATGGGACTGACTGGATTGCTCTACAGAGAGCCGGCACAGACTCGATGAGCCGAATAGCCTCCTTCTGTGCCGTTATGACTCTATGGGGGAAAAATTCAGTTGGATTGCGCCTCCCGTTAGCACCTTAAGAGGGCGCTAATGGGGCGCAAAGCAACTAGCGCCCGTGCGTGGCAATCTTTGCGCCGCTCACAAAATTAACTGGACATTTTGTAGCGGCGCTAAACACTACTGCCACGATCTCCTGCGCTGGCCGATCGTGACGTCAGTCGAGAGTGCAACGCCCCGGTAGCGCCCCGGATCGGATATTGAGTGGCGCCCCCTGTCTTACCACCTGCCGCTAGCAACGACAGGTTGAGGGAAGCGTTTTGCAGTCAGGAAGGGACTGGGGGAGCGCTATTTAAAGGCGACCGCTTCCTGCCTTTTTTTGTCGGAGAAATATTTGCACCACGCATTCTGAGTGAGAGAGAGAGACTGCAGGAAATATTCAAAGCTGTGTTGAGGAGTTTTGGGTACTGAGCAGCACTTTGCAGCTTCTTTCTGGTTTGATCTTCCTTGCATCGATTTAGAAGAGAATATGGGGGCTGCAGTCTGAGCTCTTTCCCTGGGCCTCTCCATTGATCTTTCCAACAGATTTGATGTACAGGTCTCTCAAGGCTGAGATTCAAGGCTGCAATGAGCAGGGTATGGATGTAGAGCAAGATCGACCCCTTTAAGAACTGGCCGGCGCCAGTATGTCTGTGTTCCATTGCTGACTGACATCACATGAGCTTCGCCAGCGCTCTGAGGTAGCGCCTTGCTCCTCGGCCTTTGCGCCTTAAGACAGATGTGTAGCGCCTGATTTAGCGCTCCAATCACCTCCAGGGGCGATAAAAGTCAAGTTTGCAGTCGGAGGCGATAATTAGCGCCAGGTGCTAAACTTTGTGCACGGCCGATAATGGCGCCCCAAATGGGGCGATACTGAATTTTTCCCCCTATGACTCTATGAGATTTAGTGCAAAGGAAAAATATTAAAATAAGTACCAAAAACTGTATTTAATAAAAAAGGAAACACAATTAGTGGAAACATTAAAAAAATTTGCTGTATACTGTTACAGTGCTAGATGCTGCCTGTGTCTGTGGTGACAAAGGGTGTGATGTTCATCCTTGTGAATAAACCTAAGGGGGATGAGCATGGGAAAGATATGAGGGAAGAGAAAAACCGCATAAACAGTTAGTAGAGGGGAAAAGAGAGAAGGAATACCTCTGTAGGAATTGTACAAAAGCTTAATGCTTTTGTGTAGCATTCTTCTGCCTGCTGTTTTAATGGAGACATTATCTCATTTATTTTAAATGTATTCTTCTTTCCATTAAAAGTAGATCGGTGAGTAATGTGATAGCAGCATGCTATGCATATTGGCAACAGAATTTCTAGCCTCTGTTGATTTTAGCTGAGGAAGTTTTCTAACAGTACCAAAAATTAAAATCTTTTTCTGTGTTTCCAACCATTCTAAAGGGCAAATGTCAGAACTGCCACTAAGGATCTGAGCACACAGTGTTTCGTGAGTAGACCAGGGTTTCATGAATTTCCGTTGAACCATTTTGCACAAATATTGTGCATTCCATAACTGGATCAACAAGCCTTTTGATATTTATTCTCATTAGATCGCTCATTAGCTGCTTAAAAGATCACTGTTGTAAGTGTGTCATGATTAGATACTATTTTTCTGTTCCAACTAAAGAAATGGCACTAACAAGAAGTGCACACTTCAAAACTGTGGGTACCCATGATTTCATTAGTCAGTCTTAAATTATACAGAAAAATGGGCATCTCACATTTTTTTCAAAGTGAGAAAAATATAGCCCCGTATATATGACTTGGAATACTACCTCCATGGTCGTTGAAAGAGGTTTACCATCAGTCATGTCAATGACTAATCTGTACAATCTGTTCAACATTCCAGCTGTAGTTGTTTCCTTTTACCAGTCCCCCAGCTCAGATTTTTTACCCCTAGAGGCTTAGAAAACTATAGTATCTGGTTACACACAGTCATGGGCATTTTGTGGGGTCCAGTCACCCTTGTGTGGAGTAAGCAGCAGCAGCTTTCATGTTTGTGTTCTCTTTGCACTTATCAGAGAATAATTTAACCCAAAGTGAATCGAATTCAAAGAAATGATGCAAACTTAAACTTGCGAAGTGTTTGGGCTCACATGAAACATGATTACAGAATTTTTAAAGGAGTCTCTACACTAATTAGAATCATAGAATCTTCCAGCATAGAAGGAGGCCATTTGGCCCATCGTGCCTGTGCTGGCTCTTGAATGAGCTGTCCAATTTTGTCCCACACCCCAGCTTTTTCCTCATAGCCTGCAAATTAGTCCTCCTCAAGTACATGTTCAATTGCCTTATAAAA
This sequence comes from Squalus acanthias, assembly GCA_030390025.1. NCBI lineage: Eukaryota > Metazoa > Chordata > Chondrichthyes > Squaliformes > Squalidae > Squalus > Squalus acanthias. Next base: position 38,206,060 of record CM059430.1, on the reverse strand, counting down.
GTTGCTGTGGAATCTGATTTCACCATGCTTTCAGGTAGCGTGTTCCAGATCTTAACAACCCTCTTTGTGAAAAAAATTCTCCTCATTTCCCCGCTAGTTCTTTTGCCAATTATTTTAAATCTATGACCTCTGGTTACCGACTCACTTGCCAGAGGAAATAGTTTCTCCCTACTTGCTCTATCAAAAGCCCTCATAATTTTGAATACCTCTATTAGATCTCCCCTTAACCTTCTCTGCTCTAAGGAGAACAGTGTCAGCTTCTCCAATGTCTCCACTGAAATCCCTCATCCCAGGTATCATCCTGGTAAACCTCCTCTGTATCCTCTCCAGGGCCTTGACTTTCTTCCTAAAGCGCGGTGCCTAGAATTGTACACAATACTCTAGCTGAGGTCTAACCAGAGATTTATAAAGGTTTAGCATGACTTCATTGTTTTTGTATTCAATGCCCCTATTTACAAAGCCGAGTAGCCCATACGTTTTCTTAACCGACTTCTCAACTTGCCCTGCCACCTTCAAAGATTTGTGAATATGCATCCCCGGGTCCCTCTGTTCTTGCACCCCTTCAAAATAGTACCATTTAGCTTATACTGCCTCTCCACGTTGTTTCTCCCAAAGTACATCACTTCACATTTATCCACATTAAATTGCATCTGCTATGTGTTTGCCCATTTCACCAGTCTGTCTATGTCCTCCTGAAGTCTGCTACTATTATGCTCACTATTTACTATGTTGCCAAGTTTTGTATCATCTGCAAACTTTGAAATTGTACTCCCTATACCCAAGTCGGGCCATTTATATATAACAAGAAAAGCAATGATCCTAATACCGACCCCTGGGGGACCCCACTGGACTTTTCTCTCCAGTCAGAAAAAACATCTGTTCACTACTACTCTCTGCCTCCTATGTGTTAGCCAATTTCGTACCCACATTACCGCCGTCCCTTTAATACCCTGTGCTTTTATTTTCTGAATAAGTCTGTTAGGAGGTACTTTTTTGAAAGTCCATAGATACAACATCTACTGCACTACCTTCATCAACCCTCTCTGTTACTTCATCAAAGAACTCAATCAGGTTAGTCAGACACGATTTGCCTTTAACAAATCCGTGCTGGTTGTTCCTTATTTTCCCCAATCAGCCCCACCATTCCTTTACTTTTTATATGTTTAGAAAAGATTTTGGGGTTCTCTTTTATGTTACCTGCTAATCTTTCTTCATACTCTCTCTTTGCCATTCTCCAAGTGAGAATTAATTTTGTCCTTGACAATGGACTCTAGTAGTTTTCACACCATTGACATTAGACTGGCCTGTAGATGCCAGGTTTATCCTTCTTCCCTTTTTTGTACAAGGGGGTAACATTTGCAATCCTCCAGTCCTCTGGCATCACTCCAATAACCAAGGAAGATTGAAGAATTATGGTCAGAGCTTCTGCTATCTCCATCTTAGCTTCCCTTAGCAACCTAGGATGTATTGCATCTGGACCGGGCGACTTGTTGACTTTGACTGACGCCAAGCTATTTAGCACCTCCTTTCTATCTATGTTCATCCTATCCAATATCTCTACTCCCCCCTCCTCTACTCCAACATTAACTTCATCCTCTTCTTTTGGGAAGACAGATGCAAAGTACTCATTCAATACCTCAGTCATGCCCTCTGTGTCCACAAGAAGATTTCCTTTTTTCCCCTAATCAGGTCCCACCATTCCTTTAACTATCCTTTTACTTTTTACATGTTTATAAAAGATATTTGGGTTCCCTTTTATGTTACTTGCTAATCTTTTCTCATAATCTCTCTCTGCCCTTCATATATCCTTTTCCAATTTCCCCCTGCACTCTCTGTATTCTGCCTGGTTTTCGATTGTATTCTGTACCTGACGTGTCATAATCCTCCTTTTTCTGTTTTATTTTAACCTCTACTTCCTTTGTCATCCAGGGAGCTCTAGCTTTGGATGTTCCATCTTTCCTCCTTATGGGAATATGCTTGGTTTGTACCCGAACTTTCTCCCCCTTGAAGGCCTGTCATTGCTCACTTACTGTTTTCCTGGCCAATCTTTGTTGCCAGTCCACCTGTGCTAGATCCCTTCTCAAGTCACTGAAATTGGCTCTCTTCCAGTTGGGTATTTTCAACTTTGATTTTTCTTTGTGCCTTTCCATAACTTTAAATCTAATTATATTATGATCACTATTACCCAGATGTCCTCCGACTGAAACACACTTCACTTGCCCTACTTCATTCTCTAGAACTAAATCCAGCACTGTTTGATTCCTCATTGGGCTAGAAACATATTGATTAAGAAAGTTCTCCTGAACACATTTTAGGAATTCTTCACCCTTCTTGACCTTTGCTCTGTTTCCCCCCCCAGTCTATATTAGGGTAATCAGAGTCCTCTGCTATTACTGCTCCATTATTTTTACATTTCTCTGAAATTTGCCTACAGATTTGCTCCTCAATCTCTTTCTCGCTATTTGCGGGTCTGTAGTAAACACCCAGGATTGTAACAGCTCCTTTTCTGTTCCTTAATTCTAACCAAATAGATTCAGTCTTTGAACCCTCCCCCGAGATGTCATCACCCTCACTGGTATTGAACATTGAATATCAGTTTGTGAGTGCCACACTCCCAGGGGATTCCTGCACTGCCTCCCTGTTCCTCCTAGTCTGCCCGATGGTCACCCACTCTCTTTCCCCCTTAACTCTCTGAAGCTGCAGGGTGACCACCTCCTCAAACGTGCTATCCACAAAATTCTCAGCCTCCAGTATGCACTGTAGCTCGAGCTCGAGCAGTTGGTGGTACTTCCTGCATATGTGCTATTCCAGGACACACAGGATGTGCATGTAATGGGCCCCAGCTGTCCTGCCATGTTAGCTAACAGTAACTTAAAATTGAAACAGAAAATGCTGGAAATACTCAGCAGGTCAGGCAGCATCTGTAGAGAGAGAAACAGAGTTAACGGCCGCGATTTTTCCAGTTGATGCAGCTTGGGTGCGGGTCTGCTGCCTTCCGGGTTCCAGTCCCGCCCCCAACGACGTCCGATGCACAGACACGATTTTGCGTCAATTGGCCTTGTTAAGCCCACCCTGCAGGCTTGCTGGCCAATTAAGAGGAAGCTGGTGTCAGATGATGTCAGTTGATGACGTGTCATCTGCCGGTTTTCTTAAAGGGGCCACGCACAATTTTTTTGACAGCTGATTTTTCAGTGTTTGACAGCATTGAGGTGCTGCAAACACTGACAATCACTGTACAAAGGTGAGCCCTTGCACTCAGGCTCTCCAGCGACTTCCTCCTTAGGCTAGAACAGATGGCAGCTGCAGGTGAGGTTACAGAAGCGATCTGTCACTGGTGAGCGAGGTTCTCCCAATGAGGTGGGACTACACACACAATGCAAAACTTGTCACCTACAGAAAAGTGTAAATACATTAAAAATGATTTTCCCAACATTTTTTTACCTCTGAAACTCACCACTGTACCATTGGATCCTTCATACCACTTCTGCAGCTGTCATCAATGCAGAAACATTACAACAGACCCACAGCACGCCACACTTACCTGGTGTGGTGTCCGAACATCGGGAAGCCCGCAGTAGAAGTGTCAAAATTGCAATAAGCCTCTTAACTGCCTGTTAACAACCTGTTAACAAGCAGTTAAGTGCCTATAATCCTCTTCCCGCTGCTAGGTGTCGGGTCCATGCGCAAATCGGGGACCCGACACCTGGGACAATTGTTTGGAGGTGACTTGACAGCGGGCTTCCGACCCGCTGTCAATCTTTGCAATTTTGCCAGATGTCCCGCCTCCAAACCCGCCCCCTGAGTGGCGGCAAAATACCGGCCAACGTTTCAGGTCGATGACCCTTCATCAGAACTATTATGCTCATCGACCTGAAACGTTAACTCTGTTTCTCTCTCTACAGATGCTGCCTGACCTGCTGAGTATTTCCAGCATTTTCTGTTTTTTTTCAGATTTCCAGCATCCACAGTATTTTGCTTTTGTATTAGTAATTTAAAATTGTTTGTTCAGCTAACGCTAAAAACTCTAACCAATAAACTAAATACTTAAACTAACAGCATTAATCATCAAATACTTATCCTAGGTACTTATCTGTAAATCCTAGGGTTCCACTCTCCATGCTGGTTGTGACATCACTTCTTCAGTTTTTCTCCCTGTGGTTGTTTTGCAATGCTCTCTGCCACTCCTGCGCTGTTTTAATGCTCTTCGGGCCTCCTGCGATTATTTACTTATTTACTGTTGCCCCTTGGTTTAACTTACTTAGCACCTCCTTCCCCCCTCGGCACCGAATTCCCTCTTTTAGTTTTAGTGTTAGGAAGTTAGGCTTAGATTGATATTGGATCTGCATCTGTGTTTTACCCCCCCACTTTGCTATAGTAATTTTTGCATTTTAATGCATTTCTTTCTACATAACTGAATTTTGCTTTCAATTTACTCTTCACATCTTTGCAGCAGTTAAACAGCAGTTGCAGTAAAATAAACAGAATTCGATGTCGGCATCAGTATTGGCAATTCAAAGCTTTAGGTTTGGTAAAAGTCTGATACTTCCGAGGAAATATTACAACTTACTTGCAGCTAGTAGTAATTGGACCGTGTGAAGCGTACTCGTCAGTATTTATCTGTTGGTACTCCTTCCCAGTGGGGCAGGCAGAAGTCTTGCTCTTCAGGAGGAAGCAGGCGGCCGGTATCCATGGCAGCAGGGATGTGGATGGCTCGAAATTGAAGATTCAAATTCAGATGCCTCAGGGATAAAAATAGGTGACTATGAATCAACAGGGAACTAACAATATGGACAGCAGCAGGAGGCAAAGCTTTCTGAACAAATTGTCATAAAACTCAGGAGATTATCTGAGAACTTCAGCAGATAGTGATTGAAATGGTCACATAGTGCGTGCATATCAGTGATTTTTTTTGTGCAGAGTTCATTCAGTTTGATTAATAGGAGGACAGTTTGAATATAGCAAGAATTGTTGGGGAAAGGGTTAGTTATCACATAATCAGTATGTTTATACAGGGCACTTTTGATTGTCCAAACTGCTGGTTTGGAAAGCTTAGTATTTGTAATTAGGAAGTCTGATTTTCTTTTTGTTATATTTCCCATTAAATGACAAAGTTTTCTTACTGTACAAGTGGTGATTGGAACCATCAATGTCTGACTCCTTGATACAGCTTCTTCAAGCTTTAACACTGCCTTTTTCAATGCAAAATATTCTGAAACTTTTTTTGTTGTTGCATTTTTCCTTGTTTTGCCTCCATGGATCTTTGCATGTCATTCACCATACTACTTATTATGTGGAGATGCCGGTGTTGGACTGGGGTGGACAAATGTGAGAAGTCGCACAACACCAGGTTATAGTCCAACAGGTTTATTTGAAATCGCAACCTGACGAAGGAGCAGCGCTCCGAAAGCTTGTGATTTCAAATAAACCTGTTGGACTATAACCTGGTGTTGTGCGACTTCTCACATTTATACTACTTATTGACCGGACAGTCAGTTCACCTGCTTCCAGATCTCTGCCATTCTGTAATCAGATTCTAGGAGGCATGTAACAGTGGCTTGGAGTGATTCTCCCCTTTTCTTGACCTCATCCACATGCTTTCATTTTTTTCCCCCTTCTGGGGAAACATCTGCTCATTGCTACCTCCCATGAATGTGTGGTTTGAGTCAGAGACTCCGTGTGGTGCGGTAGGACTGCTCTCCAGAGATTGGGGTTGGTGTTCATTGTTGAACAGGGTAGATGAATCTTTACTCTTTGTTCTAACTGTGCTATACCTGATCTGGGCATGTTTAATGCTGAGATTGGTTACCTAAATGGGAAGTGTTCCATTCCCAACACTAACATCACTTGCTTTGCGCACAAAAATAAACTTTAAATAAGAAAAAATGAGTCCATTTCCTATTTTTAGACCTACATTCCCTTACACTACCTTTGGAATTGTGACAAAAATAGAGCTTTTTATCTTGGATTAGTTTGGGGAAATTTCTATATTGTATCTTCCTTTATGATATCAGATCGACATAATAAATGCTATTGCTGGAAAAATACTTCCTGTGTATCTAATTGAGAGGGGAAATGGGCCACCTTTCTATTAAACTGTCTTACAAGAAGAAAATACTGCAGATGCTGGAAATCTGAAATAAAAACAGAAAATGCTGGAGATACTCAGCAGGTCAGGCAGCATCTGTGAAGAGAGAAACAGAGTTAACGTTTCAGGTCGATGACCTTTCGTCAGAACTGGAAAAAAGCAGGAAATGGAACAGATTTTTAAGCAAGTGTGGGGCTGGGAAAGGGGGGAGGGGATGAAAGAACAAAAGGGAAGGTCTGTGATAGGATAGAAGGCAGGAGAGGTTAAGAGACATTAAGAGATATTCAAGCCAAAAGGAAATGGTAATGGGACAGGTTAAGAAACAAAGGATGGCTCTAGATGAAGTGTAAATTGCGCTGGCAGAATGGAAGACAGCTGCCATGTGGAAGAGAAGAAAAGATACAAACAAAAGGTGTGGATAAAAAATATATATAGGATAGGGGCCGAGGTTATGATCTGAAATTGTTGAACTCTATGTTGAGTCCAGAAGGCTGTAAAGTGCCTAATCAAAAGATGAAAGATTAATCGAAAGATTAAACTGTCTTGATTCATCCACAGTTGCAGGAGAGCTGGCTAAGTTTTTTTTAAATTTCTGAATGATCAGTATTAGACTCTAGTTAGGTTATTTGTTTGGTGGCTGGAATATTATATCTGTGAAATGTTAATGACTGGCAGAAGTAGACAAATTCATTTTCTGTAATGGCTGATCAGGAACAGCTGGGAAAAAGGTAGTTACTATCTGAAGATTAACAGCTGTGACATGAAAGGCAGAAAGATGCTGATCACTACTTCTCCTCAATTCAGTGTTCAGTATGTTTTGTTCAGTTTGGCTCAGTTTCTGGAATTGATGTTTGTACTCTGTGGTGGGCAGGAATATTGCTTCATCCACACAAACTAATGTCACATCCACGAATGACTGGTTTCTGACAAAGTTTGCAAGTTATCAAACTGTTGTAAAGAAGATACTCCATCCCTTGTCAATCGATTCCATATTGTTTTCTAAGTATTTTCTAAATATAACTGACTGTGTCTTTTAGTTTCTTTGTAATCTTACTTGTAAATAAATCTGATCATTAGTTTGAGACTAAACACAATGGTCTGACTGTGTAGTATTTGGAGAGTATATTTATTCTTGCCACCTCTCTCGTGGTCTCCAGTACATTGTGCAGTAATTGAAGGGTTCTTCTTCTTAGGCAGTCCCTCGGAACCGAGGATGACTAGCTTCCACATTAAAAATGAGTTCTCAGGTGACTGATGAGTCCAATGTGGGACCTACAGTCTCTGTCACAGGTGGGGCAGACGGTGGTTGAAGGGGCGGGTGGGTGGGGTGCTTGGGTTGACGTGCGCTCCTTGCGCTTGGCTTCCGCTTGCTCCCGGCGAAGAGACTCGAGGTGTTCGGCGCCTTCCCGGATGCTTCTCCTCCACTTTGTGCGGTCTTGGGCCAGGGATTCCCAGGTGTCAGTGGGGATGTTGCACTTTTTCAAGGAGGCTTTGAGGGTGTCCTTGAAGCGTTTCCTCTGCCCACCTGGGGCTCTCTTGCCGGGTCAGAGCTCCGAGTAGAGCGCTTGTTTTGGGAGTCTCGTATTGGGCATGCGGACGATGTGACCTGTCCATCGGAGCTGATCAAGCCTACTGTCAACAAGGGCAGACGTCGATGACGAAGTCCAACACTGCCTTCAGTGTGCCAGTGCAGCCTTCGGTCGCCTGAGGAAGAGAGTGTTTGAAGACCAGGACCTCGAACCCGGCACTAAGCTCATGGTCTACAGAGCAGCAGTGATACCCGCCCTGATGTATGCCTCAGAGACATGGATCATGTACAGCAGGCACCTCAAAGCACTGGAGAGGTACCACCAAGATCCTGCAAATCCATTGGCAGGATAGGCGCACCAACATCAGTGTTCTCGCTCAGGCCAACATCCCCAGCATCGAAGCTTTGACCAATTGAAGGGTAATTGTTAGTCATGTGGCATACTATCCCTTTCACAACACACCTCGCAGGTTCAATCTGCTTAAGCAAACTGCCTTACTGCTGTGAACGCAAGTTAAACCTGTCGGGAGGAAGCCCAAATCGTAATAATGATCTTACAGTATTGTAGTTTGGTGGATACTGAATTTGTTGGAATGCTGAGTATGGTGCAGGCGTCCCTGTAAGACCCTATAGTTTTTAATGTCGAACCAAGTTCGCATGCAGGAGGTAAAGGACGGTGTTTGAAGCAAGGATGCCTGCTAACTGTGGATGTACTTAGAGCCAGCATAGAACGGCAGTGTTGTAATGATTAAAGCTCTGGCTTGAAGTTGAGAAATATGTAAACGGCGTGTGTGTGTGTGTGTGTGCGTTTGTTTGTTCTGCCTTCTCCTTTGCCAGCAGCATTTATTACATGGCCTTCTGTATTTTCTTTTAACTTCTACTTTGTCTAGATCCTTTTCAAAGCTAGGCAGCTTGTTTTATCTTTGTCTCTGCCTAGCTCCTGTCTTCTCATTGCGCCCATCTCTCTCACTGTCACTGTCAATTTCTCCAATGTGAAAAACTGAAGGGAAAAATGTAATGATGAAAGTTTGAAAATAAGGAATCAAAAAACAACATGAAAAATGTGCAAAACCTGAAAGGTAATCAGCAAAAATAGAAGCATAGTAAGAATAAATATAAGGGGGAAAAATCCATTAAAGGTAAAGTCATCAAAACAAGCAGGATATGGGAGGAGAAAAAAAGCACAAGATAAACAGTAAAACAGCAAATAATGAAAATTGAACAAAAAATTGAAAAAAATCAAGGAAAAGCCAAATTAATGAGTAAAAATAATAGTAAGGAAATGATACATCCAGTGTCTACATCTTAAAAGTCACATGTAATTGTTCTGCTCTATTGTACACATTCTGTCGAACCTCTGTTGTTATACCTGAAACCTAAAAAAGGCAGAAATACAACCAAAGGGTGACAGCTTACTACAAACATCCGCATGCTCATGACCACAGATACGTGATCCCAACTCAGTGGAAAGTTTAGAAATTCCTGAAGTGGGATGTAAGAGCCAAAGGCAAGAAATTAAAGGCCAAAATTTTAAACTTGCCTGCTCGAGAGAAATCGTCCGTGGGACTCGCCCGCCATCGTCCCCCATCGATCACATAGGCTACGATTTTAACCTGCTGGAAAATGGCGGGATCTGTCTTTAAATATACAGATCAGGCTCCAATGACATCATCAGGGCCCAATTGCTGTTTAAATTGTAGGCCTGAGCTGGGAAGTGGTTGTCGCTTTCCCGCCAGGTTCACCTAGCGGGAATAGGAGTCGGGGCCAGAAGAGGTAACTAAAAGCAAGTCTTTATACTTTATTTTTTGACTTTCCTCATGGGCCAAGAGGAGCAGGAGTGCTCCCAAGACAAATTGAGGCCTGCCCTGCCTCGGGGCCTGCAGATGAGGCATGGGAGTTAAAATCACTGCTTTAATATATTGTCCTCGCTTCAGATGTTTTATATTCTCGGCCTCATAAAACTGAATAAGGAGGATGCACTCAGATCCGCCACCGCCATGGCTGAATTGGAGCCTTGGTTAAACCTTCTGTTTCACTGGTGAAAATTGATATTCATTTATGTTGTAGCCTGTGTTGTGGTTGGTTATTTCTGTTTATATTATAACATTTGTGCTTTTAAGATCGTTCAAGTGCTTCACTGACAAATAGACCTTTATTGTGATATCCGAACTGAGTGGGGATTTTAAAATTCAAAATAATTTTCCACATGATCCTCTGTTTGGGATTGACTTGTCTAAACATTCCTGAGATTTGACCTTTGGCCTGTAGTGTTGGCAAGCCGCGCACCCTGCGACAGCACCATCAATTTTAATTTTTGTCTTTATCACTGCAACAAAAAAGGACTGAAGTGGTTTCTATAATATCAAGCTGGTGCCTGGTTCATATTGGTATTGAGATAAATCCAACACCAGGTTTCCCTATGCTCCTTTACCATCACTAACCAAAAGCCTGGGAAGTGTTGTTCAAACACTAGATTCACATTGTTTTTTGTCCCAGTACAACAGCTGAACCCAGTACAAGGCTCAGAAGGGTTTGTGACTCACAGACACAAATCTTTCCTATCTGCACATGATTTCTGGGTTTCAGTAAACTGGGAAACCCAGTTCCACAAGCTCCACCCAATCGCCCATACAGGACTAAAATCTATTTAATAGCCCAGATCTACTGGCAAGAGAGGGCTTGCACACATGTAATGAAATCTTGATGATGTGTCGTTTCTTATTTTTAAATCATATGTTAAAATAACTTACTGTAATTGATTAAGCTTATTTTGCAAATCAGTGGTCCCACACTTATACATGTGAAACATGTCCTTTGTGCCTTCTTGTTTTTAGTAAAAAAAAATTAAAATAAGAAATATGTTTTGGAGGGGAAGGTAGGAGAAAGAAACATCTCCTGCACATTGCCCATGATGTGGAGCACAAAAATGGTGGCAGCAGATGGTCAGTGTGGCAATACACCAGATGCACTGTTCTGAATCTGAGATACTGATTCCAAGCATAGCTCATGCATTTATCTAATACCTTTTATGTAGAAATACCTCAAAATACTTCTTACAATAAATTACGTTTTAATGTTCAGCATTACCTAAGCAAATGTCGTTGCCATTCTATGGTGGCAACAACATCCTACAAAGAGAACTGTGAGATGAATGGCCAGTTGTATCCGTCGTCCAGCTGGGTAGAGCTGCCCTTGCCTGGTTCCGTTCTTATCTATCTAATCGTAGCAAGAGAAACACCTGCAATGGCTTCTCTTTCCTCTTCCACACCGCTACCTCTGGAGTCCCCCAAGAATCCATCCTTGGCCCTCTTCTATTTCTCATCTACATGC
>CM059430.1:35734125-35772596 GCA_030390025.1 Squalus acanthias | reverse complement strand
TGACTTAACACACAGGATAAAATAATCCTGTCACTGTTCTGGGGAAATTCATTACATTTTAAGCTATAGGGAGGGGAAAACAGAGGCTAAAATAATGCATCAGTAATGTAAGCCTTAGGTAACTGAAAGGCCGGATCTGCCTGAAGCATTGGGCTATATCTTTTGCTCACAGGAAGAAGGAAGAGATAACATTAGTGAGCATTTAGAAATGCAAGGGTTAATCAGGGACAGTCCAACATGGATTTGTTAAAGACAAGTTGTGCTTGACTAATAGATTTTTGATTGGATAGGTAAAGGGATTACAGTAGATGTGGATGCAAATTTTCAGAAGACATTGAATAAGGTGGCTCACAACAGGCTTGTTAGAAAAATTCAGGCATATTGGGGGGAATTTTTCGGGGGGTCAGCGGGCACATTTGGTGGCGTTTTGTCTCCAGGGTCGCTGCGAGTGTGGAGCGAATGGAGGAGTCCATTGCTAACATGAGCAGAGCCTTTGTGGAGGCGTTGGCGCTGGCGCATGAACGCATCACCACGGAAAGGATGGCAACCTCTGTGAAAAGGATGGCTACCATAGAAGAGAGGATGGCTACGGCCATGGAGGAGCTTAGTCACCAGGGTCGTGAAAACATGGTCATTGTTCAGAATAGACTGACATCTCTTGAGGAGGGATGGTCAGCTATTGAGCAGAGAAACCAGACCTTCATGGAAGTCCTCTGGAGTAGGACTTCCAGCACAGAAATGGGTCCCCATGGCCCCCCTGAAGTGCAGAAAGGGGCTGTCCAGCCACTTGCTAGGTCTGAAGTGGGGCTGACCCATGAGAGGGATGTTGGTGGCAGACAACAAGGAAGTGGGGGCTCCTCTCCAAGCGCTCACACGACCATGTCACTGCAGAGCCCTCGGTCAGAGCCCCACCAGAGTCCCCACCCAACTGAGATCGGCGTCTCAGCCCCTGCACAGCCATAGGAGCAGCAGACTGTTGCCGAGCCCTCACAGGCTCGCAACCCCAGAGGACACCCGCCAAAAGTGTCGAGGCAGGAGCAGCAAGAAAGTGAGCAAGGGGCCTCCACATCTGCTGAAGCCACAGGGGAAGCACCACGTAGGAGCATGCGTAAGAGGAAGATAATGCACAAGTAGTGACAAGGGTAGTCACTTGGGTGTCATGTTGTGTTTATTTTTGAAATGCCATCAGTTGCTTGTTGTGATAAAAAATGCTGATGTCAAACTGTTGAAGTTGTGGCGTGTGTCATTTCGCAAATGGGATTTCCACATTGAGGACTTAGGGTGACTTGCAATTGTCAGTATGGTGGTCATACTGATAGGAATCCGCAGGTTCTTGGCCATTGTCGATGGTCTGGTAAGAAGCTGCGAGGCAAAAGTGCTTGATTGTTTAGGCTAAGCAAATCTGGCCAAGATGAATGCATCCCTTGCATCCCGGGCAGCAATGTGCTTGCATGCTGCTGCCGCTGGTTGATGCGCCTCTGCAAGCTGTTCATTGTCACTCTTCTCCTCCTCTTCCTCCTCCTCCTCATCTGAGGAGGCTATGTGATGAGCCACTTGTTCCTCAGGCATCTGCAAGCCACGATGCTGTGCCATGTTGTGAAGTGCACAGCAGACCACGACCATTCTGGAGACCCTGGCTGCTGAGTACTGCAGGGCTCCACCTGATCTATCAAGGCATCTGAAGCGCATCTTCAGCAAGCCAATGGTTTGTTCGATTATGGATCAGGTGGAAATGTGGCTGGAGTTGTAGCACTCCTCAGCTTCGTTGGATGGGCTCCTCAATGGCGTCATTAGCCACGTCTTCAGGGGATAGCCATTGTCTCCAAGTAGCCATCCGAAAAGTTGGTCTGGCGGACTGAAGAGCGGAGGCACACCAGACTGGCGAAGGATGAAGGAGTCATGGCAACTGCCAGGGTACTTGGTGCAAACATGCAAAATTTCCTTCTTGTGGTCACACACCAGCTGTACGTTGAGGGAGTGGAAGCCCTTGCGGTTGACAAAAATACCTGGATTGTGATAGGGTGCCTTAAGGGCCACATGTGTGCAGTCAACGACGCCCTGCATCCTTGGAAAGCCTGCCAGATTGTCAAACCCAACCGCACGCGCAGTTACACTTGCTCGATCCTTGGAGAAATTGATGTAATTATGAGCGATGGCAAAGAGGGCATCAGTTACCTGTGTGATGCAAGTGTGTGCGGCTGCCTGGGAGACGCTGCTGATGTCTGCTGCTGATCCCTGGAATGAGCCTGAAGCAAAAAAGTTGAGTGCGGTGGTGACTTTGACGGCCACTGGTAAGGGGTGTCCACCTGCTCCTCTGGGCTCCAGCTCTTGCTGCAGCATTGCGCAGATGTCACCCACTACCTCTCGCGAAAGTCGGAGCCTCTTTTGGCACTGCTGCTCAGTCATGTTGAGGTAGCTGATCCTCTGTCTGTAGACCCTGTTTTGGGGGTATTTCCTGCGCCGACGTGCTTCCATGCTGGCGCCTTCTGGTTGTGCAGCTTCAGGTGGGTGAGCAGCAGCTTGGAGCTCCTGCTGTTGCTCCTGCAGTTGGTGCTGCTGTTGTTCAGGGTTCTGCTGCTGCCGCGGCTGGTTTTCGTCCGAATCTGATGACCAGGAGGAAAGGAAATAAATGGCTCCCATTCTTCTGGTATATACCTTAGTTGAGGAAGCACTCAGTCAAGGTGGGGGGAGGGGTTTCCCAGGAGGTCACACTGGAGATGGGTGTCAGGCTCCAAACTTCCAGAACAATGAGTAGGCCTGCTAAAAGTTCCCCCAGACCTGAGACAACAAAGTTCTGCCACCTGCAAATGATGATTGCTGAAAACTCCTTTTTAATGGTGGAGCTGCAGCTGTTAGTAAGCAATCCACTTGTGATGCCACCAGGATTCACTGGCGTGTTCCAGAGGAGACGTGCAGCACGTGGGAAAAGTGTTAAAATCAGTAAGGCCTCTCAAAGTGGGATTATAGAGGCAATTAAGTGGTTGTTAAGAGCCTTAAGGGCCTATCCCGCCTCTTGGAGGCGGGATGGAAACGGGGTCAGAAACCACAGATGTGGGAAAATTGCTCGGAGGCAGGATGGAGGCGGGATCGGGCCCGCCCGCCTTTTTTTTGCGATTTTACCACCTCACACGCCTCCAATCCCGCCTCCTCGGGCCTGGCAAAATCGAGCCCAAAGTGTTGAAAATAAAGATTTCATGTTTGGCAGCACATTAACAGAAACTTCACATGAACATTGGCTGAAACACCCAAGCGCCTCCCCTTGTGTGTTGTTACTTGGTATGATTGCACTAGGATGAGGGTGAGTGTGAGGGGTGGCTAGTGAGATGGGGAAGTGATAATGTAGATAGAGAGGGATGGGTGGAAGTGCAAGCTAAGTTGGTGTGAGTAAAGATGTGCAGGAGTAGGTTAGGGAAGGCAGAGTATGGGGATGTGATGGGGTGGCACAGCAGGATGAGGTTGAGTGTGGCTTTGCAGTAACATTTTGTGATCTACTGAGATCATTGAAAGGTTTGTGCCACTGTAGCCTAGTCCTCCTGACCACATCCCTGTTTGTGTCCTCCTGTGCAATGTACAACCAGGCTGCGTTGGTGTCCTGGGGAGGTCACTTCCGCCCATTGGAAGGGAAGAGAACCTCCCTGTGTGCTGTGACTCCCTCCATAAGTATATGGAGGGAGTCGTGGGAGAGCCTGGGTGCAGGCATGCACCTCTGTGCAGTGCTTGTCAGTGTTTGTCTGACATTTGTCTGAGACTGAACCACACTGTTCGCAAGCTTGGTGTCATATTTGACCCTGAAATGAACTTCTGACCACATATCCGCAGCATAACTAAGACCACCTATTTCCACCTCCATAACATCGCCCGTCTCCGCCCTTGTCTCAGCTCATCTGCTGCTGAAACCCTCATCCGTGCCTTTGTTACCTCTAGACTTGACTATTCCAACACACTCCCACATTCTACCCTACGTAAACTTGAGGTGATCCAAAGCTTGGCTGCACGTGTCCTAACTCGCAACAAGTCCCGTTCACCCATCACCCCTTTGCTCGTTGACCTACATTGGCTCCCGGTTAAGCAATGACTCGAGTTCAAAATTCTCATCTTTGTTTTCAAATCCCTCCATGGCTTCGCCCCTCCCTATCTCTGTAATCTCTTCAGCCCCACAAACCCCCCCCCCCCCCGAGATATCTGCGCTCCTCTAATTCTGCCCTCCTGAGCATCCCTGATTATAATCGCTCAAACATTGGTGGCTGTGCCTTCTGTTGCCTATGCCCTAAGCTGTAGAATTCCCTGCCTAAACCTCTCTGCCTCACTACCTCTCTTTCCTCCTTTAAGACGCTCCTTAAAACCTACCTCTTTGACAAAGCTTTTGGGCACCTGCCCTAATTTCTCCTTATGTGGCTCGATGTCAAATTTTTTTGTTTTTTAATACTCCTATGAAGTGCCTTGGGACGTTTTACTACGTTAAAGGCACTATATAAATACAAGATGTTGTTGTTGTTTGCAGTACCTCAATGCTGTACAACACTGACAGCACAACTGTCAAAATAAATTTGCGCATGGTCCCTTTAAGGAAACCTGCTGATGATGCGTCATCAAGTGACGTCATCAGACCCGCTTCCTTCAATTGGCTGGGAAACGCGCTGGGCGGGCTTAACAAGCCCAACTAACTTTGGACAGTGGGCTGGAGCCAGCAGCAGGGTCGCACCCCGCCACCGACCCCGGCCGCACCGGACCCGCCGAGGTAGGGGAAATCAGGGCCATTGTATGCAATGTATGAAATGTAGCAGCATGGATAAAAAGTTGGTTGACAGACTGGAAACAAAGGGGGTGATTTTGCCAATGGGGGCGCGTTGGAGGCAGGACTGCTGCTTGTCGGGTCGTTGTCCCGCCTCCATCGATTTGTGGCCAACCCATGCTATTTTCCCTTGATTGACCTTGTTAAGCCCGCCCAGTGGGCTTAGCAGGCCAATTAAGGGAAAGTCAGTTACAGAAAACGTCAGCGTATGAAGTTCCATCTATCAAAAATCTGTGAAGCTGTCAAATACTGACATTCTCTGTAGTTTAATGAGTTCTTGAATTCAAGACTCATCAAACCTCTTTCTTTAGCAGAAATTAGATGGTTGTTGCATTGGAGAATGCAGCAGTCATCTGTCATCTCTGCCGCAGAGATGCGAGACTCTCCGCATACCCAGCGATTAAAGCCTGAAGGAAGAAACAAAGGTAAGTAAACTTTTTCTAACACTTTCCACTTACCTCACATACTCACCTCTCCACACTTGCACCCATCACTTACCTTCACAGTGCACTTTTGCACCCCTCCGACTCCCGCAGACCCACTGCTCGCCTCGGTGACCCTGGCGGGGTTTGCAGCCTTCGGGAAGCCCGCACTTTGTGGGTAAAATGGGGATAATCCTCTTATCTGCCTGTTAACTACCTGTTAACAGGCAGTTAAGTGGCTGTAATCCCCTTCCCGTCCCGGAGACTGGACCTGGCGCGGGTCGGCTACCCACCTCCTGGCAAAATGGCACGGAGGCGGGTTGGGGGCGGGATGGGTGCCCGCCCCCAGATTCTGCCATTTTCCCGGCAGTCCCGCCTCCATACCCGCCTCCCCAGGGCTGGCAAGATCGCACCCAAAAGGTAGGGTAAATAAATGTTGCTCGTATTGAAGAAAGATTCAAAGTGATGTACCCCGGGGTCGGTGCTAGGTATATGTTTGTTCTATCTATATATATATATATATATATATATATATATGATTTGGGCTTGAGAAAGAGTAAGGAGAGAGGTTCAAAGAAATTCCTTCACATGGTTATTGGACTTTGGAATGCCTCACCACAGAATGGTTGACGCAGAGACCATTGCATCTTTTAGGGAAAATTGGATAAATATTTGAACCAACAACAACAACTTGCATTTATATAGCGCCTTTAATGTAACAGAGGAAGATAAATGGCTATGGGGAGAGAGCAGGGCAGTGGGATTATTTTGGATTGCTCTGGAAGAGAACCAGCTCACAGACAATGTGCCGAATATCCTCCTTTTGTGCTGTAAATTTCTATGGAAGACAAAAGGGGAGGCAGAATGGGCTATTGAATTTGAAGATTAGGAAAATATTAAAAGTGTAAAAAAAAGCACTTAAGCAAAATTTCCATGTAGGAGATTAATATTTCAATAGAGGTTCATCCAAATTTATATAATGGCAGAAATCACAAATTCACTAAGCCTTAGACTGACTATTTTGCATTTGCTCATCTGCACTCTTATTGATCATGTAGTTTTGTGTAGTAAGCTCACTTAATCATGCTATGTTTACTTCAGTTCAGATTTTATTTAAATATCATTAATAGATTAATGTTATTATTTCTGTCTTTGTCCTTACCTTTCCTCTCAAGGGGGGAACGCAGAACCTTTTGCTATCTAGTCTTAGTCATGGTACCTCAGGATAATTAGATCTTTTTATCACCTCTGCATACTTTACTGAGTTGCTCTAAGATGTGCCATGAAGGTGAATGGTTCAATTTGGAGTAAAACTAACATTAAATCTAGCAGTCTAACTCAAGGCAGTATCCGTTTTCTTATGCACTTCCAAAGTCACTCTATAACAGATCATTCAAACAGTAAAATGCCACCATTTAGATTCAAATTATCCAGCCAGTTGATTTTGGTCCCATTTTTACAAACTTTCTTCTCGGTGAGCTGATGGAGTATAATCTTCATATGTTGAGATGAGCAGGCATAGCAGCTAAGATCACTCTTTCGTCGTCAGTTAAATTCATGACCACTTCTTCCAAAGGAATCCATCATCCATGAGTTAATCAAATTAAACTACTAAAATACCACTTTACAGGACAAAAAATTATATGGCAACAAATTTGCATCCACAATTCCATAAACTGACAATCCATTTTTTTGAGGGTATAAAATCAATTTATTTTCCAGCACCACTTTTTCCTCAGTTACTATAATTTCTAATGTTCAAAATAAGCGTTAAGAAAATATATAATTTTTAAAAATACACATTTCACAATAACATGATTAGATTTATCCATCTTCTCTTTGTTTTAATACCTTTTTTTTGGTTTTTACTTGACGGCTGCAGCCTCTCCCAAAACCCTGGACTTGGACTTCGATATTTTTGCTCAGAGCTGTGACACTGTGAACTGAATTTGGATTGTGCAGTCTGAGCATGTGCAGGTTATAACTTCCCAGGATGCAGTCACCTGTACTAATACAATATTTTTCTAATTGTTTCTGCTTCATTTACTTTTAAAATGATCTGGAATAAAAGCTAGATGACAAATTTCAAAAGCTTTATTCAAGGAAGTTTACTTTGATTGTTTTTATTAACTCTGCTTGTACATGTGTGTTTGGGAGAAAGTGAGAAAAAATAACTGTACGGATTACACACCTGTTGTAGTTTTTGTTTCATTTTATAAACGTCAGAAGTTGTATCTTTTCGCATTCAATTTTTAAAAAAAAGTTGAAATTTGAAGCAAATTAATTATCTCAACTATGTTTTGTTGAGTTAGAAAAGGTAAAATCTCTAATGGCTTACATCTATGAGATAGAGATTTTAATTTCTAACACCTGTGTGTGACAGAGAGAAAGAGGCAGACAGAGTATCTTTCCTCATTCTAATTTTATTTCTTTTTTTAAAGAGTTGAATTTTGAAAGCAAACAGCCTCTTTGAAGGAAAGGGATAGGAAAAGAGGGTAGGAAGGACAAACGTGGAAGAGGGAAACAAGTTGAGGGTGAGGGAGCCTCTGGCTTCTCATAGCCTACCCTTGGGGGAAATGAGTGGGAATGGGGAAGGAGTGGATGGAGAGTTAAGAGTAAGGTGAGTAACATCAGAGTGAGAGGGAAAGGTCTTGCTCTTCCAGTGCAAATGCGTTAGCACAGCTATAATTTTGTGAGGTGTTAGTTTCCTTCTTTCTTGACCCTCTCCGCATCCAAGCATGGTATTATTAAAGTGCAGCTCCAACAACACTCAAGAAGCTCGACACCATCCAGGACAAAGCAGCTCGCTTGATTGGCACCCCACCCACCACCTTAAATATTCACTCCCTCCACCACCAGCATACCGTGGCTGCAGTGTGTACCATCTACAAGATGCATTGCAGCAACTAACCAAGGCTTCTTTGGCAGCACCTCCCAAACCAGCGACCTCTTCCACCTAGAAGGACAAGGGCAGCAGGCGCATGGGAACACCACCACCTCCAAGGTCCCTTCCAAGTCACACACTATCCTGACTGAGAAATATATCGCCGTTCTTCATCGTCGCTGGGTCAAAATCCTGGAACTCCCTCCCTAACAGCACTGTGGGAGTACCTTCACCACACAGGACTGCAGCGGTTCAAGAAGGCAGGCTCACCACCACCACCTTCTCAAGGGCAATTAGAGATGGGCAATAAATGCTGGATTGCCAGCGACTGCCCACATCCCATAAACGAATTAAAAAAATGAGATGATAGATTTGTAACATATTCCATTGTCACTTCAATAGCTGGAACTCATGTCGGGATGTCTGATATTACAACACTTTCTACTTGCAATATCAAACTCATTGGGTCTTAAAGGGGACAGAAACACAAAAAAGATGAGTGATATAAAACAGCAGGAGAATATCCACTGCAGGAGCTTATTCCACAAGTAGGACATTGGTGGAAAAGACACCATGAAGTTAGGCTGGAAATTCTGCAGTTAGTGAGCACAGAGAATTCAAAGAGTAATGACTACTGCACAAATAAATTATGAGCCACTTGATGAATTAATTTGAAACAAACTTATTTTTGAAAATTAGTAAATAACTTATTATAGCTGTGAATTAGAAGCTCATTACTGTAAAAAAAAAATTTTTATAAAAAGGACGCACTTTCATAATGTCAAAAATAGTGACCTTGCTAAATTATCATATTCAGATCATCTATTTAAAAGTGATGGGGGGTGATTTTTGTCTGCATACCACCCCAAACATGCTGAAAAATGGGGTGGTAGACAGACAAAAAGTTTAAAAAAGAACACCTGGTGAAAAACTACTCACTCGCTGCCCGAGGCCTGCGTGACTTAATTTTCGAGTGGGCCTAGAATTGGGTGGCCAGCACTCCATCCCAAAACAGGCAGGAGCTTTATTACAATATGTAAACCTGGGTCCTCTGCCTGTTTATAGGACCCCGACACAATTTTCAAGTACCAATGGGTGGAGTGCACACTGGACGTAGATTGGCCTAACCAGCAGTCCTTAAAGTGACCACTACATGCCTCTCCAAAGAGGGCAACAAAACAGTGGTGCCATTAATTTTGTAGGGCCAAGAGGAGTAAGAATGCTTCTCCTGGGCCCATATCTTCCCACCCACTGCCAGTTGCTCAGTGACCTTACCCCCGCACCCCCTCCCAGCACCCCCACCCCCCCACTTTATAGGAATACTTTTGGCTCGGCTCCACGAAAGAACCATCAGAGTTCACTCCCCCCCACTCCATCCGCACCTACCCCCGGATTAGTGAGCTGTCTGCCAGTGTTTGTTGAGTGCCGGTAGCTTGCTGAAATTATGCGGATGAGGCCCGACCATGAAAATGATTTGGGCGTCCTGCTGGTGCCAATGGTGGATGGCACGATCGGCAGCCCAATGTGCACCCAACCTAATAATCAGCCTCTTGGACATTTAGAAATTACACTATATGGCACCAAGACACAAGTATAGTCAAATCTCTGTGGACAAATATTTCAGAAGTGCTAAGAAACAAAGATCTTTTTCCATGATTTAGTGCAACATGTACATTTACACAGCTAGATTTTGATTTCAAATTAAATGTAGGAATTAACTTCAGCACCTCTTTCATCACATTCAAATTTTCCTTCACCATAGATGCTGATACTATCAGAAAAATGAAACTCACTGACAGGAATTTGTAACTTATAACCTTATGTCTATTAGTGTCTGTAAGTATCTGTCATAAAATAAGACAGGCTGACACTATTCAGTTTAAAGTATGGTGAATTGTGTACAGGCAGTAAGAAAGTAAAAGCAAGTATTGACATTCAGTGTATCACCAGCACTTATTTAGCATTTCTCTACATTGGTGAGTCAAGCATTTTTTTTTGTCTGAGAATAGTCTACTACGACCAGAGGGTGGTGGGGGGTCTGGAATGCACTGCCTGAAAGGGTGGTGGAGGCAGAAACCTTCAATGTATTTTAAAAAGTACTTGGATATGCACTTGAAGTGCTGTAACCTACAGGGCTACGGACCAAGAGCTGGAAAGTGGGATTAGGCTGGATAGCACTTTTTCGGCCAGCACAGACACGATGGGCCAAATGGTATCCTTCTGTGCTGTAAACGTCTATGATTCTATGTATTATTAAAAACTTATTTTTTTTCCCATACTGCAATATGACTTATGATTGACACTAAATGAGTTTGATAAAGCGTTATATGTACCCATGTGTTTGAATATGTTTAGTCTTCCAGTCACTTGTACGTTTTTTGCATTATTTTGGGACTACTTGAAATCTATAACGAATGTTAGCTTTTTGGGAAAAAACTTTGTATAATACCTTATGTGTATTCGTAAACCGGAATCAGTTCAGTCTACCATTGTACACTGCAGTTTTCAACAACCCTACTGAAATAAAACCCATCTTTTGAAGAGTTTTCTAAAAGTCAGTGGTTGGAAAAGGTTTCTGTAACTATAAACTGTACCAGTGACTAAGCAAAATCTGTTGCGGTAAAAAAATAACATGGCTGCTGCTATTCTGATGGTCTCTAATTCATCTCAAACCCTCCTGCTTCAACTCCTACCAGGAGCAGTGCAGCCTTTGAGCATCTTCCAGTACCATGGCTCTTCTATATTTCTGTGCAAAACTGGCTACGTTAAAGGAAAACATTAAAAACTACACATGTCAGCAAGGACTGTGCTCGGGCAACAATTGGCATGTTTACAGTTTTCTAAAAACTTTTAAAATATAAAGGGGGAAAAATTCAGTTGGTTGCGCCTCCCGTTAGCGCCTTAAGAGGGCGCTAATGGGGCGAAAAGCAGCTAGCGCCCGGGCGCAGCGATGTTTGCGCCGCTCGCGAACTTAACTAGACATTTTGCGGTGGCGCTAAACTTTATCGCCGCGATCTCCTGCGCCGGCAGATCATGACGTCACTCGAGTGCGCAACGCCCCGGTATCGCCCCGGAGCGGATATTGAGTAGCGCCCCCTGCCTTACCGCCTGACGCTAGCAACGACAGGTTGAGGGGAGCGTTCTGCAGTCATGAAGGGAAAGGGGGAGCGCTATTTAAAGGTGTCCGCTTCCTGCCTTTTATTGTTGGTGCCATTTTTGAACTACGCATTCTGAGAGAGAGAGGGAGAGACTTCTGGAGAGATTCAACGTTGTGTGAAGGAGTTTTGGGTACTGAGCAGCACTTTGCAGGTTCATTTTGATTTGCCAATCCTTGTATCGATTTAGTAGAGACAGTGGGGGCTGCACTCTGAGCTCTTTGCCTGGCACTCTCCATTGTTCTTTCCAGCACATTTGATGTGCAGGTCTCTCCAGGCCGAGATTCAAGGCTGCAATGAGCAGGATGTGGATGGAAAGCAAGATTAACCATCCCCTTTACGAACTGGCCCGTGCCATTGTGTGTGTGTTCCATTGCTGACTGACATTACATGAGCTTCGCCAGCGCTCTGAGGTAGCGCCTCGCTCCTCGGCCTTTGCGCCTTAAGACAGGTGTGAAGCGCCTGATTTAGCGCTGCAATCACCTCCAGGGGCGATAAAAGTCAAGTTTGCAGTCGGTGGCGATAATTAGCGCCAGGCGCTAATCTTTGCACCCGGCCGATATTTGCGCCCCAAACGGGGCGCGACTGAATTTTTCCCCAAAGTTTCCTTGGCCAGTTTTATATCATATAGGAAAGTCAACTGGCAATGCGCAGGGAAAGCAGATCAGTATATAAATCAGATAGCCTGTACATAATTTATACGGCCATCCAAAACATTTTATTGTGAAGCATGAGCAAGTAAAAAATACAAAAACCATATCCTGACAAACTGTAAGTAGTCCAGCAGCTGCCTGAGAAAGCAAACAATTTCACAGACAGCTCTTTGGAGTGGAACATCAGAAAGACATTTTAAAACTAGCTTCCGAAGCAGTCTTCTTGAAGTTTGAATGACTTCAGAAAAAAAATGCATTCAGTTGGAATACATCCTGACATTTCAAGGAACTGAGCCCTTGACTTGCAGGCAGAGTATTGCATGTTAGAGTTCCAGGGTTGCCTATCACTAAAAGTCATTTGCATTGGTTGGCTGAGTTCTGATAGTTCTCAGCTAGCTGCTGATATTGTGTTATGGGGGAGAGGGGAATCTAGGGGAAAAACTCACTGACCTTACTTACCAAGCATGGCCATTTTATGCAGGACCATGGAAAGGAAGAATAAGGAAGTCCGCAGCGTGGTACATTCTACCTTCCTATTTAATAAGTAAAACTAAAAGTGTCCATGTACAGTACCATCAATAGGCACAAATAGAGACAAAAATCGAAATAACCAACAGAAACTGGAAGGAAGTTAGATGAAAGTGATTTAACCGTACAACTGGGGGAGAAAAAAAGGCAGAAGAAGAGCAATAAAGCTGGCAGCAAACAAACACCAGCAATAGAGAAAACGACAGGAGAGTGAAAAACAACAATTCGTGACATCACCTCTAACCGTGTCTTTACACACACCTCTATTGCAAACCTGGTAGTAGACTGTCTCGCAGTCGCATTTTTGGGCATTTTGCCTCTTGTATCAACTTGGTCTCTTTCGCTGTATCTTCCATCACAGAACCCAGAATGAGGTGCAGAATGCAGCCCAACTAGGGGAGGCCACACGGTGCACTTTGGCTGCAATGAAGATGAAGGCGTCTTCAAGTAGAGGTGCCCAAACTTATGTCTACGTAGGTCACATAGGTGCAAACCATGGAGCTTCAAGGCCACATATAAAGTTTGAATTCATGTTCCCATTAATTTGCATATATCTCTACAGATCTAAGGGGGAAAAATTCAGTTGGTTGCGCCTCCCGTTAGCGCCTTAAGAGGGCGCTAATGGGGCGCATAGCATCTAGCGCCCGGGCGCGGTGATGTTTGCGCCGCTCGTGAAATTAACTAGACATTTTGCGGCGGCGCTAAACACTACTGCCACGATCTCCTGCGCCGGCAGATCGTGACGTCAGTCGAGTGCGCAACGCCCCGGTATCGCCCCGGAGTGGATATTGAGTGGCGCCCCCTGCCTTACCGCCTGCCGCTAGCAACGACAGGTTGAGGGGAGCGTTTTGCAGTCAGGAAGGGACTGGGGGAGCGCTATTTAAAGGCGACTGCTTCCTGCCTTTTATTGTTGGTGACATTTTAGAACCACACATTCTGAGAGAGAGAGAGAGAGAGACTTCTGGAGAGATTCAACGCTGTGTGAAGGAGTTTTGGGTACTGAGCAGCACTTTGCAGGTTCATTTTGATTTGCCCATCCTTGTATCGATTTAGAAGAGACTGTGGGGGCTGCACTCTGAGCTCTTTCCCTGGTACTCTCCATTGTTCTTTCCAGCAGATTTGATGTGCAGATCTCTCCAGGCTGAGATTCAAGGCTGCAATGAGCAGGATGTGGATGGAAAGCAAGATCAACCTTCCCCTTTAAGAACTGGCCCGCGCCATTGTGTCTGTGTTCCATTGCTGACTGACATCACATGAGCTTCGCCAGCGCTCTGAGGTAGCGCCTCGCTCCTCGGCCTTTGCGCCTTAAGACAGGTGGGAAGCGCCTGATTTAGCGCTCCAATCACCTCCAGGGGCGATAAAAGTCAAGTTTGCAGTCGGTGGCGATAATTAACGCCAGGCGCTAATCTTTGCGCCCGGCTGATAATTGCGCCCCAAATGGGGCGATACTGAATTTCTCCCCCTAAGTGTTCTGATTCAGCATTTATTGACCAAAGTGGCCCTAGAATTAAAAATAGTCCTTTACAACCCTCCAGGCCCACAAAATAAGAAATACAAGTGCACATAGGACTGAATTGCCTGGGCTTCGAGAACCGAATTATTAGGGCGAAGGGGCTTCTTAAAGGAACCATGTCCCTCCTATTTTACCTATTTGGATGACGGCGTGTTCATTTGTTTGCAGAGTGTTCACCGCATTCAAAGGGTTAATATTAGGCTGCTATGGTAGAAAAAGATTAATTCCATTTGATTGCCCAGCCTTATTATTGCTGTTCTGTACAAAGAATGCTTTAAATCCTTTACAGATTGCATGTACAATGTGCACCCAACTCGAAAATCCAAGGACATTTAGAAATTACACTATTTTTGGAATATCCTTAAGCCATAACTATAATGGAAAAATATATTATTTGTTCTAGCACCAAGACACAGCCTTACTCAAATCATTTTGAGAAATATTCCAAAAATTTGAAGAAACAAAGGTATTTTTCTGTATTCGTTACTGTACATTTTTTTCTAGTAAGCTGCCAAAATGATTAAATTGCTTTGAGGAAAATATTGGCAGTTTGAGAGCAGATCAAATTAGTTCAATTCTCAGTTAATAGATCAAAACTGCTGTTACAAACAAAACAACTTTGATCTGCAGCCTGAATCAACAACATTTTCAGGGAATGGCATTTCCCTTTTAAAAGAATTTATGGACTCTGATTCAGCAACAATTTGTGGCAGAGCATTCTACTTTCTAGCCATCCTCTGTGTAAATAAATTGGCCCTGAAATTCCCGAGGGCCCGCTCTGCTGTCACAAGTGCAGTGGAGCAGACCTCCCGTCTAACCGTGCCCGAAGATGCAGATGCCATTCCAAATTGCCCAAGGGACAAGGTAATTTGTATGGCTGGGGTGAGCACAATGCATCTCTAACAGCTCTTCAGTGGCACCTGCCCTGAGCCGTCAGTAGGAATGTCTAAGCAGTGCTATGCCACTCGGGTGGTGGAATGGAGGTATGGCAAAGGCCCAGTAGGAAAAAATGTTTATGAATCTTCTGATCCCAATGGAGCAAATGGGTTTCTTGTTCCCTACTAAAGGCTTGGAGCCATCAATGGGACTCAAGCCAGCTATCAGCTGCCATGCGCTTCCCTTAGGCCTTATTGGGGTGAATGGGCAGAATTTCCTGGGGAGCCCGGGAACCTCCCCCACCACGTTCACTTTGATGTACAGGATGGGGGGCAGTAGATCTGTTGACAGCCCTCCCCCCAACAGAATTCAAAGGGCTAGTGTAAACTGGGTGGAATCCCAGTGGAAGCGGGTTCCATCCCAAATGCCTGGTTCTGCTGATCCAGGAAGAAATCTTACAGCCCTCCTAGAGCCCAGGAATTTCCTGGCAATTGTTTCTAACGTCTCCTGGAAATCACTAAAATAAGATAACGGTGTGTTATCTGCCCCCTCCTCCCTCCAGCTCCAATATGTGGTCATTAGGTGCAGAAGGGAGCGATCCCTAACCTGCATTATAAAAATGTTTTCTGCAACAACAGCACTGTTTTACTTTGGGTAAGTGACACTGTCTTTTAGAAATTATATCAGGGGTCCTTGAGAATGTGTCAGTATTTGTAGGGGTCCCTAGAGTGTGTCAATATTTACAGGAGTACCCAGGAGTCTGTCAATAGTCTCAGTGGGTCCCTTACAGGGAAAAGTTTGCAAGCCATTCTTTTGGAGACCTGATTGTCCTGTCAGATTTCATAAAAGATAAAATCCAGTCACACTTTCATCCTAACTATAAAATCTGCAGTTAGATAGCTGTGAAATATTATTGGAGGATAAAATTGGCGAAGATTGTAGTAGTTTTAAATATGTATACCTAGATGTTGAAACCTAAGGGGAGAATTTTTCGGGGGTTCAGCGGACGCGATTGGTGGTGGGTTGGGTGGGAAAGTGTTTTTTTCCCCAACGTGTTGGGACCCCGCTGTCAACCTACCGCCACGTGCCTTTCCCAAATGTTGGGTCCGTCAACGCTGAGCAGACCCGACATGCAGTGGCGGTGGAGGCAATTCAGGTCATTATAACCTTGTTAACAGAGGAGTAAGAACTATTTTCAGCTCACCTTCAGAGTTTACCAGGTTGCCCACAGGGCCCACACTGCTCGGGGATCACGTCAGGTAAGCAGGGCAGGAGTTGAATGGCCATGGAATCATCTCATTACTTAACAGCTGCAAATGTGCTATAAAAGCTCCCATCTCACAGCTGTTTACTTTCCAAGCTCAAAAGTTGTTGCTTACTGCATTTGGAAGACAGATTGAGCTTTATGCAGGTTGCAAGTGTTTGGAGTAAACTCTCTATCCAGTGTCACCTCATTGGAACAACCTCTCTCACCATTGACAGATTGCTTCTGTCATCTCAAGTTCACCTGCCATCTATTACATCAGAATGGTACAGTTTATACTGATCTCACCTTGGTCCTCAGAATCCCACCACGATCAGCCCCAACACCAGCAGCACCAGGCACATCAGCAGCACCAACAACAACACCAACCTTCTCCGTAATCAACTGATGCTGCACAGGACACTGGGCATCAGCACCCGACCACATTGCTGCCCGGGAGGCCAGGGATGGCCTCACCATGGCTAGATTTACTTCACTTGACGCTGTACACCCTGGCTGCCACATGATGCGCCAGGTTGGCACCACCCCACACCAACACCATAAAGCATCCCTACAATGCCCAAGCCATTCCTTTCACACTCATCACCATTGTGGGGGGTACCTTTATGTCTCCCCATTCACTGCAACTCACTAAGCCACTTCCAAAAGTGCAAACACATATCTGTCCAAGAACGCAAAGTGTTGAAAATAAAGGTTTCAATGTTTGACAGCACATTAACAGAAACTTTACATGAACAGGGCATAAAACACCCAAGTGCCTACCCTTGTGTGTTGTTAGTTGGTATGATTGGACTAGGATGAGGGTGAGTGTGAGGGGTGTCTAGTGAGATGGGGAAGTGATAATGTAGATAGTGAGGGATGGGTGGAGGTACAAGGTAAGTTGGTGTGAGTAAGGATGTGCAGGAGTAGGGTAGGGAAGGCAGAGTGATGGGGATGTGATGAGTGGCACAGCAGGATGAGGTTGAGTGTGGCTTTGCAGTAACATTTCGTGATCTACTGAGATCATTGAAAGGTTTGCGCCACTGCAGCCTAGTCCTCCTGACGACATTCCTGCCTGTGCCCTCCTGTGCAATGTGCAACCAGGATGCGTTGGTTTCCTGGGGAGGTTTCTTCCGCCCATTGGATGGGACGAGGACCTCCCTGTGTGCTGTGACTCACTCCATAAGCCTATGGAGGGAGTCATGGGAGAGCCTGGGTGCAGCCGTGCACCTCTGTGCAGTGCTTGTCAGTGTTTGCAGCACCTCAATGCTGTAGAACACTGATAGCAGAACTGTCAAAGTAAATTTGTGCTTGGTCCCTTTAAGGAAACCGCCTGATGACGCGTCATCAAATGACGTCATCAGACCCGCTTCCTTCAATTGGCCGGCAAACACGCTGGGCGGGCTTAACAAGTCCTATCAGGGGAAAATCATTTTGGACAGCGGGCTGGAGCTGGCAGCGAGGCCGGGACCCGCCACTGACGTCACCCACCATGGACCCGCCGAGGTTGGTAAAATCCAGCCCTAAGTATCTTTTTTGCTGTGTTCCTTCTCTTTTCAAAACTGGCTAAATTGTTCATTACTTATTTTGCTGAAGTATTTTAATTTATCAAATTTTAGGCCTTCTTGACCATAGTTTCATTTCTTAGTTCTATTTTGATTTGTTTCCTTAGGGATTGACATTTTATAATGTGACAGTTCAATTAAGCAAATTACTTACAAGAGCTTGTTGTAAGTACAAGCATGGTTCAAAATCTTCATTGGCTGGCTACTGTTTAAACCCTATCTCCAACCCTTTGAGCACTGCTTCCTACCGGGAGCACTGGATAAGAGAATTTGCCTAATAGTACCAGAGTTACTGGAATATTGGCCCTGAATTTGCGGTCGGTATGATGGCGTAGTCTCAGGGTATGCTGTCATACTGCCTTTGAAATTGACCGCAAGTTCAGGATTAATCCTGAAAATGCGATCTGTCAAGTTCCGATTAGACAGATGATCCGTGTAATGTAATGGAAATTTTAAGGTTAGTCCTTGATATTATATCCTAAAGGAATATCAGCTTGTGACTATTTTGGGTGTTGATGAATGCTATTTAAAGTCATGGAGTCATAACGGCACAGAAGGAGGCCATTCAGCCCATCGAATCCCTGCCGGCTCTCTGTAGAGCAATCTAGTCAGTCCCATTCCCCCGCTCTATCTGCGTAGCCCCGCAAGTTTATTAACTTGCGGTCAATTTCAAAGGCAGTACGACAGCATACTCTGAGAGTACGCCATCATACCAACCGCAAATTCAGAACTAATTGCCCACCTTCTACGCATCAATTATGCTGGAAAATTTTACGGCTGGTGCAAACAGGCACAGGCGCCTGTTTGCACAGCGTAAGGGGAGGGGGGATAAGAAAATTGTATAATAATTAAAAACAAACACGTAAAAGAGCCTACCAGGCAGCTATAAAGGCTTGGTTTAATGTTGCAGAGTCTTCCAGTAAATAACTATACTTACTCCAAAGTATTCCCTGTGCTTTATAAAGCCAATTACTGTACTTGTCAAATAAATATAATTAGCATCACACCATTTAACTTGCAAGTTCTTGGATGTTGAGTTGAAGTGTTTCCTGATTGGTTAGTGAAAGGAGCACCACCCCATGTGGTCTCAGGTATGCTTACGCACAATGATGTGCCCCTGGGATCCGTGGGCCACTACGCTGAGCACAACTCCGCAGCATTTCAAAACAAGTCTTTGCTTGGGGCTTCGAATGAGGTAAGTGCGGATTTTGTTCGGAGGTCAGCGGCGTCCTCCTTAGCTACGCCGCCAACCGCAATTTCAGGGCCATTATTTCTACATGGAACAACAGCAGTGTTGGCTTTAGAAACCTGCATGCGTTGTCTGAGGCAAATCTCTTCCTGGTGATACACAACTGACTTAGGATGGATCAGGCGAGTAGAACTACATTTAGGCCGAATCAATAATTTTGGCTAAAATAGTAAGTGAGAGAGCTGGAGCTGGAGCCAGCACAAGTTGTTCCCTCTTTAGGTATACAACTACCTCAATCTATGTGAGTGTGCTTTGTTATTACACAGAATTGCACGGACTATACAGCACAGTAACCGCCCATTCTGCCCAACTAGTCTGTGCTGGTGATTATACTCCACATGACTCTCCTCCCATTCCATGTACCTCATCTCAGCCTTTCAGCATATCTTTCTATT
The DNA here is from genome assembly GCA_030390025.1 of Squalus acanthias. NCBI lineage: Eukaryota > Metazoa > Chordata > Chondrichthyes > Squaliformes > Squalidae > Squalus > Squalus acanthias. The sequence continues at coordinate 35,753,321 of CM059430.1, read as the reverse complement.
CACTTTTCTCTCATGTATTCGTCTAGTTTCCTTTTGAAAGCATCTAAGCTATTTGTCTCAACCACTTCCTATGGTAGAGTTGCAGTAAAGGATGCTCCAGAGCATGGTACATCGGCGAGACCATGCAGACACTGAGACAACGTATGAACGGACACCGCGCAACAATCGCCAGGCAGGAGGGTTGCCTCCCAGTCGGGGAACACTTCAGCAGTCAGGCGCATTCAGCCTCGGATCTGCGGGTAAGCGTTCTCCAAGGCGGCCTTCGGGATACACGACAGCGCAAAATCATAGAGCAGAAACTGATAGCCAAGTTCCGCACTCATGAGGATGGCCTCAATCGCGATATCGGGTTCATGTCACGATACAGAACGTGACTTGACATCATGGCCGGTCTTTCCAGGTTTTGTTTTAAAAAGACTAATGGAGAGGATATGCAGCCAGCAGGTGTTTTGACACGTTGGACCCCCTGGGACACATCTCATTGTCTTGGCTGTGCTCTTAGTGTGTCTTTGATGTAGGGAAAGATTTGAATAGATTTTTCTGTGTTTATATTGTGAATTCTGGGAGATTCTCTCACAGCTACCTTACCTGAGAAGGAGCGAACAGCTCCGAAAGCTTGTAAAATTAAATAAATCTGTTGGACTATAACCTGGTGTTGTGCGACTTCTGATTTTTGTCCACCCCAGTCCAACGCCGGCATCTCCACATTATGGTAGAGTTCTACGTTCTAACCACTCTCTAAGTAAAGAAATTTCTCCTTATTGGATTTATTAGTAACTATCTTGTATTTATGGCTGCTAGTTTTGGATTCTCCCACAAGTGGAAACATTGGCTGCGATTTTATTAATGGAGGTGGGTTGGAGCGGGTCAGGTGGTTTCCGGCTTCCAGTCCCGCCCCCAGCTGCATCCGGCCCACAGACGTGATTTTGCCTTGATTGACCTTGTTAAGCCCGCCCTGCGGGCTTGCCGGCCAATTAAGAGGAAGCGGGTCAGATGACGTCATTTGATGACGCGTCATCTGCCGGTTTCCTTAAAGGGACCACGCACAATTTTATTTTGACAGTTGATTTCTCAGTGTTTGACAGCATTGAGGGGCTGCAAACATTGACAATCACTGCACAAAAGTGAACTCTTGCACCCAGGCTCTCCAATGACTCCCTCCATAGGCTGGAATAGATGGCAGCTGCAGGTGAGGTGGCAGAAGCAATCTGTCACCGGTGAGAGAGGTTCTCTCAATGAGGTGGCACTGGACATGGATTTAAAAACTTGTAACCTAAAGAAAAGTGTAAATGTATTAAAAATGCGGTTCGCAACATTTTCTTTCCTCTGAGACTCACCATGTGCAACATTGGATCCTTCACAACACTTCTGCAGCTATCATCAAACATTACAGCAGGCTCACAACACATCACACTTACCTGGCGTGGTGTCCGGACGTCGGGAAACCCGAGCCAGAAGCAGCAAAATTCAAAAATAGGCAGTCAACTACTGGCAACTACCTGTTAATAAGCAGGTAATTGCCTTTAATCCTCTTCCCGCTGCTATGTGTCGGGTCCATTCGCAAATCGGAGACCCAACACTTGGGAAAGTTGTTTGGAGGCGGGTTGACGGCGGGATCGCAACCTGCCGTCAATCAAAACGATTTTAACCTTTGACCCGCCTCCAAACCCACCCTCTGAGCGCTGGAAAAATTGCGGCCATTCTCTCCACACCCACCAGAACTGCGCACAGTACTCTGAATGCGGCCTGACCAGGGTCCTGTACAAGTTTAACATAACTTCACTACTTTTGACTTCTATACCTCTAACAATAAATCCCAGTGTTTTGTTAGCATTTTTAATTGCTTTGCTGACCTGCGATGCTGCTTTTAATGACTTCTTGACCTGTAACCCTGGATCCCTTTGCTCTTCTACCCCATTCAGTTTTTTTATTTTCTAAGGTGTTGGTGATGTTTCTATTTTTCCTACCAAAGTGCAACACCTCACGTTAGCCTTTTTTGAGTAGAGCATCCAAGCGTAGCCATTAAATCAGGTAGCCTTAGATGGGGAATTCTGGATGGGTGGGGGAGGGGGGCAGTGGTGGTGGTGGGGAGAATTTGGATGACTATTAGGGTCTTTTACCTATGAATAGGTTTTTGCCATTAATTTTTTGCATTCAGTCGAGACTGCCAGAAGTTTAATGACCTTGGAAAAGTTTTCAAGTTCCTTTTTTGGTGGAGTTACATAATGACCCATGAATTTGTAGAGCTGCTTGAACTGGGTATTAGGCTTTTCTGGAGCTGTAACTGTCCGTCTAGCTGCATTCCTCAAGCTTACTGCTAATCTTTCTCCTATTATCATAATCATATTAGACACTTCAACTTTTCCATATATTCTGTTACTGGTAATGAGGCAATTGCTCTCATTGCTTTTTCTCATTTCAACTCACAAAGCAATTTTTGCATGTTTTTATTTCTTTCTTTACATCGCTGTCACATTTGAGGATTTGTTGATCATTTTCACAGAAAATTAGGAAAGCAAAGCAATAACTTACATTTGTATAGTGCCTTTAACTCAGAAACACATCCCAAGGCGCTCAACTGAGGCATAATTCGGGTATCGAGCCAAAAAAGAAGAAGTTAGGAGGATGACCCAAAGTTTGTTCAGAGATTTGTTTTAAGGAAGGTCTTAAAGGAGGAAAGGTGGAGAGGTTTAGGGAGGGAATTCCAGAGCATGGGCCTAGGCGGCTGAAGACATGGCTTCCAATAGTGGGGGAGTGGACGGATGCACACGAGGCCAGAGTCAGCGGAATGGAGAGTTCTGAGTGAGGTTGCAGGGCTGGAGGAGATAGGGAGGGATGAAGCCATGAAGGGATTTAAACACGATGAGAATTTTAATTTAATTTAATTTAATTTGACTTGGGTGAAAGTTTTTCGCAGGGGCAGTGTGGAAGGAAGTGGGGTTGCAAGGACAAAAATGAGAAGTCGCACAACACCAGGTTATAGTCCAACAGATTTATTTAATTTTACAAGCTTTCGAAGCAGTTCGCTCCTTCGTCAGGTAAGTTAGCAATGAGAGAATCTCCCAGAATTCACAATTTAAACCCAGACAAAATCTATTCACATTATTCCCTACAACAAAGAGCACAGCCAAGACAATGAGATGTGTCCCAGGGGGTCCAACGTGTCAAACCACCTGCTGGCTGCATATCCTGTCAATTTGTGTTCTTGTGTTAAGTCTTTTTAAAAAAAAAACCTCTGGGAAGACCGGCCATGATGTCAAGTCACGTTCTGTATCGTGACATGAACCCGATATCGCGATTGAGGCCATCCTCATGAGTGCGGAACTTGGCTATCAGTTTCTGCTCTATGATTTTGCGCTGTCGTGTATCTCGAAGGCCGCCTTGGAGAACGCTTACCCGCAGATCCGAGGCTGAATTGCAAGGAGGTAGGGGGTTTGGGTGGTGAGGGATACAAGGAAGTGGTCAGACATGGATAAGCCAGTGATCGTGACCATGGGTGTAGAGAGACCACAAACGATGGCAAGGTCAAGGGGATGGCTGTGAATTTGGTGGGAGAGTTGATATGGAGGTAGGAGAGGGCAGGAGGGCACTGAATTCAAAGGAGAGAGGGTAAGGTGAGTTGAGATGAAGATTACAAACATACAAACAGAATATGGAGAGATTATTTTCTTTAAGTTCAGAAAGATGACTGACTGAAGATGACTTGCATTGCACGTTCATTATTTGTATATAAGTTTTACCAATTGAATCCAGTTGAGGTCAAAAAGGGTTTTGTTGTTACACTCTGGGTCTCGCTATCCTACAATTAAATCAAGTCAGTGCGAATCATAGGATAACATAAGAAGTAAGAGCAGGAGTCGGCCACACCGCCCCTCGAGCCTGCTCCGCCATTCAATAATATCATGGTTGATCATCGGCCTCAACTCCACTTTCCCGCCCAATCTCCATATCCCTTGATTCCCCTAGAGTCTTGGGCAGAGAATTCCAAAGATTCACAACTCTCTGAGTGAAGAAATTCCTCCTCATCTCAGTCTTAAATGGCCTACCTCTTATCCTGAGACTATGCCCCCTAGTTCTAGACTCTCCAGCCAGGGGAAACAACCTCTCAGCATCTACCCTGTCAATCCCCTTCAGAATCTTGTATGTTTCAATGAGATCACCTCTCATTCTTCTAAACTCCAGAGAGTATAGGCCCATTCTACACAATCTCTCATCATAGGACAGCCTTCTCATCCCAGGAATCAATCTAGTGAACCTTTGTTGCACCGCCTCCAAGGCAAGTATATCCTTCCTTAGATAAGGAGACCAGAACTGTGCACAGTACTCCAGGTGTGGTCTCACCAAGGCCCTGTACAATTGCAGCAAGACTTCCTTACTCTTATACTCCAACCCCCTTGCAATAAAGGCCAACATGCCATTTGCCTTCCTTAATGCTTGTTGTACCCGCATGCTAACTTTCTGTGTTTCTTGAACGAGGACACCCAAATCTCTCTGAACACCAACATTTGAAAGTTTCTCACCATTTAAAAAATATTCTGTTTTTCTATTCTTCCTACCAAAGTGAATAACCTCACATTTCCCTACATTATACTCCATCTGCCCCCTTACTGCCCACTCATTCAGTCTATCTATATCCCTTTGCAGACTCTTTGTGTTCTCCTCACAGCTTACTGTCCCACCTAGCTTTGTATCATCAGCAAACTTGGAAACATTACACTCGGTCCCTTCATCTAGGTCATTAATATAGATTGTAAATAGCTGAGGCCCCAACACTGATCCTTGTGGCACCCCACTAGTTACAGCCTGCCAACCTGAAAAAGATCCGTTTATCCCTACTCTCTGTTTTCTGTCCCTTAACCAATCCTCTATTCATGCTACTATATTACCCCCAACCCCATGAGCCCTAATCTTGTGTAATAATCTTTTATGTGGCACCTTATCGAATGCCTTTTGGAAATCCAAATATACTACAGCCACTGGTTCCCCTTTATCTACCCTGCTAGTTACATCCTCAAAAACTCTAATAAATTTGTCAAACATGATTTCCCTTTCATAAAACCATGTTGACTCTGCCTAAACATGTTGTGATTTTCTAAATGACTTGATACCACTTCCTTAACAATGGATTCCAGCATTTTCCCGATGACTGATGTCAGGTGAACTGGCCTGTAGTTCCCTGTTTTCGCTCTCCCTCCTTTCTTGAATAGCGGTGTTACATTTGCGACCTTCCAATCCGCTGGGACCTCTCCAGAATCTAGGGAATTTTGAAAGATCAAAACCAATGCATCCACTATCTCTTCAGCCACCTCTTTTAGAACCCTAGGATGTAGGCCGTCAGGTCCAGGGGATTTGTCGGCTTTTAGTCCCATTCGTTTTTCTAGTACTTTTTCTCTACTTATATTAATTATGTTAAGTTCCTCACGCTCATTAGACCCTTAGTTCCCCAAAAAAGTAAAACACTTGGATCATTTACAGGAAGGACTGATGCGACTAAACACAAGAGGATATCTATGACAGAACCAAATTCAGAACAATGACTCCGTCCTTCTGATTTTATTTTTATGAGATGAATAAAGTTTTGTTTTAACAGCTTATCATATTCATTGCTCACTCCTTGTGGTTTTGATAAATTCAAACTGATCAGTAAAGTTTCACTCTAAATGTTGTAATCTTTTAGTGGTAAATTGTTAAACTTCTTGCTTCTTTTTGCATCCTCCAGTGAAAGCTGCAGGGAAAGGTTTACCCATCCAACAGCAGAGTCTGAAGCATTAATCAAATCAAGTCCCAGTGCAACAAAAGAAGATAACAGGGTCTTGGATATTAAGTGGAAGTCTACCAATGAGTAATGACCATATGCAGCTGAATAAAATGTATTGTGAAAGCCCTCTGTCTCAGCTGGGGAGGCTTTCCTAAATAGAAGTACCCCCACTCGTCCTCCTTGACAGCTACAAACTGCAGTTACACATTTGTGGCCCTTCTTAGTTCTACTGGCTACAGGAGGGTGGGGTTGGTGGGGGTTGGGGGGGGGGGGAGCGGTGGTGCAAAGTAAGATGATAGGTCTCCTGGAACATTACCATATTTGACTTTTGAGTCCAAAAAGCTAGCAACCTACTTTTTTTAAAAGATAAATGTGAGCCAGGATATCCCCAGAAGTAGCCACGAGGAAGAGTCACCTCCAAAAATGTTGGGGGTAAAAATTTGGTTGCTTTGCATCTCCCGTTAGTGCCCTAAGAAGAAGGCCTGCAATACCACGACGCGACATGCCGCAGCTCGTGGCGCTGTGGCACGTAGCGCCGCGATATTTCCTCGCAGCGCCCCAAGCGGGATGCGGGGTGCTTCCAGTAGCGCCCCGCTTCCCTCTTGGGGCACAACCACTAAATTTCCGTCGCGGGGGCGCTAATTTTTCCGGGGTGCTATAAGTAGCGTCCCGGCGAAGTTAGCACCCCAAATGGGGCGCTACTCAATTTTTAGCCCTTGGTGTTTTAGGGCGTGCAAGACACCCAGATCTAGACAAAAATCTGAATCAAAAGAATGACACTGGCCAAAGGAGGATGGGTGTCTCAGATTGGATGAAAATGGTGGAAGGCCTTGATTACCTCACTCTATAGCCCTCTCAGTGGGTGCAGGAAAGGAGACCGCATAGGCACAAAAGGAACAAAAAGATTCCTAAATAAAAACAGAAAATGCTGGAAATACTCAGCAGGTCAGGCAGCATCTGTGGAGAGAGAAAGAGAGTTAACGTTTCAGGTCGATGACCCTTCGTCAGAAAACCTGAAACATTAACTCTGTTTCTCTCTCCATAGATGCTGCCTGACCTGCTGAGTATTTCCAGCATTTTCTGTTTTTATTTCAGATTTCCAGCATTCGCAGTATTTTGCTTTTGTAAAAAGCTTCCTAATGCTGAAAGGCTGTCTCTGATGATTTGTAGACTCCCATTCAGCCTAATCTTCAGCCTGGGTCTTCTGAGGTCATGCGTTTGAACAATAACCCCCTTCAACACTAACATCTTATAAAAAAACACCCAGCCACTTCAGAAGTTTTATCTTATGAGCTGACCGGTGATTATGAGATCCCTGCACAATATTTCAATCTATTGAAGCTGGAGGAAGAATGAGAAGAGGTAATATAAGAACATAAGAAATAGGAGCAGGAGTAGGCCATATGGCCCCTCGAGCCTGCTCTTCCATTCAATAAGATCATGGCTGATCTTCGACCTCAATTCCAATTTCCCGCCCTATCCCCATATCCCTTGATTCCCCTAGAATCCAAAAATCTATCTGTCTCAGCCTTGAATATACTCAACAATTCAGCATTCACAGCCCTTGGGGGTAGAGAATTCCAAAGATTCACAACCCTCTGAGTGAAGAACTTCTGCCTCATCTCAGTCCTAAATGACTGACTCTTTATCCTGAGGCTATGCCCTGGACTATGTTCTAGACTCTCCAGCCAGGGGAAACACACTAATGGCACAATTTTAAAGGTGGTGCAAGAACAAAGGTACCTGGGGGTTCACATACATAAATCTTTGAAAGTAGCCGGGCAAGTTGATAAAGCTGTTACAAAAGCTATGGGATCATTGGCTTTATAAATAGAGGCATAAGAGTACAAAAGCAAGGAAGTTATGCTATACCTTTATAAATCACTGGTTGGGCCTCAGCGGGAGTAATGCGGCCAGTTCTGGGCACCACACTTCAGGAAGGATGTCAAGGCCTTGGAAAGGGTTCAGAGGAGCTATACCAGAATGGTACCAGGGATGGGGGACTTCAGTTATGTGGAGAAACTAGAGAAGCTGAGATTGTGCTCCTTAGAGCAGAGAAGGTTAAGGGAGGATTTAATAGAGGTGTTCAAAATTTTGAGGGGTTTTGATAGAGTAAATAATGAGAAGCAGTTTCCACTGGCAGGAGGATTGGTAACCAGAGGAAACAGATTTAAGATAATTGACAAAAGAACCAGCGGGAAGATAAGGAGAATTAGTTTTACACAGCGAGTTGTTGTGATCTGGAATACACTGCCTGAAAGGGTGGAGGAAGCATTTTCAATAGTTACTTTCAAAAGGGAACTGGATATATCCTTGAAAAGGAAAAATTGGCAGGGCTCTGGGGAAAGAGCCAGCGGAAAGGACTAATTGGATAGCTCTTTCAAAGAGCCGGCATAGGCATGATGGGCCAAAAGGCCTCTTTTTGTGCTGTATGATTCTATTGCTAATCATCTTTTTTCACTAATACATACTGCAGGAGTTACCTTGGAGAATGTGTTTGGGCAACTTTGTTCCATCAATGACCTGGTGGATGCCATTGTAATTGATATTCATTTACTAATGCCACCCTCTACAAAGTGTTAACTTTCCATCTGAAAGAAGAGGAGTGGCTGAAGTACTATAGTCTGATATAAATAGAATTTGACAGCTGACAGACAACTGGTATTTTATTTTCAGCACTGTCTAACTCTTACTTAGAGACCTTGGGGCGATTTTCGCCAGCTCCTTTTAGGAGCTAAGGAGCCTCCAAGGTGGCAAAGATGGGGTCTTGAGCTAAAACGCCGGTTTAGCCTGCGTTTAGCACAAGATGCCATCTTGGTAAAGGAGTTGAAGCTTGCACTAGGAACAGTCGCTCGGAGGATCTTTAAGGGGGCTGGTTGCCATTTAAATTGTTTGCTAGCGCCCATTAAAGAGGCCACACAGCATTTTAGTGGATACCGCTTGACCTAACGCCCTCTCCTAACAGCGACCAGCTGAAAAGGAGTAAACAAGGTGTTGATGTGGATTTCGGGCGCTACTTAAAGGCATTCTCACCTTTTACTGTTCACTTGCTGCTGAAGGTTTGAAGAGGACTTTTGGAACACATTGGGAGACTTTCTGGAACAGTTTGTCAAGACTTCACCAACACTCTATCAACATTTATTCTGGAAATTCTCTGATGACTTCACCTAAAAAGAGTAAGTGCTGTGCTACTCTACCTTATTGGACACCTTATAGGACACCAGGAGAAAGGGAGTGCTTGGTCATCGGCATCTTGCTAGGGGTCCTCCTTGGTCTGCAGGAGGAATGGGAGGAGGACATGAGGCCAGGCAGAGCAGCACCAGCTGCTGCATACGGGAGGGACAGGAGGGCGAGGTGGACTTCGTCCCCACTGCGGGTACAGGACATCGCTCCTCCTCTGAACCTCCTCCACCAGGAACTCCAGCGTCGCGTCCGAGAACCTGTGCGCCCTCTCCCTCGGTCCCTGAGCCATCCTGAAACCTGCCGTTGTGTGTCAGCCAGCACACGCCACACCTTCACTGGGAGCGGGTGCGTGGAGTCCACACATACTGCTCCACAAAAATTACTTCTAATCAGTGCTTGAGTGCTAAACCTGCAGGTGTCTATTTTAGCACACCCAGGCAAGTTCAAATTATGGTAATCAGCAATTAGCCCCAAAATTCTGTGCTGAAACCAGACTTTCAAACAGGCGTGTCTTATTAGCACAGCACCCATTTAGCACCTGTTTTCACCCTTTTACCAAAATAACCTCTCTTCTCTGTGATGTTGTCCACCCACTTCTTTCCATATGTGTTCTAACTTCAAAACATTTTTCAGTTAAAGAAATATTTCAAGTTAAAGTCATGCAATGGCCTCATCATCAAGTATATGTTCCTTATAAAAAATACCTCATGGGTCTTTAAAAAAAAATCTAGTCTTATCCTTACGTCAAAAACTGATTTAAATAATTGACTTACAGATGTCTGGACTCCCAATCAGAAGTGCTGCTTACAGGGCTGGGGACTGAGATGTGATATTTGCCGACCTAGCTTTAGGCACCGAGCAACCTGTGCTGCTGACTGATACTAACAAAGTGTCTCTCATGTTTGAGAGAGACACTCAAAAACATTTTAAACCTGATTTTATTTACCTCATGAACCTCTGATAATGCAGACTTCTGAGCGAATTCCCAAGATATGGACTTCGAAAACAGCTTTAAACCTCCTTGTGGTACTTGAAAAAATAATTAAGTAGAGCAAGGTGCTTTTGGATCTGAATTTGGAGCGTGGAAAATCATCATTAAAATCTGTATGTTGCTGAGATGCTGTACTTGTATCAGGGAGTACTGGGAGCTGAAGGCTGCACATTGAAATGTTGTGCCTCTGTAAAAAGGAAGCCTTGCAAACACTGTTATTAGGAATTGCTAAATGCCTCATACAAATCTTATTTTGTGATAGTTCTATAATTACACATTGCACAATAATCAGAACAATGCTTTACTGATAAAAGCGCAGTTGCAGTGCTGTGACTACCTTGGAAAGTCATGGGTTACTTTCGGTGTTGTTAAAGGGTATGGTGACTCTAGCATGTTACAAGTGTACCCAGGACAAGTTGCCCCTCAGGCTGCAGCAGTATAATCCCTAGTGAGGTACAAGGTCACATCAAAACAGCCTGGAATTGGCATCCAGTTCTTCAGTCTGCTGGGAGGGGCATAGCTTCTCTAGGGCTGAGGTGCAATGTTCATTTGATGTAAGGGGATTTCAGCACTGCTGTCATGCATGACCTTGAAGTGCTAAGGACTGTCATTGGATGCAAGGTTTGGAATGTTCTTTTTTCCAGCAACATGTTTCTCACTTTAATCAGCACAAAGCATTTTTCTTTGCATCATTGAAAATTGACTCCCAAAAGAAATGGAAGTTTATTGTACCATTGTACAATCGTTGCATATCATTAATTTGTAGTCTGGCTAAGTTTCTAGATTTAATGGCAGCCGACCTTGTACACAGGCAGAGAAATCACCAGCTCATGCAGTATAAATCAAAAGCTATTAAAACTTGAGCTTTTTCTGCTTAGACAATTCACAATTGTACCATTTAGTGCTGCCTTCAGTGCTTACAGTCCAGGAGCAACACATTGCATTTGAAGAGGATAGCATTGGGAAAAAATATTCTGATTTGCACAGTCCTTACACAGACGTTCACTCCCAGTAAGTTTCTTTAATTCTATTTACAATAGAAATTTGATTTTGGCTTGTAGCAAATTCCCAAGTATTGTATGAATGGTACAGGTATTACTCTAAATGTGGAATATTTCAGAGCAGATTTGCACTGCATTGTATTATCTTGGTACAGATGCCTCCTGGCACTTTTTGCAGCACACTGGATAGTCAATTCAGAATGTTTGGCATGTAAAAGACATAGGCACACTTTTCACTATAAAGAAAACTAATATAAAATGGGAGAGATTTATTTTATGGTGTCAAGGTAATATGTGAACTCCTTAATCTGTGATTTCCTGACAACCTTACTTTATCTGCAATCCTTAATCAGCATCTAAAACTGAATTAAATTTCAAACCAACAATCTTCTGTGAACGGAAAACCTGTGAGAGACATCTTCTGGTGTTTAGATTAGTAAGAGCTGCTTGGAATGAAGATCTAACCCTCCGCACAAACATAGGACCTTAATCTGGTTCTCCATATCTTTGCAATTCTCTACCCCAGAGAGCTGTGGAGGCTCAGTCGGTGAGTATATTCAAGACAGAGATTGATAGATTTTTGGACACTAACGGAATCAAGAGATATGGGGATAGTGCGGGAAAGTGGAGCTGAGGTAGAAGATCAGCCATGATCTTATTGAATGGTGGAGCAGGCTCAAGGGGCCATAGTGCCTACTCCTGCTTCAATTGCTTATGTTCTTATGTTCCATAAAATTATGCATGGTGTAAGGTTTCCAAAATTTGCAGATCCCCAAAACCTAAGGAAAAAGGACTTTGGAACTACCCCAGAGTGATAAAAATGCATTTGGGCCTAACCTAAGAGACTTTAAGACCAAAAACCAAGTTTTGGCATTTTAAAAGCATGTCTGGGCCTGTAAAGGGAGTAAAGACTGTGAAGGAAGTTGGGCTCGACCTCTGCAAAAGCAGTTTTGGAGTTAAATTGCATTGTCTGGGGAATCGGGATGACCTCACTCAAGCCCCAGCAAGCATTAACATTTTGACAATAGACCCTAGGAGGAGACAGCCTCACCCAAAACAACAGGTCCCATCAAACCGATTACAGAACCCATTAAAGACATGCATAAAGCAAATATTCAATCGAAGTCATAGGGCCAGTCAAGGAACCCAAAACATGAGGACAAGTCAAACTCCGATTAAACAACAGATCGACAGGATGGAGCTATCCGGAAACCACTTCACACATTTACAAAACCAGTTAACACGCTAGTAAAGTCGTTACTGTTAACGAGGTCTTACAATGACCGGGATTTGATTTGGGGTAGATAAGGCCACTTCAATTTAGTATAATTGAAGGCCCAAAAAGCAGTACAACAGTTCAAGTTCAACAGGAGGCAGTTCTGCAGTTTTGGAGTTCAATTTGAAAGCCTGTTTTTCAGCAGAAGTCAGTGCTGGAATTACAGAGTTCAGGAGAAGCAAGTTGAGCAGTTAAAGAAGACAGTTCAGTAAGAAGGGAGTTCTCCAGTTCTCCAGTAAAACAGTTCAAGTTCAACAAGCAGGCAGAAGGCAGTTTCCACAGTTCTGCAAGAAGGCAGTTCCACAGCTCGGAAGAAGACAGTTTAAACAGAAAGCAGTTCAACAAAGAAAGCCAACAGCTCCAGAAGTAGGCCGACACGCAAGAAGAGACCAGAGCGACCACCTCAGTGACCATCGGACACCTCACAGCAACAAGGGCCTTACGAAACCTTTTACTCAAAAGACTCTAAACCCTAACTCTCAACTGTCAAGGATTCATTTGGTGAGCATTATCCCTGGTTCTCCAGAGTCCAACCTAGCTAGTGAAGTGGGATTGGGAGGGGTGAAGTATTCTCCAAGTGTTATTTCCCTCGCTTGTACTGAAGTGTTTCCCACTTTTAGGGGTAAAAATTCACTTGGTTGCGCCTCCCGTTAGCGCCTTAAGAGGGCGCTAATGGGGCGTTAAGCCGCTAACGCCCGGGCGCAGCGCTGTTTGCGCCGCTCGAGAACTTAACTTGAGATTGTGCGGCGGCGCTAAAACTTACCGCTGCGACCACCTGCGCGCGCAGATTGTGACGTCATTCCATGGTGCAACGCCCTTGGGGCGCCCCGGAGCGGAAATTGAGTGGCGCCCCCTGCCTTACCGCCTGGCGCTTCCATTGACCGGAAGACTGGAACGTTATCAATCGGTGTGGGGCTGGGGGGGGGCGCTATTTAAAGGGGGCCTCTTCCTGTCTTTTTCTGTGGTCCACATTTATGCACCACTCGTTCTGAGAGAGAGAGAGAGATTCGGAGAGAGAGAGAGAGAGACTTCTACATTGACTCAACGCTTTGTGAGGTAGTTTTGCCTATTCATCCTAACTTTGTTGCTACTTTAGTTGCTGTACCTCATTACTTTTCTGGCAAAGAGAATATGGGGGCTGCAATGATTGGGGGCGTCGTCCTGCTCCAGCTGAATCGGAGGATACCGAGACGCAGACAGAGAGTGGCAATGATGGCCAGACGGAGGAGGGCCATCAGGCGCATGTACAGGAGAGCTTACCCTCCCAGGGTATATCGTGAACAGCTCTCCTACATCCATATGTCCGAGGAGCTGTGTTTGCGAAGGCTGCGATTCAGCAAGGAGGTGGTCACTGAGCTCTGCCACCTGCTGCAGCCAGATCTGCAGCCTCAGCTGAGGTCCAGGACGTCTCTGTCGGTGGCAGTGAAGGTCACAGTGGCTTTGAACTTCTACGCCACTGGCTCATTCCAAGCTGCTGTTGGGGACCTCCCAATATCTCCCAGTTTGCGGTGCATCGCTGCATCCGGCAGGTCACCAATGCCCTCTTCAGAAGGAGACGAGACTTCATCTCTTTCCCTATGACCCCAGACAAGCAGCGTGACCGTGCTCTGGGCTTTGCGAGGGTAGCGGGCTTCCCCATGGTGCAGGGCGCCATTGACTGCACGCATGTGGCTTTGCGTGCTCCGCGAGAGAATGCAGAGGAATTCAGGAACAGAAAGGGGTTCCATTCCTTGAATGTGCAGTTGGTCTGTGACCACAGACAGGTGATACTCGCTGTCAATGCCCACTATCCGGGCAGCTGCCACGATGTTTTCATCCTGCGCCAGACTACTGTGGCAGAAGTTTTCGAGGCACCGCATCAGCCAGTTGGTTGGCTTCTGGGGGACAAGGGGTACGCATTGAGCACCTGGCTGATGACACCGCTCCGTACGCCAAACACCCCTGCTGAGCTGCGGTACAATGAAAGCCATCAAGCAACCAGGAACATTATTGAGCGCACAATCGGCGTGCTGAAACAACGGTTCCGCTGTCTGGACCATTCCGGAGGAGCCCTGCAGTACTCGCCTGAGCAAGTTTCGAACTTCGTAGTCGTGTGCTGCATGTTGCACAACATGGCAATCCTCAGGACCCAGCCAATGCCACCAGGCCTTGTAGCACCACCAGAGGAGGAGGAGGAAGAGGAGGAACAGGACGAGGACGATGATCATCAGCAGCACCAAGGCGGGAGGGCGGCCCACAATGGTCAAACTGCAAGGGCCGTCCGTCAACGACTAATAGCAAGCCGCTTCTAGGGCCCCTGCCATTGCTACAAACACTAATCAACCCAGCACGCAACCCCTAAGCCGGCCAAGGCACCAATAATTCCAACCACCAGCCATGTATATTTTGAATACAGAAACTTATTTATTTTACAAACTCTGTGTGTGTCAATTCCTCATGACAAACTCATAGAAATAAACACAAAAAAACAGTCAATAACATAACTGGTTCTCACAACCTGGAGATAATGTCCAAAACACTAAACAAAAGTTGGACCATGAACCTCGGCCTTTAATAAAAAAATGACCAGCATTTTGGCACACCTCCTACTTTTTGCCCTTCGAGGGTGATCTCCTTCCCTTGCGCACTTCCCCCCTTCTAACCCTACTGCTCCTCCGTAATGGGACCTCAGTGGCTGCAGCAAGGCTGGTGGAAGGCTGCTGCTCGTCAGACCCTGACACTGCAGATGCCCCTGAAGGACGGCCTCGACCACTTCTGGGCCTGGAGGGCCCGGCTGCAGACTGCACCAACTCTGCATGGGCGGCAGCAGTCTGTCCTACAGGCGGTGGCAAGTGCAGTGGAGAAGTGACAGTGTTGGCAGCAGGAATGCTGTCATCGTGAGAGAGGCCAGCAACTCCCTGCTCGCCCGACACACTGGCACTCCCACGGGGCAGCACTTCAGCATCCGGAGCAATTTGCCTGAGAACAGATTGCTGGCCTGCTGCGGCGCGGTGACAGCCCCGGGGACATGTGCACGAACCATCGAGGTTGGCAGCAGTCTGTGCTCGCGTGGCCTCCATCTGAGTCTGTATGAGAGCAGTCAGAGGTGGGATCACGGCAGCCAGTGACTGAATTGCAGCACTAAGCGTTAGTGTGGCATCCGCCTGTGCTACAGCGAAGTGCTCCACACTCCTTGCCAGTGACTCAATGCAATCGGGCACCCTTCCCACTGCACCCATGAGCTCAGTGTGCATGCCCACCGCCTGGGTGTTCATTTCTGCAATCAGCCGCTCCTCCTCTGCGTCCATTGCAGTAGGAGTGTCTGGCATACTCTCCCTCTGGGGAGAAGGCCCCCGTTCTTCCCTAACCCCCCCATGGCGTTGCTGCAGCCCGCTGGGTCCTGGAGCTTCACCATCATCAGCCCCTTCCCCCCTGCTCCCCTCGGGGAAGGCGTGTTCCCAGTGTGGGCATGGGCTTCCTCGGGAGAGGGTGGCACTGATGCTCTGGCTTCCTCTTCCTCCTCAGCTGCAGCATCACTCCCAGTGGCAGCTTCAGGGCCCGTCTCCTCAGCTGGTGAATCACCATCTGAAAGCAGGGAGGTACAAGAGTGGCTTTAGCGTGAGGACAGGGTGGCAGTAAGGGAGGAATAAGTGAAGCGAGTTAGCAAGTTGGATTGAAAGTGTCAAAGGCTGGTATTGTGAGGGACAAGTGGAAGGACAGAGGACAAAAAGGTGATGACCTTACCATTGCTGTCCACAACGGGGTCGGCGTCTCCAGTGGCGACGGGACCGATCACCCGGCTTGCCACAATCCTGTGGACGCGCTCCTCCAGATCGCTGAGGGGTTGCAGCTGAAGCCGCCCTCCACCCGTCCGTTGCTGCTGTCTCCGATTATGAGCCAGCTTAGCCTGCAAGAAAAAGGACAGCATCTGAGTAAATATACAGCCATGGTCTTGCCTGATGTGCCTCCCATAGGTGAATAGCCCTTACAATATACAGCCATGGTCTTGCCTGATGTGCCTCCCATAGGTGAATAGCCCTTACAATATACAGCCATGGTCTTGCCTGATGTGCCTCCCATAGGTGAATAGCCCTTACTGTATGCAAAGTGTGGAATGTGTGTGTGTGTTTGATGAAAGGGCCATAGGTGTTGGATGAGTGTTGTGCATTGGGGTTTTAAGACCCTCTGGCCATAGAGTGAGGTTGAGATGGAGGGATGGAGAGGTATTGAGAAAAAGCCACTCACCCTGACGACCCGAGTGAGGTCGTTGAACTTTTTGCGGCATTGAGTATGGGTCCTGGGCACCATGCTCCTGGAGGAGACGCTCTGAGCCACCTCCCTCCACACTCTTCTGAACTCGCGTGGCAAAGGCCTCCTGCCACTCTCAGGGAACAGCATACATCGTCTGCGCTCCACTGCGTCAACCAGAGCATCCAAGGCCCGCTCGGTGAAGCGATGAGCGCGTTCTCTCACCCTCTCCATGCTTGGCAGCAAAATGGATTACAGGTCTCTCCAGGCTGAGATTCAAGGCTGCAATGAGCAGGGTGTGGCTGGGGAGCAAGTGGCCCCCCCCGCTTTAAGAAGTGTCCAGCGCCAGTGTGTCTGTGTTCCCTCGCTAACTGGCAGCAGCTGCACTGCGCTCGTGCGCTGAGTTAGCGCCTCACTCCTTGGCCTTTGCGCCTTAAGAGAGGTGTGCAGCGCCTGCTTTAGCGCTCCACTCACCTCCCGGGGCGGTAAAAGTGAAGTTTCCTGTCAGTGCCGATAATTAGCGCCAGGCGCTAATATTTGCGTCCGGACGATATTTGCGCCCCAAATGGGGCGCGACCTAATTTCTACCCCTTAGAGTGTTAAGAGTGTTTGTGTTGTGTTTTACTTTCCTTAATAAAAGTCAAAATTCTTTCATCAAAACCTGTTGTCTACTGCACCTTTGTTCACAACCCCCAAATAAGTCCAAGGTCTAGAACCAGGGGCATGGGAGCGATTCGAACCGCTCACTGAGTCAGAGGTGAAGCTGACCCTACCACACCACCCCCTACAATGGTTCTTTTAAGCTTGCTAAGTCTGATACATTCAGACCAGCTGCATTCTGGGCTATATTTTTTACATGTGATACGAAATTGGCAAGGTATGGATACGAAATTGGCTAAGTGATAGGAAACAGAGAGTAGTGGTGAACGGTTGTTTTTCAGACTGGAGGAAGTGGTGTTCCCCAGGGGTTGGTACTAGGACCACTGCTTTTCTTGATATATATTAATGACTTGGACTTGGGAGTACAGGGCACAATTTCAAAATTTGCAGATGACACTAAACTTGGAGGTATAGTGAACAGTGAGGAGGATAATGACAGACTTCAAGAAGACATAGACAGGCTGGTGGAATGGGCGGACACATGGCAGCAGAAAAGTGCGAAGTGATACATTATGGTAGGAAGAACGAGGAGATGCAATATAAATTAAAGGGTACAATCCTAAAGGGGGTGCATGAACAGAGACCTGGGCGTATATGTGCACAAATCGTTGAAGGTGGCAGGGCAGGTTGAGAAAGCGGTTAAAAAAGCATATGGGATACTTAATAGATAGAGGCATAGAGTACAAAAGCAAGGAAGTTATGATGAACCTTTATAAAACACTATTTCGGCCTCAACTGGAGTATTGTGTCTAATTCTGGGCACCGCACTTTAGGAAGGATGTGAAGGTCTTCAAGAGGGTGCAGAAAAGATTTACGAGAATGATTCCAGGGATGAGGGACTTCAGTTACGTGGATAGACTGGGGAAGCTGGGCTTGATCTCCTTAGAGCAGAGAAGATTGAGAGGAGATTTGATAGAGTTATTCAAAATCATGAGGGGTCTGGACAGAGACTGTTCCCATTGGCAGTGTGAGATTCTCAAAATTCACAGATCCCCCAAAACTCGGAGAAAAACCCTAAAGAAAAGGACTTTGGACTCTTTTCTAACCACTTCAGGGTGATAAAATGTATTGGGCCTAACAGAGGGAGATTCAAGGTCAAAAACCAAGATTTTGGTATTTTAAAAAGGCATGTTTGGGCTTGTAAAGGAAAAGGCTGCAACAGGAGTTGGGTTCAACCTCTGTAATAGACGGTTTGAGTATTGGAGTTAATCAAACTGTCTGGGGAACTGTTTAACGTCACTTAGCCCCTATCAGACAATTTACATTCTAACAATAGACCCACGGAAGAGCAGTCCCCACCCAAATTACAAGACCCATCCAAAACATGCATAAAACAAATCACCTAGCCCCACTCCATAGAAATCTCAGGCCCAGTCAGGAAACTCGAAACCTGAGCACAATGACTACAATCAAGTAAGAGCTCAACAGCTCATGGAACCATCCCGAAACCACTTCACACATTCATAAACAAGTTACTATTGACGAGCCTGCCAAAATCTTACAATAAACCGGGACTGATTTGGCGCGCAGATTAGGAGGCCCCAATTAGTATAATTGAGGGCCTGTTTTCTCAAGAAGGGAGTTCAACGGTTCAGCAGTCACACAGAAGTTCACCAAGTTCTCTACAAGCTCTGCAGTTCTCAGGAGTTCATCGAGTTCAAAGAAGTTCACCGTTCTAGAAGTGGATCAACACCAAGAAGAGACCAGAACAACAGTTCCAGTGACCATCAGACACCTCGCGGCAACAAGGGCCTTACGAAACAACCAACCGAATATTACCACCAACCAATCGGGAAATATTGGGCCACCGCGACCAAAGAAAACCAACTCGGGAGAAAACCAAAGATTCGCAAGTTTTCCACTCTGCAATCTATTCCTGACTTACCCCTGGGTAAGATTTTTACTTAAAAGACTCTAAACCCTATCTCTAACAGAAGAAAAGTGGGTACTCACCCGAAAAATCCAATACGCACCCTACCGCATCAGCGGACTCGCGAAGACTGACCAGATACGCAGTCGAAGTCCTCTACCGCGTCCGGGGTATGGCAGGCACCAACCAACACACCCAGCGAACCCCGAAACCGCGAACCAGCTCACTGT